>JARFJB010000743.1:1802500-2305000 GCA_036346205.1 Vesta saturnalis
ATAAATGTGTACACCGTGAACAAATTTGTTATAACGAAAAAAATACAGATGGGATCAAAACCGAAGATGATATTTAGCTAAGATATCCGTCCCTAAACGAATCATTAAATGATTTCGGGCAGAATAGGTATCAGTTATTCAGTAACAACTTTGTTTCTTGTCCCTACACCTAATCTTATAACTTATTGAAAATAATCTTCAGAACTAAGTAATTTATTGTCTCATAGATTCAGATTAAATTCAATCGACAAACGATAGCATATAAATAAAAATTATATCTTTAGAATCTGCTTTATAAGCAACTCGCGACCTTTTGTATATCTGTCGTCTGCCTTCCAATTTATAAAATACCGCCAGTCGCGACTTGAGATTATTTTCATATTACACACCCTTAATTTTCTTTTTATTATGACATTCCTTATTCAAATGAAATAACAACATAATATTATGGCATTGACAAGGTTTTTATAAGAACGTAAGAAAATTGTGTTAAAATGACTATAGAAATCAAAATAACGGCATGACTTATTTTAAAAACGTGCATAAACATTCATCCGCTTTTACTATAAATTAATTAATAATGTGCTATAAACCGTGGCATACTTAAGTTCCTTGAAGGTAAAATAATTTTAAAACAGCCTTTAACTACAACAATCTTTTATAGTGTTGCATGGAGTTATTTTTAATTTAGAGAATTGCGATTTGATGTATTAAGCAAGATTTGAAATTATCACTGAGTTGCTAAAGTTAGATCAGTTTCGAAATTTTAAATTAAAATTATAAAACTAAAATCAAATGTTGTATATTGTGAAAGCATCAATGGGAAAAAAATTAAAAGTGTGCTTTGAAATGTATTTTTGAAAGCTGAAATTTATTCAGGTTAAAATTTTTCATAAATCAAAATGAGCTGATTTACGTTCCTACAGCTAATTAAGAGTATTTTTGTTTAAAAAAGATCTATTTTCATTTACTTTTTCATCGAGTTTTAAAGGTTTATGGCATTTTTGTGTTCCTTTTGTATAGCTTACTAATTAACGCTGTTTATTAAAACAAATACTTGTGTACCTACTTCCAGTGAAATTTTCCATTGTAAGTCTTGTCACTCTTGTGAATACTTTATTTCTTCTGTTTTAAATTAAAAACGTTTCAATTTTTTTACATGAACGAATTGGATGATATATTTTAATTAAACGTAGAAATGGTTAGAATGTAATAACTAATTATTTGAACCACTAGGCTAGAAACTATCATAGCATGAGTAGGAGCATTATTGCGGGGCGGAGGCGATAGCCGAGGCCAATAACTGAGAAAGAATAGGGGAAAGTGTTGTACCTTAGGACCTTTTTTAATTTACTTTTTTTTTCAAAATTTACCAATATAAATGAACTCTGTAAACACTGTAAAATCGAGTTTCTTTACTTTTTAGGATAATTTTTGCTAAAGTTAGATGTTATACTTTGAGAGTCTTGTACCTTGGAACAGTATTAATTGTACCTTGGGACATCGTCTAAATTATGTATAATAATAGATTTAAAAATTTGAAGATTTATTTTTAAGCAAGTAATTACATATTATAAGACATAAAGTCGATTGGAAAAGAAAATTGTTCCATTCTGCGATCTGAACCACCAACTGCTGTTGGCTTTGGTAATGTTTTCACTATGTCCGAATCGTCATTTTCGTAAACAGCTTCACCTTTGACAAACTTGTTACAACCCAGCAGCTTCTTCATACACAAAACTTCAAAATGTCCTTCCCCCAAGTTCTTGATTATTTCCGCGACATAATGGCGCACGCATTTCTCTCTCCGTATCCATTTCTATATTTGCTTCCTCAATTATCTTTTTCAAATAATTGTCATCGTCGCTACTAGAATCCTGCATTGGTATTTCCTTATTGTCGTCGTCGGAACTTTCCTCTTGCAATACTTTTCTGATCACTTTTGAACCTTTAGTTTTAGATTTTTTGGCTTGTTTTCTAAAAAAGTCTCTTTCTAACTCAGTTTTTTTGGGCGTGTCCGTCAATATTCTTGACTTTCCTTTTATTCTGCCTGCTGTGGTTTTTCTTGGTGCTGCTTTTGGATACGATTTTAACATCTGGTGGCTCACAATATTATTCGTTTCCCTTAGGACATTTTGAGGTTGATTGGATGGTTCAGGTTCATACATATTTGGCAGCTCTTGTGCTGCTAGAGTTTTTCTGTGCCAGGGTTTGGTCTGTCTGTTACAAAGGCACTCAAGAATTCGTTATCATCCAATATTTCTGAATTGAAAGGGTAAATTCCCGTTACAGAGAACCCCTTTGTGATGTTACGTTGAGTAAATGGGCAGGCTTTCCCAACTATTTCGGCGATTTGGTACAACGAAATAGGTTTTCCTGGATTTTGAAGCATCCATTGTAGTAAGTCTTATAAGGACCGAAAACTATTCGGTCTAGTGGTTGCAATTTATGGGAAGCATGAGGTGGGAATGTAAGTAATACCACACTATGGGATTTTGCCAGATGAATCAATGGAATGGAAATGTGACTGTCATGGTTGTCAAATACTAACAAGACCAGATTCTCCTTACTTGGCTTACTTGTTCGATGAAATGTTGCATGTACGCAAGGAATTTTTCTTCGTTGGACCAACCTGACGGGTTTGCAGCACTGACAACATATGTTGTTTAAAATGGACGCGAAGAAAAATTAACATTGGTGGTACGTGGTTTCGTACAGCACTAATACCAGCAATCATAGTTATATTGATACCATGTTCGCCAGAAGTCATGCACCCACGTTGCTTTATTCCTTTGAGAGCTATGCTACGCGGTGGAACATAAACAGTCGTATTACCAGTCTCGTCGACGTTGTATATGTTATTTGGTGTAAATTTATATTTTTGGGGGTTAAGAATTTATTTTTGATATAACCACTAAAAACAGAACAAAATTAAGTATCTACACACCTGATTCGGTTTCCACAAAATGATTAAATTGATCTGTAATACATTCAATCACGCCCTCAAAATAGTAATTTAGTTGTATTAAAACACAAAATACCTCCGATTCACAGTTTATGGCTGGCAATCGTGCTGGTAATTGAGGATCTATGACCGTGTTAGGGTTCTGGAGATTATATCCAACAATTTCGCGTCTGGGATCACAGATGGCGAAAATAGTAGTATTTGTACTCATAGCTTTAAAATATGTATTTCACGGTTACTCCAGATGCACCGAAAACTTGTTTTCCCGCACTGCAGTGTTTTTTACTTTCCAGCAGAAACTAGGGTAATTACGTTGTATGGTTGGTAGCAGAATTGAAATGCTGCGGATATTCTTTAACATTAGGTGGCATCAGAATTTCTTCGGAATCACCCATTTTTCACAAATTTAACAAAAATAATTTTAAAGGAAATGGCGATTTAACGTTTGAATTTTTGTTGACATGTAACCATAACAACAATGCAACATTACAATGCCGGCTATGCTATCAATCCATTTACAATAAAAAAACCAAACAATGTTACATTATTTGTTTTTAATTTTATTCATTTATTCGTTACAAAAAACTTTGTACCTAACTTGTCCGGAATATATTTTCCAGAATTCGCATTAAATACAGCACTCCCTGCGGTCGTGCTGCAAACAAAGTACTCATCCGGGAAAATTAACTTTCCGAATTAGTTAGGTAAATAACTATTCTGGATGTGTGATGATACATTTTTTGTGCTGACGTTATTAATTCATTAAAAATATTTTCAAAACTGTGTGTGTGTTCTGTGCTTGTGCGTTGCAGTGTGGTTTTGGTGCGGTGTGCGTGTGGTGTGCGTGTGTGTGTGCGTGTGTGCTGTGTGTGGTGTGTCGGTGTGTGCGTGTGGTGTGTGCTGTTGTGCGTGTGTGTGTGCGTGTGGTGTGTGCGTGTGCGTGTGTGTGCGTGTGTGCATGTGTTGTGTGTGCATGTTCCTGTATGTGTGTGCGTCCTTGTGTGCGTGCTTGAATGCGTGCGTGTCTTATTGACCAGGGTTCTGGGACAAGAGTTCTCGATGAACAGTCTTATCCAAGAACCCTGGTCAATAAAATTATTTTCTCATAGGAAGATCGTGCTATGAGACTTAATAATACACCTCCTACAACCATTATCGACCCTCCACAATCTTCTCAGAAGATAAAAACTAAGATGTAATTATTTACTAAACATAGATATTAATTCATAGATTTAAAATTTCCATTCATTAGTCTTGGGGATACTTTTAAATTTCCCACCACGTAACTTTGATTTAAGTTGGTACTTCTATCCTTTTCTAATTGATAATTCCCTCTCGAAACTACGGCGTCATAACCCTACATTTCTTTACTATTCGGTAATTACCGATGGACTTCCGCTTCATAGTAATATCCGGAGATTTGAAAACCGGAAGGGTTATAGTCAGTTTCGCAAAAAAAATGTATATGTAGCATCCGCCATAAAGTTGGGTACATATGGGAAAATTTTTAATTATTATTATTTTTAAAAAACTTTTTTGGGGATCATTTGTGCATGTCTTATATCCAACGAATCTATTTTGACACGTCATGGGGTCATCTGTTTGGCGAGAATTATGAGAAAGTGTATTATTACTGTTGAAAAATGGGTTAATTTGACAAGATATCGAAAAATTTTACCAAAACAAAATTGTTCTGAATCCACCGATGACTCCACGTGCCGATTTTTTAGCAAATTAAAACAAAAAAAAATTCACATTTTACCCCTACCATTAAAGGAAAATAAAAATTATAATTTTATTTCAAAGATAACTTTATTTAACTAAACAGCATAAGTTTGATATCAAAATAGTCAAATTTCTTGTGAAATAAACACTGAAGGAACATACATTTAATTAAAAATGTGGAAAAAAAAACAACGAATCGACCAGACGGTATTTTTTACTTTTATTTTTTAAACCTTTGCTACACATTTATTTTGTAGTTAAGTTATATTAATACATACATAAATAACTGAATAAAATGTTCTCTTGTTCAACATTCTAAAAGAATTGGAAATTTAAATAAAAATTGTATTGCTTTTGCGTACGCTACTGAAAATAGTAGCACTTAAGGGCGGAGTTACCGGTGAAAAGTGTCCGCGTCGCCGCGCGTTCTTTCGCCAGGTAGAATAACATAAGCTCCATTTTTAACTGTATGCGCATTCTAATCTAATATGTCCTAAGTATGCGATACTAAGTTTAGTAATTTCTACACCGACATACAAAAACGTGTACATAGCCAAAACACTGTTCTTAATTTACCAAGGAACTTTCAATTACATTGTAAAACTTGTCGTCAGTAATTAATTAGTCAATATCCGACAAAGATATCCAATATTCTCTAAAAGGGCCATTTACCTCTATCATCTAATAAAACGACAAACGTCTAAATATTTATCTGTCAGAATCTTATGAACGGTTGAAATAAAATTAATACTACAATGTTGTCTTACGAAACCTAGTTATCTCTGCAACTAAACACTTGCCTTTACTTAATTTTGGTTTAGGTATGAACTTGAAACATGAGAATTACTTACAATGCTGTTGTTTTTAACCCCTAGATATGAATCACCAAAAGAAATACAACAAAAACTTTTACGTTTCGGGTTAAAATTCTCACCTTAATCTCGTGTGATTCTAATACAATTCTTTTCTTGAAAATCTATGTATATTTCAAACCTGGTAAAATTTCATTTCAATAATTAAACTGGTAGATTAATTAATTTATATCCAATCGATTCATTATTAAATATTACCTTGTACAATTTTTTTTTTGTTTTTAGATATCGAACAATATGTATAATGCTTATATAACTATCCCAAAGGGGTGGAACAGAAACAAGTTGTGGTTAATAAGGAATGGTTACCGTGATAATATCGATTTAGTGTAAAAGACAATAATCATCGCGGTACATTCTTCGAGGTTACATTGCAAGAAATAGAAATAAGTTGTAAGCTGTAAAACAAGCAATATTGCATAAAATGATTTGTTAGTTGATAAAACAGTTCATTCAACTTTTATGCTTCTCACATAACAGTTTGGGCATATTTCCACATACAGGTGGTATTCAATCTTGCTGTATGGTCGTAATGCTACAAAACATTTATTGCACAGACTGTCCGCCAAGATGATGATAAAAGGAATAAAGAGCTTGTTTTGGTTAATTTTCTAAGACTTGGTTGTTGTAGAAGTGTGTTAGCTTTCTATGTTAATACCCCTCCATTGCACTTCCTCATATCGAGCGATTAGACATTATAGATATATTCACATCATTGTAAATGGTAACTGCATCTATTTTAATATTTCCCGTCTTAAAAGCAGTTCTTCACCTTGAAATGGTTAGCAAAACCACGTTAGAAGGCATTATTTTTAGAAGTTATGTGGATAAATCACAATTTGTTAGCAGCGTTAATCTATATCTAGATATCCAATAAATCATTGATGTTTGTTCTGTTTAAATTCTCAGAACTTAACCTTGAGAAAGCTGCATAATTATAATCATGACTCTAATATTTCCACATTCTTTCCGATTTTCCGATATCTTAAAATTATGTTGAGCGGTCAAGCAATTATTGTTGCTTAATGGTCTAAATCTATTTTTTGGATATCAAGCACGTAGTAAGTCGTTGCTTTCAAGCTCATTGACGAAAGTCTATCTTAGTCATCCTACTACATGTTGGTCCAGAATTTAACATTTTCATTTGAATGTTGAGGATGATGAAGCGAACGTTTTATTTTCAATCCATTGACCTAAACAACTGGAAAGACGCTCCAGCTGAGCGTACTTTAATTTATTGGCAAAACATTCAACACAACGTTTGAACCTTAGAAAGTCTTCGCTAACATCCTACTACAGGCCAAATACTCATTAGAGTATCAGTCCGTAAAGGAAGTCAATGGTATACACCAAAACCTGTCAAATATCATGTATAACGGCAAAAGCGTCACTGTTAAATAGATATTATAATGCAACGTCATGAACTAGATATTACAATGGTCTAACAGGAAACCATACGTATTTTGTTGCGAGGCTTAGGCATTTTTTTTACTCACCTTTACCATACACCGTCTCACGTTCAGCATCAAATATTAATGCAGATAACTGCTGTTTACGACGTTCAACCTCCGTTACAAGATTTATAGGTTTGACCCATGATTGCGCTGCATGTACCATGCACATATTTCTTAACTACGCTTCTATAACTAGACACTAGTCACCATTCCACTACTTTTATTCAGTTGAGACAACTGAGTTTTTTTTTGCGTAGTCAATAGGACTCAGTTTTATAAGTAAAAGTATGCGTTTCTTCAATTTTTTCTTCTTCCATTGTGTTCTAAACGCTAACAAACATCGACCACTGCGAGTGCGGCGGCTTTTGCGATTATTTTTCGATATCTTAAATCATAATAATTTGAGATTTTTCAGTTTTCGTGAGCCAGAAATAATTGCGTAAACAAAAACTGACACATGTCCATTTTACATAAATAGAATCATTTCTACATTCCAGAAATTATATGTACATTTAATTCGAATTGCATATTTTTTTAATTTTGTATATAAACTTAGTAGTTTTAACGAATTATAAATTCTTTTTGACTTGTATAGAGAAAATGCTTTGATACAGCATTTACTTGGTGCATATCATACAACCCCACAAACATCGACCACTGCGAGTGCGGCGGTTTCAAAAGACGCATTATTTTCGACTATTACGTTAAACCATCAGCTAATTTGACATTTTCCAATATTCCTTCCTGCAACAGAATCAAATCGTAAACAAAACTGTACATATCTCGCCTTGAGGTTTTGTATACTAAAGAAATGATAGTAGTTTTAATGAATTATCAAATCACCTGCCTTCAATTTGACTTGTCATAGGAATATTTGTCATTTGCTTACCCAGTCATGCATTTGGTGCATCAATAAATGACAACCCCACATAGTGCGCTTGTATACCAGTTATCGACGTAGGCTATTCAAATAAGCATACATAAAAGAGTTAACACTATATTGCCATGATTTAATGTCAAAATCAGACAATTTCTCCAATACCTCCTGTATAAAAAGTCTAGGGCGTAACCAGTATCACACATAACGAACGAATGTGTTATACCAAAGGTGACGCCTTTGATGGTATATATTATACTAGAATGATATATTTTATCCTTTCAATAACACCTGCCTACAAACATTCTTGGTTCATAAGGGCTGAAATTTGCTTTACCCTGGTCAACAATGCATTTGAAGATATTCGGAAATAGAATGCCATCAACGGCATATAATGAAGTAGCCTTGCAAAAGCAGCAAATATCGACGTCTTGACATTGTGTGTGCACTTTAATTCAAGCCACTCTTGAATTTTGGCAAACAAATTGGAAATACAAGTTTGTACTTAGCTATATTGCCACTATGGATTTGCAATGTCAAATATTTTCAAGCACTCTAATTTCTGGAACCAAGCTACTCCTCGGCCTGTACGTGAAACTAAGAACAGTCTAGGCCATAACTCAGGAATGGATTGCACTCAGCACAGGTAACGGGAAAGAATTTTATAACAAAAGTGGCCTCGAGAAACGCCTTGAAATGGTATATATTATCAGAATTGTAGGTCCACCGCTAGAGGCGTCCTTTGACAGTTAAAATTTTAAATAGCAAAATTTCAAAATTTACTCAATTAAGGGCATGATTAAATATTATAATCAGATTCCTCAACAAATAATGCATATTTTTGATTTGACGAAGTTTTAGTCTATCTCTTCAAATCAAGGCGGGCACTATGAACCTTAAGTTAGCCGAAAAACGCAGCTTTAATATCAGGTTCTCTTGAAACATCTTTTGTTAAACAATAGAAATTTGTAAATTTGAAGCCAATCTTGAATTTTGAATAACATAAATGCTAGAGCGCTGTTTAATATTTTAATATTGTGTTTTCTTTTAGCAATTTTAAATGGAAGCATAAATTTAAGTAGGTCTTTAAAAGTAGACTAAATTAGTAATAAATGAAAACTGCAAGTCGATATCTAATTCCTATCCTGAGATATCGTAAGTTACAGGTAAATGGCGGGAATTGTTCTTCCAACGTCTAGTAGGCTAGTTCGCGTTAACGGAGATTATTAAATTTAGCTTGGATGAAAAGATCTTACATTGGTCTGCAGTAATTTAAACTGTTATGATACTAATGTTATGGTTGCCCGCTAGATTACCTAAATGTAATGCTGTCGCTACTAACAATGAGAACAAATTATAAAATAATAATGTAATAAATCTAACATTTTTCTAATTATATAAGAATGTTATATTTGTTTTCAAGCGATGTGTTAGTAAATCAAAAGCATAAAATATCAATAAAAACCGATATTTGCCCAGCAACAACAAATACAGTTTAAAATATGAATTACGATTTACTGATGACAACAAAATTACTAAAGAGGGCCATGTAAGATATAAAGTAAATTCCCTGTTGAAAATAAGCAAGCTATGATTTTCACGCATATGTCAAAAATTATTCATCGTGTTGCATTTAATAGACTTTCTTTATCTTTTCGTACCAAAATGATTCTTACAAATGAAGAAGCATTTGATATATTGGCAGTTTATTTTGAATGTATGAGAAATGCAACCGTTGCTAGAGTGTATGCACTGCAGTACCCAAACAGACGGCATCACAGCAGAAAAGTTTTTCTCCGACTCGCACACCGTGTGCGTACTACTGGAAATGTGAATCTTCCTGTGTACCGAAGAAAACGCAGAGGTAGAACAGAGAAAAATGTTATTGATGTTTTAGCTTATGTAAATGTTAACCCTCATCCAAGCACCAGAGCTATAGCTAGAGACTTGGGTATATGTCGAACCACCGTCCAAAATATTTTAAGAGAACACAGGTGACTACTTATTTATTAATGCATGTTTTATTCGGTATTATAATGATAAAAATGTTTTAATTTTTTTCGTTTGTCGTTAAGTTTCTCATTTTTATCATACCGAAAATGTCATTACATCAAAAATAACTTGTGACAACATGACTAATGTATTTGCCGCCATTTTATGACCAGTTTCAATAAAACACCAAATTATTTAATGAAATTATCTTATGCTATGTGAATAGATTTTAACTAACAACATGATAATTAAGTGAGGCAAAGTAAAGTAAAAATGTACCAATAATAAAATAATGAGAGGCAAGAAAAATTCGTAATAAAATTACGAGAGTTAATGCATTTAAAGTCCATTTTCGTTTACTAACAACGAAGGACTTCAATGTGTCTTATTGATATGATTACTTTATAATATATACTATTATAGATTGCACCCATATCGCATGGTCCTACACCATAGTTTGAATTTCGATACCAAGTTAGATTTTTGCAACTGGCTCTCAAATATGATACACGACGATCCTGAACTACTTTCACGAATTATGTGGACAGATGAGGCTACTTTTCATAGTGATGATAGTGTAAATCGACACAATATGCACTACTGGTCTGAAACGAATCCCCACTGGATGCAGGAGGTCCAACATCAGGGTCGTTGGTCTGTAAATGTGTGGTGCGGGATTCTAGGTGGAGAAATAATTGGGCCTTTTTTTTATTGAGACTGTTAATAGAGAAAGATATTTAGATTTTTTAAGCAACGAATTGCCACTTCTTTTAGAAGACGTACCCTTGGCCATTCGTTGTGACATGTTCTTGCAACATGATGGGTGCCCGGCACATTATAGGATAGGACGTGGAAGTTTATTTATTTGGCCAACAAGGTCTCCAGACGTAACTTATTTAGATTTTTATTTGAAGGACAGAAATTGGAACTGCTGTTCTATCCACCCGTCAGCGATTGATTTCGTGCATTGAACATTGAACATTTCGAACATCTTGGGCGACACCAATTACGTAGTTATTTATTTAAGGTTTTAATTGTTAGATTTATCACATTATTATTTTATTTTATTTTATTCTTTTTTTTTATGATTGTGGACCTGAACAGGCTAAATTAGGCCTATCGTGCTAAAGCACTCAGAAACACTTAGGAGGATGGATAGAGGGATAATGAATTTCCAATAGATGCCTATGAACAGCTACCTTAAATTTTCTCATATCATAAGTGAGAGGAAAACAGGAACTAGGGAGATCATTCCAGAGTTTAGAATGTAGAAAATGTGGATTGCGCCTGTTTGGTACGACAAGTGAGATTTGTACTGCATTGATGATTGAGCGAACTGAGTGTTTCTCGAAAAGATAGCCGAGATGGTATCAAAGATATAATTCAGCAGCACAAAACCGTTGTAATAACGATAACACAAAGAAAGAACTGAAACCATCCTTCTATGCTCAAGGGACTATGTGAGAAGCTAAGGACGGTCATTTATAAGCAATCGCTCTCTTTGAATACGACCAACGATATCGAGAGGTTTAGCCAACCCAAAGGAGAATTATATTCCAGATGAGGCCGAATTTGGGCCTTTAACAGAAGATCGAAAAAGCCTATTTTGAGCAGCTGTTTTGGTAGCTGGAAGAATTCAACCCATGAGAGATTTGAAATACAGTCATACCTAACAGAGTAATAGTCTGAAAACTTAAGAACTGAGCCATTCCTATTACAACAGGAAATGATCGATCTTTTTGAGGACACAAGGCAACACTGAGTAAATCTCTTCTGAAGCTATGGAAGAATACGGACTTCAAAGGACTATATTTTTCTTTGCTATCAATCTTCTAATGTCGCAGGTGAAAAACAATGTTTGAATGATTATTAATCTCAAGAGTGGCTTCGATTAACCCCAGAATTTGCACAAATAATGTCAAGAGCCGATATTTGCTGCTTTTGCGGCTACTTCATTATAGTGCCGTTGATGGCATTCTTTGCGGAAATCTCCATTATTGTTGACCATCTAAAAATACATTTCAGCTCATACCACAATGTTTGTATCGATGTTATTCAAAGGACGCCTATTCTTCAGATAATATATACCATCAAACCGTCACCCTTTTTGGTATAAAATTCTTCGTTATGTGTGAGTGCAAGAGATAGACTAAAACTTGTCAAATAAAAAATATGCAGAATTTGTCGAGGAATCTGATTATAATGTTTAATATGCTCCTTAATTGAGTAAATTTTGAAAAATTTGCTTTTAAAATTCTAACTGTCAAATACGCCCTCTAGCGGTGGACCTACAATTCTGAAATTAATTTCAGGCGTTTCTTGAGGCCACTTTTGTTATAAAAATTTTTTCCCAAACCTGTGCTATAATCCATTCCTGAGATATGGCCGACGGCCGTTCTTAGTTAGCCACTCGGTACATTATTGAAATTGTGAATTGTGAGTCAAGGATTTTACATCCTTCCATCTATCATCGTTATTGACCTGTTTTCGTTTCTTGTGCGATGGGTCATCAAAATCATCACCTGCATTATCGGAATCGCTGGTTGTCCCATCAACCTTGCTGTCTTCTACTGGTAATATTTCATCCAGAAGTTCCTCCTCACTATCACTCTGCATTAATATTTCCTCCAACTCCGCATCAGTAAGAGATCTTTTTGCAGCCATCTTCGACCAACAACTTAAAATTTCTATAACTAATTGATTATTATATTTATTATAAGTCTTTGTTATAAACGAATAGGTTTAAAGGTAAATATGAATTAAAATTATTATTAATTTTATTAAATACATAAATAAATAAAAGTTTACCTCAGTATTTGAAACTACGACCTGTACTTTGCTAAGTACCGCGCTAACCAATGCGCTATCGAGTTCAAGCAATCGATGTAAATTTTGTCTTCATGTATGTAGAACTGATGTAAATTCTAAATATAATGAGATTATAGTCAAATTACTTATATTAATTAGAATTTACATCAGTTCGACATAAAGACAAAATTACATCGATTGAGCTTAATCTCGTTTATACGCAACAAAATACGTGTAAGTTCAAATCATCCGAGTAAACTTTGTTATGTATTTAATAAAATTAATAATAATTTAATATTATATTTATTAATAATATTTTAAGTAAAACTTACAATAGAATTTATAAAATTAATGTAAATATTCAGTTGTAACAAGTATTCCGACATAATGCTATTTAAACATTATGTTCTGGTGGTATCAGTTTATTCACATTAAAACAAGCCAAAGCAGCACATGTAGTCTATACCTATATTGTTATAAAAACTACATCATTGCTAAAAATAAATTTCCTTGATTGAAAAACGATCCTTCCCAATTACGTTATTATTTCTATATCAACACGTGGATTTCGCATTTAGTAAAACTTACACTATTTTTTCTTATACAGCTACAATTTTTCCATCCCTTTTGTTACTGAATTGAATATCAAAATAACCCTACCCTCGTCTTAATATTGACTGTTGTAATTCTATGAAATAATAGTCCGCAATCGTATCCTTGGCTCACTTTTCTTATTTTAACAAAATTTCAATATTCTTTCTTATACAGTTATAATTTTTCTACCTCTCTTGTGGATAAATTGAATACATCTATTCTGACTCTAATGTTGTAGACTGTTGTAATTATATGCACAAAACGATCCCCGAAAATGCCCTTGGTTATTTTAGTAAAGGAATTTCAGAAGGCATAGAGATCGTATAGAGCTTAGATAGGACTGGTACCTAGTTCGGGGAACATTTCTTTAAGACAATAGCTGATACCGTCTGGGCCAGTCGCTATTGACATCAAATCTACTGATGATCGATTCTAAGAGCTTGTACCGAAAATGAATTTTTCAAGCGATGAAGAAGAGTTGACTACACATCTTTTCTGAATCATTGAGACACGACTTTGATGCAAACAATCCACAAACACGTTACAAAAAATCACGCACCGCATACAGCAGCAAAGCCATCTATCGCAACGTAAAAAAAAAACAAATGAAAGAGCAAAAAAAAAAACGCAAAACACGCACACGCAAAAAAATATACACGCAAACACAAGTACGCACAGCAACGCACGCAAAAGCAACGCACGCAAACAAAACGCACGCACGCAGCAAAGATACGCACACGCACGCACAGAACACACGCAAGCACAAAAAAACGCACGCACGCACACGCACGCAACGCAAGAAACACACACGCACGCAGAAACGCACGCAACGCACAACGCAAAACACGCACAGCACGCACGCACGCACACGCACGCACGCAACAAGACGCACGCACAGCAACAAAACACGCACGCACGCAGACGCACGCAAACGCACGCAAAAACGCAAGAGCACGCACGCACGCACAAGCACACAAAAACGCAAACGACGATACAGCACACAGCAACGCAAATGACACGCACGCACGCACGCACGCAGCTACAATACGACGCACGTAACGTACGCATAGCACAGACACAGCACGACATGCTACGTACCAGCACACGCAGACATATTACTAATAAAAATTTCAATTATTAATAAAAATAATATAATTAAATACTATTAAAAAATATTATACAAATAATATATATATTTAATTTTAATTTATAAAATATTATTATTATCATAATAAAATACAACATTAATTTATATATTACAATCTTTAACAATTTATTATTAATTATATAATTAATAATAATTATATAATATAAATTATTAAATATATAAACAATATTTTTTTATATATAAATATAATATAATAATAAATTAAATATAATATATATAATATAAAAATATAAATAATATATAATATAATATAATATATAAAATATATAATATATAAATAATAAAAAAACATATAACATAAAATAAATATATATATATAATATATATAATAATATATAAATAAAAATATATAAAATATATAAATAAATAAATATTTATTAAAAAATAAAATATAATATAATTAATATTAATATAAATATATATATAAATTATAAATAATAATAAATTTTAATTTTTTAAAAAAAATATAAATTTTTATATAAAAAATATATTATAAAAATATAATATATATATATATTAAATTATTATATATTAAATATTATTATACATATATAATTTCATATAATAATATTATATATTTATTTATATACAATAAATATACAATATATACATAATATAATTAATATTATATATATTATAAAATATTAATAAATTATAATATAAAAATAAATAATATTAAATTATAATATAAAAAATAATATATATCATATAATATATATATATATTCATCATATCTATTATAATAATTTATAAATTATATAAAAAATATATAAATTTATTAATAAATATATAATAAATAATATAATATATATATATATATATATATAAATATATATATATAATAATATATAAATATATATATTATATATATATATATAATATATATATATATATATATATATAATTTATATATATAAATAATATAAAATATATATATATATATATTTTATATATATTAATTTATATATAATATATATATAATATATATATAATATATATATATATAATAAAAAATATAATATATATAAATATAAATATATATATAATATATATATATAATATATATATATATATATATATATATATATAATATATATAAATATATATATATATATATATATATATAATATATATATATATAATATATATATATATATATATATATAATATATATATATATAAAATATATAATAAATAATTTATATATATTATAATTTTTACATACATATTATATATTATACATTTATATATAATTAATATATAATATATAAATATACATATATTATATATAAATATATATATATAAATATAATATATAAATAATTATAATATAAACAATTTATATTTATAATTATATATATATAAATTTATTATTATATATATATTAATAATAATATAAAAATATAATAAAAATATATCATATTTATATAAATATAATATCATATATAATAATTCATATAATTACAAATATATATATAATATAATATTATGATAAATCATATTACATTTATATTTTAATTTTTAATACATATATATATTTATATTTATTATATATTAACTATTATATAATATATATTATATAAAATATAATTTTATTTAAATTTTATATATTTATAATTATATAAAATAAAATATATATATTTATATATATATATATTTATATATAATATAAATAAATTATTTATATAAATATAATATATTATTATATTTTATAATATTAAAATATAATATAAAAATTTTATTAATTATTATTTATTTATAATAAACATAATATAATATACAATAATATAATAAATATATATAATAATATATAAAAATAATTATAACACCTAATACACACAATATAACAAAAAAATATAACAAAATAAAATAAAACACAACAAATACACAACATAACATAAAACCCATTAATACATAGTTTTTATTTTTTAAGTTTTGTATACAATATGAAGCTAACAGTCATGTTGACATAAATACAAAATTGAATATTGATAAAGCTTAATAAGCGAGCGTATTGAATCAGCTGTCCTAAGAAAAATAAATAGATACTTTGCTTGAAGTATAAATCAGAATAACATAGAAAGTAATTAATTTCTGTGTCTCTATTTCTAATTTATAATAATTTTAGAAACCCTTACTTTTAGTGCCAAAGGCCCTTTGGTTAAGTAAATACTTGAAGTAATAAAAACTTTTCAGTAATTGATAGAGGAATTGCGTCGTACATTTATTTATATTTGTGTTGCTGAGGATAACTGTTCTTTACGCTAAATGTTTGTAAATACTTGAAACGTATTTATTATTTACATGTTTTACTTTTTCAGTACTTCAATTTCTCGTTTCACGAACTACTTTGTATAGTTGGATTTTAGACATTTATAAAACTGCTACAGGGTTCTGTAAGTACCTAGTAAAAGCAGTACACACAAGGGTTGTTCAAAATAAGGTCAGTTTTATATCTAATTATAAATGTACATATTTTCTCTTTGAAATATACGATCTCTCAATTTACCTAAAGTCCAATTTAGTTTTTAATTCATTAGTTCAGTACACAATGTTTTGTCTTCTTGCACTAAATTTATATTTTAAGGATAACCCTATTCTCATTTATGGCAACGCTATTTACATAACGCTAAGGCAATATTCTGATTTGTGCAGTGTCTATATGCATTCATTTACATGTTTATTTTTAATTTCTCTCACTTTACTATTCCCTTATTTTTCACCACTTTACCGTATCTGATTATACATTCTAGTGACACTAAATGAAATCCCTATCCCTATCCCTATCCCTATCTGAAAAGATGGATAAACTACAATTACTTCTTTACACATTAATAATACCACGTGCTAATTATAAGTAAATAAACTCCAGACTTTAAGCGTACATTCTTTAATGATAGTTAAAGGACATTTAAATGGCAAATGGCTTTCTGTGGATTTTGCTAAATTTTTGATATGTTGTAGATTGTAAGGTTCAAATCAAAGACTACCATTGGCAGAAAGTCGAAAAATGGACAATTTTTGCGCTACAGTTCGCCAAAGTTGTAAATATGAAAGTGCTATTTTTAAATGTGATGTGCAAGAAATTATTTATTAACGCCAAACAACATAAGTAATTACAATAGACCATAGGGCACCTTTTCAAACTTAATCAGTATCCACTTCCATCGCATTGCTATTATTTGCAATGTTTGGATCATGTTGTTGAGCTCTATTAGCTGCGTCCAATATTTTATCCAACAAAGTTGATTTTGGATAATGAACATCATTTTCATAACGCGCATACCCCAAAAACCACAAAACACTAGCAATGTGCGTACATGTTCCAAGAGTTCCTGCCTCTTTCCACGTACAGTAGTAACCAAGAATTAGATTCTCCACATTGTCATCGGCTTCTTGATTTTCGGTGTGGTTGTAAACAATCCACAATTGATGTTTTGTCGCATTGCGAAAGCACGAAAAATCTCTGATTCTTATAAAATCAGGTTCATTATTAACCCTCCGATCGGTGAGAAAGTCCGCAGGGACTTTTGACTACTTTTATGAGTTCATAATTGTTTCTTATCATGTGCTAGTAGGGTTTCGCTACATGTATTCCATAAAAACGACATTCTGAATCGATTAAAGTAGGTTTCAGATCGGTTCGACCAATAGTTCGTGTTTTGTTTCTTTTTAATGGCATTTCTACGTAAACGCAGGTAAAAGGTCCCTACGGAGCTGTATATAAAAGAGCGGAAATAGTGGAGATAATAATGAAATGTGTTTTTGAGCCACCCGCCAGCCAGTCTGAAACTACCGTTTGACAAGTGAAACGTTACCTTTGTGCTTCTGCGAGTTTAGTGTTTCATTTTTTCAAGTGTATAATTTTGTTTTTTGAATATTTTAGTTCGGCTTATAAGCTAATTCGGTTTGTTTTTGTGTATTTACTATAGAACAATGATATACGATAGTTGGGATCTTGTAAATATGGTTGTCAATAACACATTACGCTACCAACGTTTGACTGCGGAGGAGAAACGCGAGGTCGAGGCAAAATGTCAGGCTTATATGGGAGCTGAAATGACTGACAATGAGGATCCTTCTGACGATGGTGATGATGACACTGACCTTACATATCGACCAGAATATGATAGAGACGTGTCCGATGTAGAAGATGAAGCAAATATGGAAATCAATGACGACCAATTCGATGAAGACGACGATGATCAAGTGGATGTGATTCGTGAAGAAGCTACTGCTGCCATTTCTGCTCTTCCTCAAGTAGAGCTTGATGCTGCTCACTTTATGTTGAGCTCATTGTTTGTTTTCCACAATGGCAATGTTTCATTGTGTTCATATGCGCCGAAGAAGAATAAATCGGTACTATTGCTCTCTACTATGTATTACACTTCTGAGGTAGATAATCTAAATAAGCAAAAACCAATGGCAATTCCCATAAATCGGGGATGGATACAATGGATCAAATGCTTGGCACTTATACATGCAAGCGTTCGACACATCGTTGGCGTTCGTTTTGACAAAATAATTAGCAGTGCCAAACATTGAGCAACGAGCTACCAATCCACGCATAACGTGCTATCCCAAAATACGAAATGCTATGGACGCATTTGATGTTGTGGTAAGTTGAAATAAAGCACACTAAACATAAACAATATCTAGTCCTTGTGTTTTTTTACCATTTCAGGTATTACAAAGACCACAGCAAGGAGCTAAGCCTGAATTTGCACCTCGGAATAATCTTTTGTCTTGTCATTCATGTCGTCAGCAATATCATCGCCAACGTAGAACTCGATCCAAATGTTATACCTCCCAATTACCGGTTTGTACTGAGCACTCGCATCAATTGGCTCGTTGCGCTACCTGCCAAGTGGCAGATGTGCCATCACCATCTACATAGAATACCAATATTGTCTATATACTTTTTATCATTCGTTTTATTGCCCATGTGGCCAAATATATCAGAATAATACTTTGTATAAATTAAAAAAAAATTTTTTTCCGTTCCAACCATTATATTATAGCTTTTATACGTCTATATAAATTTAGACACTTCAAAAACCATAACCTACACACACAAAATGATGCAGACATATATTGAGCCCACTTGCATACTGAAAATCCATGTCACCTCGGTATCGCCCTTTAAAGGTCCCTAGGGACCTTGTTCCCAGTTTACCGCTCGCAGACTTGCCACCGATCGGAGGGGAATCTATATGTAATTCTTCTTCATCTCGTTGCAACTTATTTTGAAAGCAAGATTGATTTGGTATACCCATACAGTGAGTACTGAAGATAATCAGGGAAGTCACCAATATCATGCTCATTTATTTGAACCGAACAAGCGTTTGGTCTACGAAGATTTTCTACTTCCACCCGGGCTTGTATAATATTTTTCCAATAATTGCTGAGCCAGCCTAACATAATGCGAGGGCGAAACTTGCTTATTATCGCTCCAGCAATACGATAGAAATCACCAAGGTTTTCTATATGTGGTATTGTAATTGTTTGACCAAGAAACTTAAATATGGATTTGAGGTGACCGTTTCTGCCTTCAGCTATCCACCTTGTTTTAGTTATTATGCGGCACTCATTTGCTTCTTCAGTCGACGATTGGTTTTGGCCCCGTTCAAGAAAAACTGGCGTCTTGTTTGAAATACCTACATCGTCAAGCAGAGGTATGGAATCTCGATATTCACGATTCAGTTCAAAAATGTCACCTTGGTGAAACCATGCTTTTATTGCATAAACTATATAAGGACCTTGGATTGCTAGTATATATCTATCTGGAGTTACAATGAGAGCCGGTTTTACTAAGTGGCGACTTTTATGCACGTTGTAAGATTATCTTAAGACACCAAAGTTATTACTTTTTGATATATAGGAGTAGGTCCCGTCAATATATGCAATTGCTATCGGTGTATTGGGTTTCGGATTATACAATTGGTTGGAAAATTCTGTTACATGGTTGGAATGGCTTCAAGTCCAATATAACTAGGTACGAATCTTTGCATTAGCGATTCTCTAAATGTAGCAATGGCCATACTTACAGCCTGTCTACTTGGGTAGTGAAAAATAATTTTCAAAAACTCGTCCGACAAACCTTGCGGAATCTTACATAAAAACGTTGAGGTCCTTTTTGGTCACATACCTTTGTCCACCTTGCCGAGGCATTGAATAACAAAACGTAGACAATTCCCAAAATTGTTCTTTTGTAAGGGGGCTACCGATTTGAAATCTTCTTCGCTAACACTGTCTTCGCCCTCGTATATCACTTCTTTTAGACCAACGAGTCGGATTTCTTGAAAAAATGCCTGCAATTGCTGACCTTTAATGGCATATGTCCTATTAACAGACCACACCCCTAGAAGTAAATGCTTTAAAATAAAACCCTTGCTATCCAAGTGCTGCCCGTAACATCGTACATTTTCTGGTATGTAAATGTTCAAAAGAATAAAAATATTTACTCTACACGATACGGACATCCTACGCATATTATTCTTACCATTACACATCAAACAAGTACGGTTTGATGTTTGATTCAAAACATTAAGTATTAAACAACAAGAGATATTTCGTTAAGGATCAGCCGAAAACAATTAGCGCAACCTCTGGCCAAATCTGTGACTTTTAGCGGTGGCCTTCCATTCTCATTTCTTCTTCCCTTTTAACCATATTATTATCATTAGCCCTGTCCGTGTTAGCGTATTACAGACATAACAGAGTAAACGATATCTAAATGCCATTAATACTACTCTTCAAAAATCACAATTTTTACGGCAAAACTGCTCAAACGAATTTCGATTTGATTTTCGAACTAATTAAAAGAAGTGACGTTTTAAATGACAATACTTTTTTTAGGTACATATGTGTAGTTAGGCTTGTTATGACTTTTTGCGAAAATCGCGGTAAATTGATAGACACCAAAATCACAACTTTGGCGAGCTGTAGCGCAAAAACTGTCCATTTTTCAACTTTCTGCCTATGGTAGTCTTTGATTAGAACCTGACAATATAGAACTTATCAAAAATTTAGCCAAATACACAGTAACCCATTTGCCATTTATATGGGGGGGGGGGGTCCTTTATATTCCATTACTTACTTTGTGGAACTCCATATTGAATAGCACAAATCTTTCAAAAGCAATATAATTCCACATTTTTTTAAATATAAATGTTTATTTCTCAACGCGTTTCAATACAACATGTATCATTATCAAGAGAAAATATTTAAGTAAAATAATATCCAATAGTTATGGTAATAAATCAATAAAATAAAAATTAAATTTATAATTATATGGTTAAAATGTCTGTTAAAGGTGAGTCTATAAGATCAACCTGTTCGTTAATTAAAGGTACTTTCTGTTCATGTTTATAAATTTCTAAAGCTTCCAAAACAGTAAATTTTTTTTCTGATATTTTATGTTTAGATCTAGAAAATAAGTGGCTCTATTTTGTTCTTTCTTTAGTTTTATGTTAGAATGGAAATAGTCAACACTAATTAAGTAACCATTAATCGTATGAACTGTCA
The DNA here is from genome assembly GCA_036346205.1 of Vesta saturnalis. Lineage (NCBI taxonomy): Eukaryota > Metazoa > Arthropoda > Insecta > Coleoptera > Lampyridae > Vesta > Vesta saturnalis. The sequence goes on from JARFJB010000743.1 coordinate 1,824,483, forward strand.
AAGCATGCTAAAAAATCATCAACTTCGTGGTAAGTGGATGTACTTTGTATGTTACAGGTTCTACCACAAATCCAGTGTTCCACTCTTTCATGAATTTAAAAAAATTGATCGCTCAATTATCCATAAAGATATTAACTGAAATTGAAATTGGCGGAATTGTGTTCCAGTACACCAAAAGATTGGTATTTTTCAAATGTCCTTGACTATTTTTGAAAACTGACAAATAGGCGTAAAATCGGATTTTCTGTTTAAAACTTTTCGATATTTTGTCATCTAACCCCACTTTTTACACATTTTAAGGTGAATTTGTTTAATTTGACGCCGTGACAGTGATTAAGTGACATATGTCATAGTAATTTTTTTTGTATTTTTAGGTATGCTGAATCGATCCTAAGTAACATTTTTTTTAAATCTTAATAAAATATTTTTCCATTTGTTGCAAACTCTTTGCCGGTCACTGTATATGTATATGTGTATGTATATGTATATGTATATGTATATGTATATGTATATGTATATGTATATGTATATGTATATGTATATGTATATGTATATGTATATTATATATATATATATATATATATATATATATATATATATATATATATATAATTTAACATTCACTTTTAATGTACATACAGTAAAAGATCACGTCGAGTGGGACTTGTGCCCACGACTTTTACGTGGTTAGAGCAAGGCTTTAAACAATTAGATTCAATTAGATTCAATTTTAAACTTTATGTACTTTACCAGTTATGATGGTATATAATTTACAAATGGATAAGACAGTCATTTATGTGTTCGTTCTGCAATTTGTCAGGTTTCGCCCAATTACTATCATCACGTGTCTTTTTATTACGGTGCTGTAGCCAAAAGATTATCACAAGGTATTAAGAGAAATTTTAATAACAAAGAAGCTAATCAAATTTGAAGACCGACTAAAAATGCTCTTCTACGCAATTCGAAAATATATTACCAGAAAGATAGAGGTTTGTTATCTATATTAAAAAAAACATGAGTCAATCCACTACAAGCTCCATGAAATAGACTGGCTTAACATGGGCAACAGAAGAGTTTTGCATTCAACTTGCTTATACTACAAAATAATTAATACCAGAACTCTCGTATCTGTACAAAAAATCGAATTTTCATCAGAACTTCACAACTTCAATTTAAGAAACAAAATCTACTTTAATTCCTACTCATAAATCACAAATGTTTAAAAGGTCTTTCCTATAATATAGCGATAAATTATAATTCTATACCTAAAAGAATAAAATTATTACCATTCAATAAATTTAAAATTGTCTCCGCCAACTCCTAATGAGCAGACAGTAATGACAATTTTATTGTTAGGTTTAAAGAACAGTCGCCAAATGTCTTCACATTTGGCAAGACTGAACTTCGACCTTTTGTGCGCTAATTTTAAGTTTAACTCTGTTTTGTAAATAATTTTATTTAGTGTTCAATAAATGGCAATAATAATAATAATAATAATAATAATAATAATAATAATAATAATAATAATAATTAATAAATAAAGAGGATTGGAATAAAATTGGTTCATTAATAAACTTAACATTTGACATTTCATTTAAACGTCTAAAAGCAAACTTTGATAAATTATGCAAGTAACAATGTAATAAACCATCTTTTGATAATAAACAAACAATTATAAACCTTTTTGGTAATATTTTTTCAGATAATGCTATTGAAGCGCTTTCTAAGGGTGGAAATTTTGCGATAACACTAAGAGTAATACTGTTTGAAGATATATTTTTTAATGTTGAGGATTCTATTAAATCTTTGTCTTCTGATGAAGCTAGATATAAAACCGTTAACATATTACGTAAAGCAAAACCTTTAAAGAGTAACTATATGGTCTACCAAAAATCCATAAAGCCAATTTTCCTTGATAGCCTATTGTTAGTGGTTCTCTTATATATAATCTTGCAAAACATCTTACATATTTATTGCAACTTCATCTTAAAAATTCTGCCGATTTCATTCAAAAAATACATAATTTCAGAATTGAAAGTGGTAATATAACCGTCAGTTTTTGTTTTACATCAATTCTTCTAAAATAAACTATATTGAATATATTAATCATATTTTTCGAAAAGACATAACAATTCTTTTTCAGAACTATCTCACAACGACTTATTTTCAGTGGAATAGTAAATTCTATGAAAAGATAGGTGGTATAGCAATGGATAGCCCTCTTAGTCCTTTTGTGCCTAATTTCTATATGGAAAAATTTAAAACATTAGCTTTAAAAAATGCAAAGTCTTTAGTTTGGAATAGATATGTATATGACTCATTTGTTATTTGGAAATATGGAGAAATATCACTACATTTTATACAATTTTTATAATTATCGTTATTCAACCATTCAGTATACCATGGAATCTAATGGAAGTCTACAGTTTTTAGACATACTAATGTCTAAAACTAGTAATTCTCTATGTTTTAAAATTTACCAAAAGCCGACACATACCGATCGATACCTTCATAAATTATCATACCACCATCCATGTGAAAAAATTAGTGCAATTGAAAATCTTTAGTGGATCGAGCTACACTAATTTGTGATTCTGAATTTTTGGAAGATATAAATATTTAACAAAATCATTACAAGCGAATGGGGTTTCATTTAAAGATATTAATGATGTTACTACATCTACTAGACATAACCATAAAGAAAACCTAGTGCTTCATGTTGGTACGGCGTTTGTTCGTTTTATAACTAATGTTACAGAGAAAATTGAAAATCCTAATTGATTATGACATTAAGACTGTTTTTAAACCTACCAAAAAGATCAAAGTATATTTAAAGTCAGATAAAGGTGTTTCAAACTCATTGTCATCTTCGTGAGTGTATAAGTTATCTTGTTCTTGTGGAAAAGTGTACACGGGAACCACAAAATGAGCTTGAATACATGACCTAAAGAACATGTGAGATATTGTAGATTGGGTCAACCTCAGATTACAACGTAAAGCTATTAAGATATATAAACATGTAAATAACCAACAGGCAAGAAGAAAATATCCGATTGAATTGATTTTGACATCTTACAATTAAAAAAAAGAGATAATGGTACCTCTAATTTTAGATTTTGATATGTCTAGATTTTTTAGTGTGGGTTAAAGTCCCACTCTAGGTAATCTTGTTTACAAATAAAGAACAAGTATTCCTGTTCGAATTGGAATATATCAAAAGTATTTACGTATGTCATAAAGGAAACTATACAAAGATTTTGATAATAATTGTAGAGATGGCGTAGTTAAAAATTAGTTCTAACTGAGCTATCGAGGAGGCAAGTCATTCTTGATTCAGACTTAAACTGTATGTACTTCCCTAGTTACAATGTATTATCTTTTTTGTACATATTGAGGGTTAACCGTCAACTTTTGTGTATGTCATGTGATCTAGCAATTCGCTAGGGTTTTACACATGACAACAAGTGATCGAGTGTTAATTTTTATTTGCTACAAGCAAAATTAAAAGATAACTATAGGAATTATTATAAGTTTTTTTTATTATGAACAAATAAGTTCAAAAGTGAATATGTAATTAAAAGTTATTATTAATTTTATTAAATACATAAATAAAAAGTTTACCTCGAGTAGGATTTGAACCTACGACCTGTACTTTCCTAGAGTATCGCGCTAACCACAGCGCCGTCTACGTTGGTAGAAGAGAACTCTTCCAACTGAGCTAAAGAAAAGTGACACTTGATTCAAACTTAAGGTAATATATTCCTGATTTCCTTCTTGCATTCCAATTATTAGTTTCCTGTTTTCCTTACTTCACATGTAAATGAAATTTAGGTAATCCCAATTATGATTGTTTTATTATTTCTGTATCAAAATTGTGGAAATGATGTAGCGTTATCGCTGGAATTATTTATTGTATGTAATATTTATTGTAGGAAAAGGGTTATTTGTAATTTATTCTAAGTTGAAATTATTTTTGAAAACGGACTTCGATTTCGCAATTAGCACAGACGTTACATGTCCAAACCGCACTAGGCGTCATGCAGGCTTACCGAATTACGCGGATTGCCAAGCCAGCTACAGTGGAAATGGGCGGAGTCGATATGAGGAGTAAAATGATTGAAAGGTAGTGTCAAACACCTTACACTTACCAAAATGTAAAACTCACAATGCTCAGTCCAGCAAAAATTGTCTCTAGGCGCCACCGCAATCTTAAATATTTCTAAAATAATTAGTCTTGGGCGGGATGTTAAATTAATCCTATCGGACTGTGGATTGTAGCCTACTCATTGAAACCATCCACAACTCAAATTCAATCACACTCCAAAAGAAACGTATCCAAAATCTCAAGAAAATTTTTAAATACATCTGTCGTCGTAAATTTCTTGAGCACACCCCGTACATATGAAAATTCCAAGTCATGAAACGTTAATTTGAATACTTTTTAAGTATCCCTCATATACATATAAATTTATATTTCTAACTGTTATAAAACTCTGAATTAAATAAATATTACCCAATTTAGAGAAGAATCAAAATAAAAAGTCAGTTTAATAATTTTTATATCAACAAAACATTCGTTAGTTTCCGAAAAATTTTAAATATAAGGGTCAGTGCTTTCATCATAAATAACCTTTATATATGTTCCGAATACTTTCTCTTTAAAAATCGTATTTAAACATTCATCGATAGGTTTGAATTTTAATACTTCAAATCTATAATTTATACTTAATAAAAATATTCTGTTATTCGTGTTCTGTAATCTACTGTCTGTCAAATAGTTAAAAATAATTTTGTAATCGATCTGGCTCACAAAGCAATTTCAAATTGACGATTAAGCTCAAAATACTCAACAGTCACTTCAAGTATTAATATTTGTAACCCGTTAGGTTAATGCTAAAATTTTATTTCAGCTGACACAAATAAACAACAAAAGTAAATTAAATAATGGATATATATATATATATATATATATATATTGACCAATTTGCAATTGTAAATATGTACAAACACGAGGCTTCAAAAGCACCACAAAAACCAATTCTTATAGACCAAAGATTCCCCCAACATCATACTAAACACATCAAAATAGATAAAGTGCGATTATGCTTTTACTTATAATGAGAAATTATTAACTCAACAAGCAAAAATGAACTTAAAAGATAATCGTACTTGCATCTGTTAAACAAAAACTAAAACTATTTCTTACAATTTACGTTAGTTAGCCCTCTATCCGTGATATAGTGAAGTTCATGTGGTCTGCTTGCAGTAATCCTTTTTAAATTTGCACCCACACTTGCACAAAACACAAAAGACAACCGTATTCGCTAATTCGTTAGACTGCAACATTCACCCGCGTATTTCACATGGGCTCTTTCCTTCAATGTTTGTCCTTCAACGTAAAAGTTTGTCACAACAAACAATGTTTACTTCCACTTGTATAATAGAATCTTTATTTGCTTCGTACCATCGATCTAATATTGTTATCGATTGTATACATACGACAATTCATGTCACCAACGACCATTAATGTCTAACTTAATTAACACACCTCTAATTCGGTTACTTAAAGGGTTACTTCAGGCTTTCTTTATTTATTGGATTACGCGCTTACTGAGTATTTAACTGAATATTTTGCTGTTTCATTGTTAAATCTGCTTTGTAAATTCACTCACAACTCTCCGAAAAAACCATTAATTGTTATATTCATTATGTACATTATCCAGGCCATAACTCAACTTTCTATAAAAATTTCGCATGTGGGTGAACTCTATTTCCGCACAATTCAACAACCATCACATTCTAACAACTTCATTCGTGGGCATGCATTAAATTTTCCATTACTACACCATATTACAAAATTTCTACAAACAAAATATGCATACATATTCCTTACTTCACATTAATATACACAGCAGCAAAGGACCAGTGGCACACTGGTAGTCTTTACCAGTGCCGTATCAGTAAACATTTACTCACACATTATTTTTCATCCAAATTTAATGCTCTCCACATAAAACTCTTTCTACAACATTCAGATATTCTTTCATACGGCACACAATGTTCCATTAAACTCCAGTGGTATATCATTCACACCAACTTACATTCTACATACACAAAAAAAAATTGTTCGTGCAAATTCACTTCATTTACATTCAAAATACATTCCATACGTTATCAAAATACTGCATATACACGATGCTTGAAAATAACCTTACAACGGCCCTCATTTTCATGGATTAGACAATCTAAATGATACCGTTTGTTTTTTTTAATTTGTATTATGCGGCTGGTCTGTCTTGTGAAGATGGCTTAGGGTTCCTGTATAATAGTTACGAATTATATATACCAGTAGACTTAGCAGGCATCGCGTTTAATTGAATGAGTTTTGGGTCACATGGTGTAAGTAGAGGTTGTTACCACTCCGAATGTATTTACATTACCGTGGAGTTTATATTTCTGTGTCTGACAGTATTCCTTTCGCTCATTAAGTAGATTTAACTGTTGGTTAGCGTGTGACTGGCAGTGAATTTATTTTTAATTAAGATTTAGGTGTATATATGGTACATTGTAATTACCAATTTTTAAGTTTATCTAACTTACGTCTGACATTTTATTTGAAATCTCATTGCATTAGTAGTTTCCTTTTTTTATTGGTTCGCCACTTCCGAACATGCAGAGTAGGGATCATGACTAGATCCCATAGGATTTATGACCGCGGTGAATAAGTTCTGGCGGTGCGGAGATAGTTTCCCAGTGTACATTCCGGTTGACAAATGAAAATTACCGTAGTAATTACTTTCACGTTAAGTGAATTTTCCACTTAAGTTGTCAAGCGTCTTCCGAACAATTATAATTTGTTTCGAAAAATTTTAGTTCTGTTATTTTAGTTTCCGTGTTTTGCTACCTTCTATTGCTAAACTAATATCGCCTTGTGAGGTTATCGATAAATATCTGTATGGGAGTCCATTTTCAGTTAATAATTTTGTGAAGGAAACTTTGAACAATTGCAAGGGCAATTCATTATCATCAAACGTACTGCTAACTGTTGTGGTATACATTCTAAAAGAATGTAAATACGATTTAGAACTTTTATGGTTAAAATCACGTAGTGTAGTCGTACGGATTGTTATCCAAATTGCAAAATTAAATATTAAAACCCCACCCAATTCCACTGAGCTACTGCCATTTTCACCCATAATACTACTTCCAAAGTTCCCGAAACCGGTATTCTATTTATGCCCCTTTTTTTCATTTAAATCAAATAGAGTTTAAGTATTTACTTATAATTGAATATTAAATTACATCATATCCTCTCTTAATTAAAACATTAACAAATACATGGTAACGTTTTCAATTGACAACTCGTTTTATCGTGTTTACGTTCAAACCACTCTCAACAATTTTCTGGTTTAAAATTAATTACAATAAGTCGCAAAATTTTGTTCTTTACGCGTAATGCTTATAGCCACGTTTTCACTTTATAATTAACAGCATTGATTATACCCGTATTCAAACACACTGAAAATATACTTTCATTTTCAGTCCATACCATTTTGGTTTTTGATCACAGGCGAAAACTATCATCACTATAATTGGGTTTCAAATCTTGTCTTTTTATTTGTTTTATACAAATTTTAAGATTACAACATTAGTCGTTACCGATTTCAGTAAATTTTTACTGAGGACGATTACTGTAAGTGTTATGGAAACATTTAAATTTGTATAAAACAAATCAAATACGCGATTTTAAATCCAAAGATAAGTAGTATTTTTAGTTTATTACCGACCATACCGTAATCCCCAGGGTGTGTGTGTGCGTCTGCCTCTACGTCTGCGTCTGTTGTGTGTGTGTGCGTGTGTGTTTTATTCGTGATGCATGTGTGTGTGGTGTGTGTGTGCGTGTGTGTTGTGTGTGTGTGTGTGTGTGTGTGTGTGTGTGTGTGTGTGTGTTGTCGCGTGAGTGTGTGTGCGTACGAGTGTGGGTGTGCGTGCGCGTGCTCGTGTGCGTGTGCTTGTACGTGTGTGTACGTCTAGGTTGGTTGTGTATGTGTGTGTGTGTGTGTGTGTGTGTGTGTGTGTGTGTTTGCGCGTGCATGTGTGTGTGCGTGTGTGTGTGTGTGTATGTGTGAGTGCGTGCGTGGGTGCGTGCGTGCGTGTATGTATGTGTGTGAGCGCATGCGTGCGCGCGTGTGTATGTGTGGACTTGTGATAGTATTTACGATAACTCCGCAACGATAAAACTTTCGTACTTGAAATTTCGTTAAGCACAATTACGTTTCTCCTGTAGCTTATTAGATTTTGGGAGAAATCCAGCAGTGGAGAGAGGTTGTATTAGGAGCAGTTTTGAGTTTTTGTCAAATATTTCTGAAACAGCGATATATTTCCAATACCAACATACAGATCTTAAAGCCATAAAAATTATTTTGTATACAATTTTTCAATACGATGCGTAATTGACAGCAAAAAATTCCTGTTACGGTATTTAAGCGTTTTTTTTTAATTTCAATATCTGAATAACGATTTATTTTATAAGGAAATGTGAAGGCATATTTTTTGAAGATAATTCAATTTTACATAATTGTTCTCTTAATTCGAAGCCAAGCAAGCCTTAGGAATAAATTAACCAAAAATAAAAAATAAGGTAAAAAAATGCTTAAGGTGTATTACCCAAATTTTTATAGAAGTTAGCATCTACATGTTTATTAACCTCTGTCTGACAAGAAGTTATCAACGTTCATCTGTCATAGACTATTGTTGCCTATTTTCATATGAGTGTATGATAAAAGAGGTTACTTAATTACCCTAAAAAAAATTATTGTTTCATTTCCTTTAATTTCCACTTTATAGGTTGGAAGATAGTGTTGTTCCACATCAGATATTTTTAGAAATAGCTTTAGACCTGAATTTGTTTGTGTTGGTTCATGCCCTGAATAAGTTTGTTTGAGCTGTTTAAAGGTATTCTTTTACCAGAGTGAAGGATGAGATTATCATTATTGTAATATTATTCTTACGAAATGTTTTTCAAAATCTCTTTGAGATACAAATTTATTTGTAGAGTTGCAAAGTGTCCTTTCATCAGGAAAAGGACAAAACACCTATTCCTTCAGTTATTTTTACGACATCTTAAATGTTTTGAGAAAAATGTGTTTTTAATGCACGGTTAAGCGCATTTCTTAAGGTTGGTCATGTTTGATGTGTTTTTACTTATTCTCTAAGTTCATATTTCAGCCAACCAAACGTACGATAATTGCATGATGACAAATCTGAATAGAATACTAGGGAAGGTGTCCTATCCAGAACTTTTTGCGCGTATGGAAGATGATGCGAAGTCTCGCATTAATGTGCAGCAAAATGATCCCTCTAATAGGAAAACGAAAACACTTCCCGCTGATGAAGATTGGCATTAGATGAGAATTGCTTTCCATTTTTTCTCTACTCCACAAGTGAGCATTCCTGCCTCGGGCACGTAATGGTGTGCTTATGTCTAAAGATTGACACGATTTGTATTGATCGAGCAGAATTCTATGAGTCGACTTGGGGGAAATTCCTCGAGAACCAAATCCTCGGTAATGGTCGAGTTTGGGCTCTACCATATCTGATGTCAACTACTGATAACCTCTGTAGGAATTTCTGAAAATGTGAAACTTCGTGGTGATAAGCTTGGATGTTTTCGGCTGTTACTACTGCTTGAATGCCGTATGTGTGGTTAACTTTCCACCGTTTCTCTCTCTTTTAAGAACTCTTTACGTCGCGTTGCACCATTTCTGGAGGCCTTGGAGTAGAATAACTGCAGCTGTGCTGAGGTTCATAGCACAAATGCGAGTGATCGAGTATACTTGATTATAATAGGGGATGTTCTTGTTTATTCAAAGACCTTTGCAACGATTATCCATTTGTGACGTAGATCGGCAGTGACAGAAAATATGCACCATCTTCAAATAGCATTTGAAACCAAAATACGATGTTTCTTGTAGAGAATGCTAGTTGATATGATTTCCCTAAAAGTTCAACAGGTTCACTTGATATGATCTACATGCCGTTTCAACGGCCCATGGTTAGAAAACATTTGTATTCAGGAGAACAATTGGCGAATTTATTGAAGTGTCCTCCAATGTGCAAGTAAAAGAAGGAAATGAAAATGATCTTTTTCATAATGAACTGTTGGAAATATTATGAAAGGCGGAAGAGCAGTTTGGATCCCTTAGGGGCAATAAGTTGACTGACATCTTGCTCTGCGCTGAGCTTATTAATTCAATCCCATAAATAAGTTATATTTGCAAAAAATAGAACTTCAAGTAAAGGAATTAATCCTTCGCAAATTTTAACTATAGGAATCACTGTACCCCTTATGACTAGTGACTAATAGTAATTAATAGATGCGTAATTCTAAATGTGTTGCTGGTGTGATTTACCAATAACTCCATCACGGCGAAAATCACACCCAAACTGTACATACGAAATTCACATACAGGGTTGACAATGGTTCCAACGAAATATGTTTTATTTAAGAATGGAATCACCTACAAAGAAGGCAAAAGTTTTAAGAATATTAGATATCACCCCAGATACATCCCAATTTAAACAATAATTTACAAACGACCACAGTGTACCTACTGAGCCCGGTTCTATGGAGGAGAGGCATCCAGTATCGACCCGTTTAAATTTCTGGAATCCTATAGTAGACGCTCTGAGAGTTTTATCGCCATTTGGGCGAGACGCTTCTGCAAGCATATGCCGCCACGGCGGCGACTTGCGACTGTGCAAAGATTTCTGTTGCGACTGACAAACGTACGTTGCAAAGTCAAACTTCTGTACGTGATTATTGAAGTTAAAAGGACTATATCAAAACAAGTCAAACGTGGTATGTATTTATTTATTTATATGACTATTACTACATATGTTTTAAGTCAACTTTCGTACATGCGTTCTTGTCTGTAGTCGAACAGAATATTTTGTCCTGCTTCCTCCAGTACCGTCCATTAACTTGTCATCCAGTACAAGCCATTTTTAAGTACTTAAATTTGCTCACCGATACATAAAGATGCCAGGGTATGCAAGCATGCGGGTAGCCGTGGAAATGGTACGTAGTAATGAAATGAGTGCGCGCCAAGACGCAGATCAAACAGGTACTGAGTAGTATATTGAATATTAGTGCTATTAAACATGGTAAAGAGATGTCCATTACGCCAATTATGGGTCGTTTTATAATTCATCTAGACGAAAAAGTATTAGCAAAACATGTTAAAGAAGTGGAAAATAATACCTTTAAATAGACAAGAATTTCTGTCGCATTTTCAACTGGCCGAAAAGTTAAAATTACTTCACCAGTTCAATAAAGAGAAAACATGTGCAGGGAAAAACTACTATTATTCTTTTATAAAAAGCCACAGAGACTTGTCATTGCAGACAGCGGAATCAACAAGTTGAATGAGAGCGGTAGGGTTTCATAGAACTCAAATAGAGCGATTCTTTGATGTAAAGGTTTAATTTCACTCCATGTAAAATATAGAACTGCGATGAAACTGGCGTTAGCATTGTTCAGAAACATGCAAAGCTATCATTGACCAAAGACAGGTTAGAACACTTACTTCAGCAGAACGTGGTAAAAACCTGACTGTGATTTTTGCAATGAGCGCTGGAGGTTAATCTGTACCACCATATTTGATATTCCCACGTTCCCGGATGAATGAGCGACTTATGATTAATGCACCAAATAAAAGTGTAAGGACAGTATTGAAATCCTACAGCACACAATCCAGTTCTCTTGATTCCTGGTGGACATCCCAGTCATAAAGCCTTAGATGTCATTGACTTTGCCAGGGAAAATCACATCCATATGCTAAGCACTCCATCTCATACGAGTAAGTTACAGCTACTTGACCGGATGTTCATGAAACCTTTTAAATCTCCTTGCAATGGTGCAACCCAGCCGTAAGCATCAATGAATACGAAATTGCAGGGTTTGCGATTAATGGGTTTCGGTGCACAGGTATTCACCCCTTAAATATGCCTCTATTGATTTAGATTTTAACGGTTTAGATATGACCATCATCACAGAAAGCCATTCGTCAGAAGCAGAACCATCGTTTTGTACATCTACACAGCCAATTCATCCAGATTTTGCCTCTGGAGAGCCAAAAATGACATCTTCAGCTTCTCGCCAACTTGAATCTGCAACTGCTGACTCTGAATTATTTCCCCGAGTTATAATTTCTAAACAATCCGGGTCTTACACAGCCGTTACTAACGCCGAATCTCAAATTGCTTCTGCTCAGAAATATAAATCTCAAACAAAAGCTATCATTGACCAATCCATTGAAAATTTTTAAGACGTAATTACAGATCTCGCACCGATCTCCAATGCATCGGAGAAAGAAGCTGCTGTACGACGTCGTCATAACCAGTTCTCCATACAAAAAGATGCTGGAAGACAAATGAGCAGATAAAATAGGTGTTTATTCAGCTAAACGAGGAAAGAGTTGGTTGTCAGTAGAAAATATTAGCAAGAAAGATAAGAGATTAATTTCTGGAAGAGATGCTAGCAAGAAAGCCAAGAAAAATAAAAAAAGAAAACTTGGCTCCTTCTCACAGACCGATTGCATAAGAGACAACTTGTCCTTTATGCGTTGAATCTCATGAATAGAGTTGGATTCAATATGGAAACTGCAACGTTTGGGTCCACGAGACTTGTGCCAATACAGTGTACTTGCGACTATTGTATGGTACAAAGGGTCGTTTGTTTGCTGGCCCATATTGAAGGCCAATTTTTTAAAGTCTAATTTTCCATTTTCTTCAAATTTTAATAATAAAGTTGATTGCTTCTAGGTATACCAATGTTCTATTATTATTTCTTATAGTAAGAGTTCGATTACACATTCCAGGACATATAAAATATGTAATCTAAGATACTTCAGTTTTTTTGTTCATAAACCTTAAGGTGACGGTGCTGGGGGACCCTCCCCTATCACCTATTTACTATACCATAATCTGGACATTTATTTAGATTTCATAAAGTATAATTGTACTTAATTCAATTGTAACGTTGATGAACATTAATAACAAAACGATTTTGTTACAAATAAAATGTTTTGTTAGAGCTTAAAGATAGTTTGTACAGATGGACGTCTTAAACCATTAACGATGAGTTATTAAAAAAAACTAAACTTATATTTATAAGGTCGAAAAATTTTTTGAATTGGTAAATTTAATGTTCTGTCTCACAATTGATTATAGGAAACGATGTGGATATAAAAATATAATTGCTAATAGGTACAAAAAACCTTCCTGCGCCGTTCTCTATTGAAATCAACAATGTTTTGTAAAGATGATTAATTTATAAAATGACTGAACAGCAAAGGATTGCATTAAAATAAAAAATAAATAAATAAAACGATTAAGGTAATTTTCTTTAGAAACCTTAATAAAAGGATATTTTGATATATTTAAAACATTAATCACAAACAACATTAATTGTGTAATTTTATCCTCATGTAGTTGAATAAAGCGCAAATCAATCAAATAAATTATTTATGATGTTATATGCTACAGATATACAGACATCTAAAAAATATTACATTTAACCCAAAAGAACTACAGTTGTAGACATAATCGAATCATTTGATAATAATTGCAGATTAAAGTACAAAACTTTCTTATACTGGTGTCAGGTTGCGTTAGCAAAGAATATATAGGGCAAACATTAAACACCTTACATTGTAACTCAGAACTCATGAGACGGCTATTTATAATTTATTCATATTCTCGCTTATATGTGAAATATTAAGTGTAGTCTTATTAATTACTTATATCCGCCTAGGTAAGCAATGGAAAAATCATAGATGTGCGTAAGTTAAAATGTAACTTCCTGTTTGGGACTATAATTGATTTCTTTAATATAATTACACACCATGTAAAGCACTAAAATTAGGTTTTTATTGATGTGAGTTAAGCAAATCTTAACAATATAAGATAGACAAGCGCTTATGGTCTTAACAATTTATATATGGAGTTAATGGTTTTATACAAAACATTGTGCACATATTGTATATGTATTACTGACAATAAGAAATGTGAACAAATTCAGAAACCATAGACCTTAAAGTTGTAATATTTACAGCATTTTTGATAATGTCAAAGCAGTGTTTTAATACTACTTTAAGGTTAAAACATACGGAACCTATTTATATTTGAAGTGTTATGATCTAGTTATATTTAATTTACCTTTTAAGTACACAGAGGGAAGAAATAAATAGATACAATACTTCATTTGAATGATTATTATTAGTGTAATGTGAAAGAATGCGTAATTTCCAAATATATCCGATGTGCAACTTAAAGATTCCATTGATTTTTAATTTAGTTATTTTTATAACTTCCTACGACTACGATTTATAAAGAAAACGTATGTAAAACGCGGTTTACAAATATTGCTATAAAGTTGATAGTTTTTTATACTCACAAAAATTTACTGTAAAGAGTCGAACAGATATCCAAATTGAATAGTAATTATTAATTGATCATTTAACTATTAGTGTTCAAAATTAAGAAATAATCAATATTTATCCCCTTTGGCGTTGTTATGAAAACTGCTAACAATATTTTCACTTCAGAGTTTCCCCTCTCTATGATAGACCAATGAGATATGCTGACGTCATACCAGTCGCTATGAACGCATAAAGCGTACTTTGTACAAAACTACGTGACATGCTATTAAAAAGTGGATTCCAAAGATGGGATCAGATCGAGCAGCATAGATTAAAATTTTGCTCAAGCTAATCTAAAAATTAAAAAAAAAACAAATCTGACGGCATTATTTTCATGATGCCGTGCAGATTGTACGAGTACGAGTTCGACAACGAGGAATGTCACGTTAACGGACCCGAGTTTGTCAGACGAACCGGTACAGCTAATTGGACCTCCGACAACGTGTTCCAACGACTAGAAGAGTTCGCTGAGAGCCCGGCACTGGTGGAGCAAACGACGACCCGAGAAGATACCAGGAAGAAAGTGCCACCGCTAATCCTTCAATACGAGGAGAACTGGATCGCTTTCTACCGCGAACTCGAACGATAACGGATCACCTTCACGAGAGACAAGGCAATCAACGAAGGAATCCGGATACAGCCTGCCTCACTCCAGAACTGAGACAAGCTGGTGAGATACATTCAGGCCAAGAGCGAGCGCTTGGTTAAGGTATTGGTACGTTGCATGCCCGTAGAACTTTCTGAGGTTGATAGCTCATTACAAGGTATTAAAGTTCTTTCTTGTTTCAGTATGAAGCAGCAAGGATGCCTTGATTCCTCTTGTGGTGGTAGAGCAAATAACAGAAGAGGACAGGAAGCTCCGTAAGGTAGAGTACGTCGTCCCCCGAATGATCGTAGAAGACTTGCGACGGAAAACTGGGTTTTTCTCCAAATCCGGTTAATACCGACTAATTATTCGCACAACCGATATTTGTTTCCTTTTATTTCAAATACGCAGCACTATTAACAACACCAACGGAGCGACAACAGGAGGGTCCACACAACCGCACAACTTCACTAGCAACAACCACTTATACAAAGACTTTTTTTTGAACACCCACAACACTCAACTCAATGATGTCAACAAGCATACAACAACATCACGCCAACCGATCAACCATGCATTCCACGTGCTGAAGAGGACAAAGGCCCCTGAGCAGCGTCCGTCCCAAAAGTAATTAAGACTAATTTTAACCTTGTATATAGCAAACATAATTTTAAAATAAAAACATCGATTTTCTAAAGGATTTCTATGAAAGTAACCACCTGAATACAAAATTGCGTGTCTTACACATAGCCCTTAAAGTCCGTTAGATTTAATCGCTACCGTATTATACAAATCCGTAATGCAAAAATTAAATAAATTTGCTACCCCGTAAATTGGATTATAACGGAACCACGGTCCAGTAGGGCACCCGTCCCAGTACTAATGTTATATTTCCAACCACCCATCGATTCGCCCACAGAAGCCAACTACCCGTCCCACCTTCCAATCCTGTGTAGACACCGCCAATTTTATGTTTATATTTTTGTTTTTGTTAAAAGAGATTTTTAAGTTAACATATTTAGTTTTGTTAGAATTGTATCGTTTTTTTTTTTATGATTGTGGACCTGAACAGGCTAAATAAGGCCTATCGTGCTAAAGCACTCAGGAACACTTAGGAGGATAGATAGAGGGATAATGAATTGCCAATAGATGCCTATGAACAGCTACCTTAAATTTTCTCATATCATAAGTGAGAGAAAAACTGGAACTAGGGAGATCATTCCAGAGTTTAGAAGCCGTGTAGAAAAATGTGGATTGCGCCCGTTTGGTACGACAAGTGGAGATTTGTACTGCATACTGATGATGTGAATGAGCGAACCGAGTGTTTCTCGCAAAGATAGCCGGAGATGTTATCAAAGAATGTAATTCACCAGCATAATAGCCGTTGTAATAACGATAATACAAAGAAATAACTGAAACCATCCTTCTATGCTCAAGGGACAGTATGTGAGAAGTTAAGGACGGGTCATTTATAATCCTAATCGCTCTCTTTGAATACGATCAACGATATCGAGAGCGTATTAGGGAGCACTAACCCAAAGGTGAGAATTATATTCCAGATGAGGCCGAATTTGGGCCTTATACAGCAGAAGGAGTTGTCGAGAGGTAAAGTACTGTTTAGATCTGTACAAAAAGCCTGTTTTACGAGCAGCTGTTTTGGTAGCTGACAGAAGATGGTCAACCCATGAGAGATTTGAAGATACAGTCATACCCAACAGAGTAATAGAGTCTGAAAACTTAAGAACTGAGCCATTCATACTTACAACAGGAAATGATCGATCTTTTTTGGCGGACATAAGGCAACACTGAGTTTTGTTAGCATTAAATTTAACTAGATTATTGCTTCCCATTCGAGAATACGTTGAATGTCTTTGTTGATTGAATTTGCCATTTCAGCTTTAATTTCTTGATTTGACATAGAAGGTGGATTATCACTATGAGTAGACTGAGATGAACTACAGTGAAGAGTGCTATCGTCAGCAAAGCAATGGATGGGGTTAGT
The DNA here is from genome assembly GCA_036346205.1 of Vesta saturnalis. Taxonomy (NCBI): domain Eukaryota; kingdom Metazoa; phylum Arthropoda; class Insecta; order Coleoptera; family Lampyridae; genus Vesta; species Vesta saturnalis. The sequence goes on from JARFJB010000743.1 coordinate 1,841,554, forward strand.
TGTTGAAGAAATAAGGTCGTTTATGTACAGCAGAAAAAGTGTAGGCGCTATAACGGATCCCTGTGGTACGCCCGCGTTAATGCTAACTTCTTTTGAAAAAAGCCATCAACTACGACACGTATTCGTCTTTATCAAGGAAACTAGAAACCCAGTTGATGAGCGTATCATTTAACCCAACGAGGTGAGTTTGGCAAGTAAACACTTATGCCAAACTTGGTCAAATGCCTTTGAGATATCTAAAGCGACTACAACTGTTTCACCGGACTGCTCTACTGTATTGTTCCAAACTTGGGTCACATATGAAAGAAGATCGCCTGTTGAACGACTTTGCCTAAACCCATATTGGTGGTCACTAAGGAGTTTGTTAGTTTCAAGGAACGTGAGCAGTTGCTGATTGATGGCTTTTTCCATGATTTTAGACAAAATGGAAGTGATGGCAATTGGTCTGTAATTTGAGGGATCGGTCTTATCACCTTTTTGGGAATAGGTTGAACATTTGCTAACTTCCATGATGAAGGGAATTCCCAGAAGATATAGAGATCGTATAGAGCTTAGATAGGACTGGTACTAGTTCGGGGAACATTTCTTTAAGACAATAGCTGGGATACCGTCTGGGCCAGTCGCCTTATTGAGATCAAGCCTACTGATGATCGATTCCAAGAGCTTGTACCGAAAATGAATTGGTTTCATAACGTATGAAGAAGAGTTGACTAGGGGCACATCTTTTCCAGAATCGTTGAGACACGAGTTTGATGCAAACAAATCCACAAAAACGTTGGCTTTGTCTACAGAATCAGCAACTACCGATCCGTCAATAGATGTCAGGGGGGGAAATGAAGATGTTCGAAAGTTTTTACTAATGGCTTTTGCTAAAGACCAAAATTTACGACTGCCGTTGTTCGAACAACTTTTTAGTTTTAGTGATGACACTTTTGCAGATATTTCTAGCACCAACGTATTCTACATGACTGTCAACCGATTTATTAGATTTCCATTTAATGTAACATTTATTTTTTAAAGATATTGCATCAGAACAAGCCTTATTGAACCAGGGTTGAGAACGTGAATGACCTACACGGTACTGTTTTTTCGGAATGTTTAACTCCATTCCCATGAGGATGACTTCAGATACTGAAAGAGCGATGTCCGAAGAAGAGGACGACTTAAAACAATATTCACGCCATGGAAAGGTTGCAAAGAAATCCCGTAAATCACTCCATCGAGCTGACTTAAAACACCACAAGGTTCTATCGGTTTTGCGAACAACAGTGGAATTAGGTACAGTAGAAATGATTTTTATTAGCCAATGGTCGGAAAGACCTAAAGGCGAAAGAACGGAAGTTTTATAAACAAGAGGGTGTGATGTAAGAAAGGGATCTAGAAGATGTGGAGTATGGTTAGGGTTATCAGGGATTCTTGTGAGTTCAGAAATCATTTGTGTGAGATCACATGAAATAGCAAATGTTTCTGCACTATGACCAGCGGGATTTGTAGTAGATGAAAATTGAAGCCAATTAGAGTTATGAACATTGAAATCGCCTACAAATGAGATATCGCAAGATGGAAACTGAGACAGGAGATAGTCAACTTTCATACTAAGGTAATTGAAGAAGTCTTGAAAGTTGCTGTCATTCGTATAGGAAATACAAGTATAAAACCAATTCTTGTGTATTAGTTGGTGTAACACTGTGGACTTGAAAAACTACCATTATTTAAGTCAGTTGATGTAAAAATTATTGGGGTTCGACATTTAGGCCTTAAATATTTTACGTTAAATTCATATTTTAATCGCTTTTCAAGTTTTTAGGGTGTTGCAAAAAGATAAAATCCAATCCGCCTACTAATTCTTCAACACTTCCACCAAAAACCACTGGGGTTGTAGACCTTACTCAGCAGCTCGTCTACCACTAAAAGTCATTGCGGTCGAAACATTTAGGTCTTAAACACTTATTCCAAATTTTTTGTTCCAAGTTCTTAAGTTATTCCAGGCGGAAGAAATCAAATTTACTCCCCTTACTCCTCACCCCGCAGTTCCACTACCAGGTTTCTACACATTTAGGTATTGAACACTTATGTAAAATTTGAATGCAACCGCTTTTCCCGTTTTTGAGATAATGCGCCCGGAAGATTTGTGAACACGCATGCACGTAGGTGCGCACGCACACGAGCACACGTCTTATGACGACTGTGTCTCAAGCAGCATTCCTTAATACTCCAAGTTTTCAGTAACCGCGCATCTTAAACGTAAATACATCAATAACTGACGTTTTAAGGTGCCGATCTTTGACTTCGCGTTGCAGTTGAGCTACAGCTTAATTAGATCTTGACTGATTCACAATTAAACAAAATAATACACAGTTGCGGAAATGTCACTGATGTAATCGAGTAACACATAATTAGCTAATGATTATGTAGATGTCGAAAATTCCGATTTATTTTCAAATTGATATATTAAACTATATATAACTACCTAAAAAAAACATGTGTTGCAATATTTACAGTTTTAACGTCAGCTACAGGTTTCTAACAATTAAGGTACTTTTTATTAATTTACGAGGAACTTGTTTTGATTTTCTTTCTTATACTTATCATTTATGTATTAAATAGTTTTTAAATTGAATTCTATTTAATATAAGTGCACGAGAATAAAGGTACTACACAGATTAGAAAACCTTTGAAATTTAGAGAATTGTAGATCGATAGAACGGCAGAATGATCGCTTGAATGTTCTAAGTGAACTATGTTCTTGAGCGCTACACTGAGTGGTAATAATGTCGTGCGCATCTACAGAGACACTTATTCACTATATCACATTTATGAATTTTTTGTATCATGAGAAGCAAATTGAGTAAATCGACTCGAAAAACTTTCCCACATGGGAATATTTGAGTCAAAATAACATCGAATTAGACGTTTAGATTTTGAATTTTCGAAAATTAATGAATTCGTTAAATTTTTATAATGAAATACAACAGTCAAGGTAAAATTAAGTTTTTCCCACTTCTCCTTGCTTTATTATTGAACATTATAGAAAGAATGCACTTCATTTTGTTGGAAACGTGGTCATACGTTAGTGTTCATTATTTATAGACCTTTACTACCAAAGGCCAACCTTCCAAGTTTTCTTAACTGATACATAACTATTGTAACGTATATTTTTTCACAGTTTGATTCCATTTGTCCTTAGTTTTCCAAAAATATATAAAACTCAGTAGTTTAACATTAAGCTCAATAATACAAAATCTTTTTTTCAAAATTTTATAGGATAACGCAGCAATAAAATATAAAGCTAGCTTATAAACAATGTTGAAATTGATCGCTTTTGTGCCTTAAACAAGTTTCACACATTGTTCTGATCCGCCTTGTTACAGTTAAAATAATAACAGGCTTCAACTGTAGTTCCATAAAAGCGTGGATCCGTCAGAGTTTGATATTGAGTTCTATAAATTTTAATCTTAACAAATCTAGAATTGACAAGTTTAGTGATCTGGGTTTTCATCTTACAGGTTCATTTGTACCTACCCAACGGTCTGGAAAGTTGTTATCTAAATAGTTTCTAACAATTTCAGCGTTGTGGGCAGGAACACCGTTTTGTTGTAAACTACGTCTATTTCGAGTACACTATTTTACAAAATTTATAAATATTTATTGGTAGTAAGGCTTGATGTACAATTTTACTACCCAATATGAAACAAAATACAATAAAACAAAACTTTCCTTGTTCTTATGGAAACAATGCATGTGGGTTATTCTCACATTATTTTCGCGACTAAAAATACCAGCGCTGCTGAAGTGCTCTTCGTCAGACCAAACAGCAAACCTTTCAAAATGAATATCTCTCTTCATATTTTGTAAATATTTGTGTTTTCTGAGAATTTTTTGAACACTTGTTTCAGGCACCGCAGTACTAAAGGCTATTTCTCAGCAAGAGGTAGTTGGATTTGTGGCGGTTGACGATAATACATTTATTTCGTCAATTTCGCGATTTTCTTTGTTGTAGACTTTTGAACGAAGTTTATTAGATTTGATTTTATTTTTGGCTGTCACCTCATTTTTAAAACTAGTGAATGTTTTCGGTAATACATGTTCATCGTAGCTCCACCTAGTGGTATATTTTTAAAGGTCGATGTAGGTCCCTGTAATTGTTATGGCGGGAAAACTCGAAACCCGAGTGTTCTAATGAGGGGTCTCGATTTCACCCCATAAGATAGCTATAGGGGTCCGGAACTTGCTCACTGGTCTTCGTGCCTTGTCGGCGAAGCCCCCTTGTTTAATATGGCGGGAAAACTAGAAATCTGAAATAGTATTCTAATAAGGGGAGCCACATACTATCTCATAGGCCTTCGCAACCTGTTCTAACACCTAGTAATATATTTTTAAAAGTAGATTTAACTGTTATAGTGGAAAATTTGAAATAGTATTCTGATAAGGGGCTCTGCATACTATCTCATAAGACACCGTTAAAATTGGAAATTTCATTCCGAAACTAGGGTCTTATGGGAAGAAGGCGTTTCCGTTAATTGAAATACCAGTAATAAAAAGATAAAGGAGTTTTTAGTAATTTATTTTTCGTAAATCAATTGCTGTAAAACTTGATTTTTTAAGCGAACTAATTAATAACAATGCACAAGTACGGTCGTAGGGTCTATAAATTGTATCAGCAGCAGCATAATCAGCCTCCTTATATGTTAGATCTACAGCTTTCTCCTCTTTTTCCTCTGACTTCTCGATCTCTTTGCTAACATTAACTTTACTACCACTCTTAGTCTCGCTTTCTTCATCTTCTTCTGCGGCTTCATCATCTTCACGGGTTGTTATACAATAATAGTTTACCCTTAACTCTTCAAAATCTCGAATATCTACAGGTGTGGGTAAGACGAATTCATTTATGTTGTAGGTGAAATCACATGCTTGAAAGTTACTAACACAAAAACAAAGATGTGTTTTATTTTACACAATTTTCACCATTTATCAGTTATCAACGTAACGGTAGAAAAAAACCCAACTCTGTCGTATTGGTAAACTTCAAACTTTCGTACTTCAAAGTTTTCTAAAACTCGATACCTTAAATCTATAGCTTTTCGATGTTCGTCCGCTACGTATGTTCTGGTAAATTGACGCTCGTCCTGAGTATGTGTGCAACCATATTGAAATGTAGTTTCAGAACAAGTTCTACACGAGAGGAACATTAATTTAACGTATATTTTAAGAGGCAGAACAGGGTGATACAAATCTTTTATTGGGAGCACGCTACATTTCACAAGACTCTCGACAGTGTGTAAGTCGACTTTGGTGCAGTCAACGCCGACAGGAAATTGATCGTTTTAGGTATTTTTGATAGAGCCATGGGTAGGAAGTTCAAACTGTCAATGATTTTATGTTGGTATTGCAGGTGAGTGACATTTTTTTAGTAGTAGTAGCTTCTTGCAGAGTGAGGAGATGTAGATAACGTGTTCGGATACAGGTGAAGGCGAAAATATATGTTGACGTTAACTGCAATTTCCGCTACCCTGCTCAATATCGTTATCGTTATTAATACAATGGTTTCAGACAACCTGGGCAACCCACAATGCAGCACTCGAAATCGTAAAAGACCAAATTAAAGTTTTTTGCGAGTTTTTTCTCGTCCGCCGTGCTCTTGGACATGTAACAAAAATGACGAATGGGTTTTTCGGATTTACAGGAAGGGCAATATGCAAAACCGCATTTATGATGATTCTTAGCCTTCTATACACTCACTAAACAAGTTCGGCAACGTTAGAGTTTGCTGCAAAGACCGATAAGTTTATGATGTTCGAGACAGTGGTTTCTGCGGAAATCCCTACTACACTCAACACAAACGATAAAGTTAGCAAATTGGCAAGGTGGGCTATTCTCACAACAGGGATAGATGCAAAAGAGCAATTTTTATGACAATCGTTATTATTTCTAAACCTACAGGATTCACAAAAATACAGTGTTGAGAAGACATCGGTTAAGCTACTAATCACATTATAATGTTCCTCTTCAAAAGTTAAATTTGAAACTTTCTCGTGTTGACTTCTTGGACCCTCAAAATAAACTGTTTTACGTTACCGGTGATTATACATTAACTATGGTGTAATTAAATAATAATTTTGGAATTGTTGTATGTGTTCGGCACTACCAACGTTATTTAAATCTACATTAGCAGCAGCACATAGCTCATGCGTCCTCCGATCTAAAATAGAGCATAATTTTTTAAGGAATAACAATTGCGGATCATCCTCGGCTACAACTGTGGCCACCGATAGTGCCCTACCTGAACATAAATTATCTCTATGGTTGATAGCTATAATACCTTTTTACGCTCGCAAAACTCGGCAGAATTAACACCTGTCATCCTCTGATGTGATGGGCCACCATAACCCACAGGTAAAACAACTCTGTCTACTTGCAAATTTAACGTATCATTACTAAAGTAACTTGTCGTCAGTTTGTAAAGATCCAGCGTCCTTCACGTATGTTTTTAGAATAAATTATTCGCGGGCCACTCTATATTTCAAATTACAAAAGATTGCGCGATATTACATCACAAATAATTCATTAATCACCGCTGCCGTGTATTTCTAAAAACCAGTAAGTTTTTACACGTCAGAGCAATTTAAACCAATCCAATAACGGCATCCCCCGCACGGTAGCCACGAAGCCGCCTACAGATGCACCTTTATAAACCCGCGACGCGCTGCAGAATATCCAGCCCAGACCAGCCAGACCAGAAGAAGACGAGCCCGAGACCAGACCAGACCAGCCAGACCCGCCAGACCAGACCAGCCAGAGCCCCCAGACCAGAAGATAGAGAAGATATTGAATGCACTTCGCTTCGTTCATTCATCCGTACCGTACGTGAAATACCTGCTCGATCGTGACTGAGACCGCTACGCCGTTACTGATATCCAGTAGCCGCCAGTACCGATTGCTTCTTGTAATCACCGACCTGTTAATCGCCGCCGCGCAGTTCATCGTGATCGTGAGACCACGCGCGCCACCTCGCGCCGGGCGACCTAAAGTTTGTTACCGAACTGCCATTAAAAGACACGTAAGTTGTAGAGTCATATAATCTAACAATTTACAACAAATCACTACAGAACGTAAATAAAGACGGGCTTAGTCTCCGGGAGTTATAACGTTAACATTACACCACCACATACACAAAGAGTGTAACGCAGGGTAGATCCCGACGTCACTCGCAAACACCTGAGGGTGAAGGTTTGATACAGGGCTGTAAAGACCTACGACCTTTTCTTAGTCAAACAGGTTAGACAGGCAGCTGCCTACAGTCTACTGTTGGAGCTAAGGCCCCCGCTTACTACACATACATACACCACCTACAAACAAACACAATAAGAACACACAGTGTCTTTAATCGCAGAAAGTACACAAGAAACCTGTTGCATAAATTTGTATTAAGAATATACGCCGGAAATTAAAACATTAGATAATCCGTAAATTATCGAATATTAACCTGTAGTAAATAATAAAAATACGACCGCGTGTATATTACGAGATTTACCTTAGTAAAAGTAAATTAATTTTAGTGTAGCATTTTCCATAGCAAGTATTTCGTTTACTTTATAATTTGTATATAATTGAATTTAGTTGCCCCAGTTAATTAAATAGTCTAAACGCTTTTTGAGAACAAAACGTGTCCTCAAACCGGTTCTAAACATATAATTATAGGCCAGAGATCTCGCCTTTATTTTACGTGAATCTTCCGCGTGTATTTCTTCATTGGAGTACAACATACACGATTCAGCGCTCCAGAGAGACTGAAGAGTTTAAACATCCAGTGCGCATAAGCGGGGACAAGTATTGATTTTCCCCCGTGACCTAGAAACAACTCGAGTTCATTGCGCTGGCGCTTCCGACCCATATCTGCTAAGGCTACCGTATACGCTTCTATAAGACAGGACCGTAATTTAAATATTGAGAATACATTCCATTTCAAACGCGAGTGGAAAAACTAGGTAGGGAATAGATATACACGCAGGCGCACACAGACGCTCACATTCGCACACAGATGCACACAGACGTACACAGACGTACACGGACGAATATGGAGGCACACAGGCGCACACAGGCGCATATAGACGCACGCAGGCGCTGACAGACGCAGGTAAATGCATATAGACGCACAGATACGCCACAGACACACCCAAGCTCACACAGACGCACACAGGCGCACACAGACGTACAAACACGTGCAAAGACCCACAAAGGCGCGCACAAACGCACATAGACTAACTACTATGATATAAGGAATCCAACAAGAGATTCATAATTTACCGTTACTATTTAATGACTGTAATTGTTACAACACATTGAAAAGTTGAAAATTTTAATTTTAACTGTGCATGTCAATTAATTGCAATGTTGTGATGGCTAAACATACTTAATTGGCAAAGCAGTTACTGCGAGTCTAGGAGATACGCAGCAAAAAAAAATAGTACCAAAAGGTAAAAGTTAATTCTGCCTTTTTTAATATAACATATTTAATCGGAGAATTTCTTCTTGCATGTTGAAGTTATTTGGATGTATACATATCTCAATAGTTTCTCATTGTAAACGAACATAATAGGTATGTTCGATGATCTCTCTTAAAGAAACTTTAGGAAATAGTGGAGCCTTGTCAAAACCGACCATAATGCCACCTTCTTACATATTTTTTAAATAAAAATTTTTCCAATGTACAAAGTTGTGCACTAGAACTGTTTTCAACTATACAAGAAACATTAAGGACATTTACCTGAAGATGCTTTAAATCCACTATTAGTTTCCGTTCTTGTAGAAAAATAACGACACAACGTAGCTATGATACCATACGTACAGAATACATGAGATTAGACGTTTACAGTTGCACATTTAAACGTCCTTGCATAAGCAAAATGTAAGTTCGCGTTTAACCGTCAAAACCTTCTAATGCCAGAAATTTTTAAAGCCATACAATATTTCATTATAAATGTTTCATTCCCTCCCCAAGGGAGGAGCTTTCCGAGCTCCTTCAGCCACAGTCATGGATTCCCGGCATACATACATACGTACATACATACATTACATATATATGCATGGTGGGATTAAGGATGGATGTGGTCAGGATAGGATAGGAAGGAGCGGAGTTAGGGTTTGGAGGGGGAAAATACTACCCCAGCATTCGTCTTAGTAGCCACACATGCATATAAGCGGCGACCATGCCGCTACACGTGTATGAGGAATTCAATTTTATTCAGAATATAAATTATTAAATTAGCATAATCTTTATTCTTTACTCTTGAAATTGTGATGATTCAGATAGTTGTATTATATTTAATTTAGCTATTTAGCAGAAGTCTTTTTCTATACCCACCTTACCAATTTAGGTCAGCTTTTTTATTTACTGCAAACTGCATGTGGGGTCATAAATCATATTTGTATTGAATATACACCAATGAAAATGTGTTTTTAGTTTGAAGCATTTAGTAGTTTAGGATAGAATTACACTTGTAATAAAAATTATCATTTGCGTAACTAAATACTTTTATACATCACGATTTTTGTATATTTAAACTTCTCCTAGTCTTATTAGTAGATATTTAAGAATCTCACAAATTTTTATTTTATGGGCGTTTAAACGCGGGTAACAAGTTTAATATAAGTTTCTACTCGTTTAATAAAATCTATTTATTAAACTTTGCAATCCTAGCAGGCAGGAATAGTACAGATAGGAAGCAAAACTCGACAAGTGTTAACGTGAAAATTTTGTTCACGCATTTTTGCGAGTTTGAGGAATTGTTGAAACTTGTAAAAACTGACAGAAAACGCTCAACTATTTAAATGACACGCACTTATTCTAGTTATTAGTAATATCTTTGGTTCTGTAGGTAATCTAGCAAGACATTTGGAGTCATGACAAGCCGGGGAAGAAAGGAATTTAGTATTTGGCAGCATTATGTAAAAAAGAAAATGGTTGGCATACTAGATTGCAGAGCAGTGTGTAAAAAGTGTCTTAAACAATTGCAAGGTCTAGTGGACAGACTTGGAAAGTAAAACTAGTGATATTGATGTTGAAACTCTTCATGGTGACTGTCAGTCGCAGCTTGGAACTAGCCAGAATGAAATTATCCAGTTGCAAAAGAAACAGAGAAGCGAGAACTGTGAAAAGGTAAGTACAGGTGAAAGTGAAATTAGTGGATGTATTTGGGTTCTTTTTTTGTGCGCACTGGGCAAGATAAGAAGAAAAGAATTGGACAGACAAATAGCAGAAGCCGTTTACGCAACAAATTGCAATTTTAGAGCGTTAGAAAATGAGGAAATTCGAAAAGCCATAGAAATGCTAAAACCCGCTTACGTTCCTCCATCTAGATTTCAGCTATCGTCAACGCTCATGAATGAAATATTTGAGGCAGAAAAGTCTAAATGTTTTAAGGAGTTTTCTGGACAGTCTGTTTGCATGTCCTTAGATGGATGGTCTAATGTACATAAGGAGCCGATATTCTGTGTCGTTTAGATAGCAGAGGAAGGAAACAGTGTTCTCTTGGAAAGCATAGATATATCGCGTCATCCCCATATAGCTGACTATCTTGCTTAGGTGGCTATTTACTCACTAAATAAGTGTAAAAATGAATATAACTGTAAAGTTACCAGTATTGTGACAGACAATGCGGCCAACATGGTCAGTATGAAGACTAAAATTTCCGAGTCGTTCATTTATCTTATAATTACATATGGTTGTTCGGCGTAAAGATTTAGAAGCATCGCAGATAAAAGAACATATAGTACAAATTGTGAAATAATTCAGAAATACTCACTTGCCAAATGCTTGGTATAAAGAAAAATGGGACAAGAAATTGGTCTTACCTCAAGATGTTCGATGGAATACACTTTTAGACTGTCTTGAGATCCATGTAAATGAATGGCCGAAATTATTATTAATATGTGAAGAGCATAAAGAAGAAATTGATCCTGTGATTTTTTAAAAAGCTTCAGATATCTATAATAAAAGGATGGCTGAAGATTTTCTACAATTGCTAAAATCAATTTCTATAGCACTTGACATAATACATTAAAAACGTGCATTTTAATCTCGAGCGGGTTTTACACATGGAAAAAGTTAATGGCTATTTTTGACACTGAAAGAAGCTTGCGTCGGTATCAAATAATTAATACAAGAAATGTTCAAGCTCTAGCCCCCTTTCACTTTTTGGCATATAGGTTGGATCCTACAATAAGTATAAACAAAGAATATCCATTACAAGCTGAAGAAAAGAGAGATGCATTAGGTATTGTTTCCTAATATTTTGCAGACACAGGATTATTACCATTACTAATTAAGTTGGAAGCCAACCTTTAAAGAATAGATTAACCCAACATAAATCTGACGTAAAATTAAAACCTAAAAGTACCGCTTTAGCCATACACTCAATTGAAAACAAACATTCTTTTAGTTATGAATGATGAAACAGAAACTTTAGATATAGAAAACACTTACGAAAAAAGGTTACTTTTAGAAATGATGGATACAAAAATTAATAGTAATAATGCATGTAACAGTAAGAGAGATTTAGATAATTTTCCAACAATTTAAAACTCCTTTTCCTAAAATTCATAGTAAGTTTATTTCTAATGAATGTCAGTCATTGATGAAGTTTAGAAACGTTAACGAAATATTCGTAAAGATTAATAAATAGTATATTGTTAATCATTGTCAAATTTGACTTACACCATAAAATATTAATAATTGTATTTACAATGTGTCCAAAATTCGCTTCTCTATAAAGGGATCTCGGCTCCTGTTGTACTTACAGCAAAGGTTAAATGGGGAAAGTTTTAAAGCAAGCTTAGAGCATTCGATATCCGATTTCAGATTTACGATCGGTCAATTGGTTTTGAAAATATCGGCGAAAAAACAAAAATGGCGGATTTCGTTTTTCGCCAGTAAATCCGAAATGGTTAATTTGACAGCTGTCACAATGTGAGATTATTGCGACAATTTTTTAAGATGAATAAGATGGCGTGTATGACATGTCACAATCGTCTTTTGTTATCCCACAATCTGCGTCAACTTTCATTTTTCTTATGGCCGCCATATTGGATTTTTCGATTTTTGGAAAGAGCGCAATATTTCCAGTTTAGTGATGTCTCACAAGTGCATACAAGATTAGAGTTTCATCGAAATATCACACTTTCTAAAGTTAGGTCTTATTTATTATTAGTAGGCCATGATTTATTTGTCAGTAAAATTGGGTTACATTTTTTCCATATAAGGTGGCTCTGACTTTGACGTTAAATAATTCAAAGTAGTGTTTTCATAAGTAGTACGCTTTTCTGTCATTAAAATCATAAACGTGACACACAAATTGTAAAAGCCTGTTGAAAATGGCCGGTATTCCCTATTCAAATGAAGAAAAGTTTGACATGTTAGCGCTTTACTTGCAGTCGAACAGAAACGCCGACATTACCTCAGCGAGGTATTTGGAGATGTACCCCGAACGACGGCAGCCTCATAAAACCCACTTCAGAAAAATTGTAATTAATTTAATTAACTATGGGGCCTTCGAACAATCTAAAAGCTGATGCAATATTGATAATGAAAATCGTGACAGAAACATTTTTCAAGCTGTCAACGAAAACCCCAGTGCATCGGTAAGAACGGTAGAACGGGAAATTCGTATGTCAAAATCAACGGTACAAAGAGTGTTAAAAAAGAATAACTACTATCCATACGAACCCACAATAGTTCAAGGACTTAAGGAAACTGATTTTCCAAGACGAATGCACTTCTGCGAATGGTATACTAGAATGTGTAATTAAAATCCCGATTTTGTTAATCATGTCTTGTGATCTGATGAGAGTAGGTTTACGAATTGTGGAGTTTCTAATAAGCACAACATTCATCATTGGGCTGTAGAAAACCCTCACGAAGTGGCAGAGAGACGTCTACAGACCAGATTTGGAAGTAACGTTTGGTGTGGGATTATTGGTAATTTAATCTAACTTACCTATTTTAATTGGGCACCTGTGTATTTATAAATTATTAATCATTGCAGGAAATCGACTTATAGGACCATTTTTGTTTGACTATGACTTAAACGGGCAGAGGTACCTAGAGCTTTTGCGAAACCAGGTTGTGCCGGCTTTACGAGCTACTCTCACCGAAGATGAGTTCAGAAGAACCTGGTTTCAACAGGATGGATGTCCGGCACACAACACCATTCAAGTCAGGAACTTCTTAAGGGAGCAGTTTGATGAAAGAATTATTGCATTAAATGGTCCAATATCTTGGCCTCCTAGATCCCCTGACCTTTCGCTTTTGGATTTCTACCTCTGGGGTCACACAAAGAATGAGGTCTACGAGTTTGATCCTCCTGCGACCATAAAAATCCTGAGACAGAAAGTTTTGGATACATTTAGAAATAGTGTTAACGGAAATACACTTGCTAGGGTTGTACGAAAAACAGTCACCAATTGTCAAAAATGTCTCGGTGTAAATGGACGTCATTTTGCAAATCTGTAAATTAATTGTAATTGTAATTTTATTGCAGGTTGCTCAAAGGTTCTAGTATTAATTAAATTAATGACGATTTTTCTGGCTTTATTTTTAACACACTCATAGCTGGGAATTTGTCCCAAAACATCTGTCTTGTTGAGAGGTCGTTATTTAATTTCATGTTTTACTGAAGTTTCAAAGAATTTTATACATTATTTATTAATGTTATTTTGTGACAAATAAATCATGGCCTACTAATAATAAATAAGACCTAACTTTAGAAAGTGTGATATTTCGATGAAACTCTAATCTTTTATGCAGTTATGAGACATCACTAAACTGGAAATATTGCACTCTTTCAAAAAATCGAAAAATCCAATATAACGGCAATAAGAAAAATGAAAGTTGAGGCAGATTGTAGGATAACAAAAGACGATTGTGACATGTCATAAACGCCATCTTATACGTCTTAAAAAAGTGTCCCAATAATCTCACATTGTGATAGCTGTCAAATTAACCATTTCGGATTTACTGGCGAAAAACGAAATCCACCATTCTCGGTTTTTCGCCGATATTTTCAAAACCAATTGACCGATCATAAATCTGAAACCGGATATCGAATGCTCTAAGCTTCCTCTAAAACTTTCCCCATTTAACCTTTGCCGTAAGTATAACAGAAGCCCAAAATCCCTTTATAGAGAAGCGAATTTGGGACACATTGTATATATATATATATATATATATATATATATATATATATATATATATACATAATAAAAAAATAAGTGCCATGCATAGTGCCACGCGATAGAGGACACTAAAATAAGAAAAAAAATTCCTATGGACTTGGGTCCGCAACGCCTTCGTTTAAAAGGTATAGGGTGTTGAAGTTTAATTATTTTTTTGTTTTTTTTTTTTAAATATCTTTTTACAATGATGTAATAAGCGGACGAAATTTTGTATAGAGGGGCTTTTTATCACGCAGAATTCAAATATGACCTTAATTCTTTTATTACTGATAGAGGACGCCACATACAAGTTTCCATCTTGTTTGAATCGGTCCTAACTTTTTTGGCTAACACTGTATGTCATTTTTGACTGGAAAAATTTGTTTTCCCATCTTTTCTGCTTCAGAAAGGTATACCTTTTGAAGTCGTTAGGACCAACGGTTTACGAGAAAAATGAATCCTATGCATGCAAATTATCCAAAAGCGCCAAAGTAACTTATTTGCAAAACCGTAAATAGAAGTCACCAATATGGGTTTTCTATTAATGTGTGGGCAGGTATAATTGACAATTACTTAATTGGCCCCTTTCAATTGCTCAATCGATTGATAGGTGAACTGTATCGAAATTTCTTGGAGAATGAACTAAATACGTTATTAGAGGATGTTCCATTGGCTATTATTGGTAGAATGCGTTACATGCCTGATGGCGCGCCAGCTCACTTTTCTCGAGTGGCAGGGGAATTTTTGGATAGGAGATTTGGAAATACGTGAATTGGTCGAGGGGGACCTGTACCCTGGCCAGCTCGTAGTCCCGATGAAAAAAATGTTTATTCTGTAGAAATACATAATGAAGAGCAACTATGGATAAAAATTATGGAATCCGCAGATAGAATCCGTAATAACCCAGGAATATTTCAAAGATGCCGTCAATCCTTAGGAAGAAGAATTGAAAAATGTATTCAAGTACCTACAATGACAACAATTTGAACATCTTCTAAAAATTTAATGTTTTTTTTTAATCACTGCCCTTCATTGTTGCTATTAAAATTTATTTGTTGATGTTGTCATTGTTTTTGTAAATAAGTTACTTTGGTGCTTTTGGATAATTTGCATGCATCGGATGCATTTTTCTCGTAAACCATTGGTCCTAGCGACTTCAATAAGGTATACCTTTCTGAAGCAGAAAATATGGGAAAACCAATGTTTCCAGTCGAAAATGACATACAGTGTAAGGCAAAAAAAAGTTAGGACCGATTCAAACAAGATGGAAACCTGTATGTGGTACCCTCTATCAATAATAAAAGAACTAAGGTCATATTTGAATTCTGCGTGATAAAAAGCCCCTCTATACAAAATTTCGTCCGCTTATTACATTATTGTAAAAAGATATTAAAAAAAAAACAAAAAAATAATTAAACTTCAACATCCTATATCTTTTAAACGAAGGCGTTGCAGGTCTAAGTTCATAGGAACTTTATTTCTTATTTTAGTGTCCTCTATCGCGTGGCATATCCATGCATTTCTTCTATGTCACCCTGTATATATATATATATATATATATATATATATATATATATATATATATATATATATATATATATATATAGCCACTTGTCATGGAATATGTTGAAGAAAATATATACATAAATGTCGTATCCGAATTGCATTTTACAAAAGATATGTCGACGACTGCATATTAGCTATACCATATAAAACATCTAATGAAATAGTTCACACTTTCAACAGCTACCACAACAAAATTCAATTTACAATAGAAGAGGAGACAAACAACGAAATTAATTATTTAGACTCAACACTAATTAAAACAAATAACAAAATAAAAACAAAATGGTTCACTAAAAAAACCTGGTCAGGATGATATGTCAATTTTGAATCTAATCATCCAAATACACAAAAAAATAGTGTAATTATAGGAATAGTAGACAGAGCTTTAAAACTTACAAACCCCGAGTACAAACCAGACATACTAAATAAAGTAAGAACAGTATTTTTTAATATAAAGATTTTAATCAAATTGACATTATATAATTGACTTTAAAGTTTATGTGTATGATAATATCTAAAAAATTCATATAAATTCAATTCAGGTACGTACTAATAGTAGTTTTATGATTTCTTATATTATTTTTGTTTCATTTTAGATTTCTGAAATTCCTATTGTATATTTTTGATAATGCTACAAATTAGTAGCGAAACGTAAAATATAAATATACTACAACTAAACTATTCAATAATTTAAGAACCAACATTATCATATATATATATATATATATATATATATATATATATATATATTGTCGGTTTTCCTAGATTTGAGATTACCCTTACTAATTAAATATGATTGGCCATCACGGCATTACATTGATTTAATATGTACAGTTCAAATTAAAATTAGATTAAATGCATATACTTTGTTTTCAATGTACCCTAAAAATTACTGCCTGCAAGTAGTAACGGAAAATTATGAATCCTATGTCGAATTTATTATATTTGACTAGGTCGTTAATTTGTAGTTGCAGTAGTGGTCAAATAAACTTTAGTGGCGTACTACTTAAGGTATGTATGTGTCCGGGTAGTTTTGTTTTGTAGGAGTTAAACTTTTAAATAGAAGCATTTACCACTTTCCATTAGGTATATGTTTTACTTTGGCTACAGTGACTTTTCAAAACCTTATTACTTATTACAAAATGGGGTAATTGTAACATTTCTGTATTTTTATTACGCTTGTTTTTAATGGGCAGCTTCGGTAAAATATTTTTGAAGTATCCTCAGAAATTATGGCACCTACTTTTCAAATATACGTTATACCAATTCATTTATAAGGAAACTGGTTTTATCAGTTAGTTTATTTATTGTAAGCTGGTTAAGTCAAAGTTACATTAACCTTATATGCGTTATTGAATATTCACATAATTATCATCTATTTGCAACATTGTATCATGTTAAATATACATATTACCAATCGGTGAAAATCCGGTCATATCTTAATGAGGACGTATATTATTGTTTATGCTGTTTATAACTGTGTATTTTAATGCTTAGTATGAACACAATACGAAAACGTATGGATTTGGCTTATAATATTTGGCTTCCTGAATAAACTATTAACATTTAATGCAAATTATTTCTTCGCATTATCTAAACCTTGATTAGAAGTATATATCAACACACCTCTAGCGAGGATAATAGGAATCGGAGATTATAACTTAATTGCGTTTCACGCCACCTTCTTGATTTATTTTACTTTCCACGCTCTTGAGTCTTCGACGGATCATGCTTACTTTCCGAAATAAAAAATAAAAACCAATGTAATGCAAGTACCATTACACAAACGCGCATTAAACATTTAATTAAAGAGTTCATTTTGTTTTTTACGCGGAAAGGCGCTAAAAAATGTTTTTGATTCATTTTAATTTGTGTAGCGAACAGTATAAAAATAGGTAAACGTTTTCTAATTATTATGTGGAACAATCGTGGGAGTTAAATAAATTACAAGTTTAATTGTAAAATATTATTGAATTAAATGAGGCGCATACAAGCAAATAAATTACATACAGTAATAGCGAAAACATTTAAATTAGCATAAGGACTTCTACTAGTTCACAAAAAAACAAATTTAAATATTTGCAAGAATGACCAGTGTTTTATTTCCAAACAATACAAAAACTATTCAAAGAGTCCACCTCCAGCTCGAATGCAGGAGTCTCATCGATTGCCGAACTCTCTCAAAAATACCAGGGTCGTTTCATATTGTGTTACACCCAGCGATGATGCGATTTCTTAAATTCTCCTCACTTTCAATAGGAGTTGCTTACATCAACTTCCTCAGACGGCCTCATAGGAAAAAGTCCAACGGGTTTAGGTCCGGCGATCGTGCAGGCCATAAATTAGGTCCATCTCGGCCAATCCAGGAATTTCCGTATGTTGCTATTAAAAACTCTCGAGCTACCCTACTAAAATCCGGTGGTGCACGACCATACATAAACCACGCTCTATGTCGTATTTCTAATGACACATCTTCAAGAAGGTCAGGAAGCGTATTTTGCAAAAGTTACGATATACCTCTCCGATCAGCCTTCCCGGTAGAAATACTGGACCAATCAGGCAGTCACCCACAATTTCAAACCAAACGTTCAACGAGAAGTGATGCTGGAAACGAAGTTGACATATCTCGTGTGGATTTTCATCAGCCCAGGCATGGTTGTTGTGAAAATTTCTTATAGCATTTCGATAAAACCTAGCTTCGTCGATAAAAAGAATCATACACAATAGTTGAGGGATGTCAATCAATTTCTGCAAAATCCATTGGCAGTATGCAACACGAAGTGGAAAATCAGCAGGAAATTTATTTCTTAACATGACCTCAGTAATTACCCCTTTGAATATTGGCATGTCTTTTTTAAACAGGCTGTATATTATATTAATTGACTATATGATTATATATATATATATATATATATATATATATATATATATATATATATATATATATATATATACACTGTTCAGCGAGAATGACATGCAATATCTCGAGCGGATGAAGATTTTTAAATTATGAAAATATTTTTGTAAATATCTTCAAGGCGCACATTTGTTGATAAAGATTTGAATCACGCCAGTGCGCTATCTCACTTCAATTTTTAAATGCAATGCTATTTTTTATTTCATTTTTGGATTCTATGACATATTTGTGATGACTTTTATTAAGACTCCTATCAACCTATCTTTTGTAGTTTCTGAGAAAAATAATCCTTGGAATTTTAGCACAAAAACGTAATTTCAGGAAGTGGTCATAACATTTGAGTGATACAGACAAAATAACAAATTTTATACCAAATGAAAGATAAAAGATTGTTCTTCCACAAAAATAATGCAGATAACGCCGAAATAATGCGATACGCTGTACACTAAATTGTAAGGGGGACCAACTTATCACAGTCGTTGATTAAGAATCATGTGAAACATTTATCATGCCATGAAAACAAACGCGTAATGAAGTGTCTGTCAAGTTTCTGTCAGTTTACAGTTTCAGTTTTGAAAATCGTCTGTGCATCTTCAAATTCCATAATTATGTTTACGTTTTCTAACGAAGAATATTTTGATATGGTAATAATTTATGGTGAATGTAGAAAAAATACAAGGGCTGCACAAGTATTGTATGCTGCCAGGTTTCCCGATCGACGCCATCCCAGAAAAAATACATTTGTTCGTGTAGCAAATATTTTGAGGGGAACCGGTCATTTTCCTGACCGTAAGTGCGAGAATCGCACAAAGACAGCAACAGACGAAGCACACACCGTCGGTGTATTAGCATATGTAGCTTATAATCCTCATGTGTCTGTGAGATCTATTTCACGAGAAACTTTAAGAGCGACAACTAGTGTTACATTAATTAGGCGTTATCAAACGTGTGTAGAAAATGATGGAGAAACATTTGAACATTTAATTTAATTTGTATGCTTTCAATTAATAAAATTCCAAAAATTATTTTTTTTCTCAGAAACTACAAAAGATAGGTTGGTAGGAGTCTTAATAAAAGTCATCACAAATATGTCATAGAATCCAAAAATGAAATAAAAATAGGGCATTGCATTTAAAAATTGAAGTGAGATAGCGCCACCTGGCGTGATGGGCGTTGATTCAAATCTTTGTGCCAACAAATGTGCGTGAAGATATTTACAAAAATATTTTCATAATTTAAAAATCTTCATCCGCTCTCGAGATATTGCACTGTCATTCCTGCTGAACACGCTGTATATATATATATATATATATATATATATATAATATATATATATATATATATATATATATATATATATATATATATATATGTGGCATTAAATCAGGAAGTACGATATATCCGTTTTAAAGGAGATATCAAAAAAGTTATTTATAAAATTATAAGCAACTTCAATCTTCACATTATAAAATTATTTTCGTATTTACAGGTGTTACATATTACCAGGGTGAACCAAACATACTTTTTTTTAAATGGGACATCCTATATATTATTTCAAATTTAGATAAGCTCATCTCCCCCATACTTCCAATATAGGGTTTCATTACGTTATACAGGGTATTTCAAAAGTTATGGTCAATTGTACACAAAAATCATTCTCATTTCAACGTCCTGTATACCCTAGACAGAACAACCTAACAATATTTTTTACGAGAAAGTGCTATTTCTTTATTATTGCACCAATTGAATATTATAGAACGGGCCAAAACTTGAACACAGGATTTTGTCAATTTTTTCAAATGAATCACCC
Source organism: Vesta saturnalis (assembly GCA_036346205.1). Lineage (NCBI taxonomy): Eukaryota > Metazoa > Arthropoda > Insecta > Coleoptera > Lampyridae > Vesta > Vesta saturnalis. The sequence goes on from JARFJB010000743.1 coordinate 1,862,055, forward strand.
TGTATCTTATTTTAAAAAGTGAAAATACACTTTATGTTCTTTCATTTTTAGTAAGCACTCCCTATAGCTAAAATCGTTAATTTCTGAGATATTTTCAATTTAATAACAGAAAGAGATTTTTCTTTAAATTTATATTAACAGCTGCATATTTCAAAGATATAAAAATACTTAGATATAGGCCTTAAGCATATAGATTAATTATGTTCTATGCAATTTTCTGATACGGCCCGTAATTTAGCGGCAAAAGAATTCCTAAGGTACAATTTAAGTGTTAACTATTTCAATATCTGTATAACGATTAATTTTATTAGAAAAAGGTGTAGACTTATATTTAAAGAAAATTTAACTTATATAACTTTTCTTTATCAAGTTTGTTCATATAACGTAAGGTAAGTCTAAAAATTTATTAAATATTAATGAAAATGGTCAAACTGTTTTATTGGTATCTTACAGAAGCGGATGGCTTTGGCAGTTTTTTTAACATGTATTTATGTCTGTTAATCTTTATCTGACATGAAGTTACAAACGTCATTCTGACATAGATTATTGTTTTTGTTTTTACAATGTTGCCTGTTTTCATTATGAACGTATAAAGAAGAGGTTGCATAGTTATCCTAAAAATATCGAAAAAGGAAGGAAAGACCACGTATTTCATTTCCTCCCCAGTAGGTAAGATTGGAGACTTTTGGAACACACCACATTTCCAAGGTTACCACAATCTCAAGGTCCCACCCGCCCAAGGTTACGCCATAAGTAGGTCATGTTTACATAGAACTTTCCCAAGGTCGCACATTTCTAAGAATACCACACTGTAAGGTGTAAAAAATACGAAGGCCAGTAACACTCAACACATTCACAAGGCTATTTGCGCACCCTACCTACTCAGATAGACATCTCATTTTTTCAAGGCTTGCTCATGTAATTTGTTACACTTCTCTGATACGACACTTAGAACCAAATTAAAAAAGATAATGATATGCTAATATATTTATTTGTTGTACGTACAAATGTAATCAATAAATTGCGACCCATCTATCCATATGTCAATAAGTCGGTATTCACTTGGTTGCAATGCTTTGTAGCAGTCATAGCATAAATGCATATGGCCAGTAAGATGATAACGAGTATGAAGAGCAAATGTGTGTGAATAATATCCCAAATTACCCATGAAGGCATGATGGTGAAAGTAGCGAATTATTTTGTCTAGGTTGGCAAACCATTCAGTATTCCAATACAAATGCACATCTTCATATGTATTCTTTAATGCTTCTAATGTCGTAGAAGGCAGTAGCCCTTTTTTTTCAAATTGCACCCAGTTGGGAATTAGTTCACATGCTCGTCGCACACTTAGATTAAAAAGTGATAATGGTTGGTAGCACTCCCTATCATCCCAATTGTTCTGTACTGGGCTAGCAGACATACTGGCAGTGGTGGAAATAACATGATACTAAATGTGTAGTTACCCCTACCTTTAAAGAAATGAAAAACCTTGTAAAACATATGTATAGTTAACCTTGAAGAATGACATGATTGATATCGGCATTGTGTAAGCTTGGAAATGTGGTAAACGTGAGAGGTGGAGTACATTGTATGTGTGGGAACCTTAAGATTGTGACAACCTTGAGGGCGTGTAAACCTTGAAAATGATAACCTTGGAATAGTGGTAAACGTGAGAATGGAGGACATTGTAATTTAGTGAACCTTGATAATGGGAAACCTTGAAAATGTGGGGCGCCGGAAAGGTGAAGGAGACATCCTTAAAGTGATTGGTGAGATCCCGCCAACCCCAGAAACACCGTGAATGACGGCCTTGAAACGGTAGGATTGCTGAAGTAACGTGCGGTGTGGCGATCAAGGTGAAGCAGGTAACCCTGACGATAGAAATTGTAGGGAAATTAGGATATAAATGCAGAGGGAGTACATGTGAAACCAGTATTGTATGTAATGGAGAACATATTACGCCAAGGGGTAGAAAAGGCGAAGATTGTGAGTGTCATGAATTCAAGTGGATGTCGTAATATTTTAATTAACAATGTGCAGTATTTTTTAAATAAAAGTAAATCTAAGTATGTTAGGGGTTAGGCGAAGATTGCCAGTATTATAAATTCAAGTGAGTATCGTGATATTTTAATTAATAATGTGCATTTTTTCATAAACAAAAGTAAGTCGAAGTATGTTAGTGTCGGTCTGTCACCCCAATTCAATTTTGAACCAGTCGAGAAACTTGGTTGGTCTAAGAGTAATGGAGTGATGTTTGATAAGCAAGAATGGCACATACATATGGACAATCAAGGGATAGTTACAAATTATTTCTACACACCTGAAGAGACGTGGCTGCCTACTAAGATGGATTCGAAAATGATATCGTGTGAAACTATTAACAAGACGAAAATTATACGCATCTCTGATTGTGGAATTAGAAATCTATTTAGGATGGGAGTCTACAGAACAGTTATGGAGACTTCTTAAGATAGTCAGTTTCCGATTGGATTTAGTACCTACTATGGAATTTCCTGCATTTTATATAATAAAATAATACATGTGCTAGCGGAAATGCCTGATGTTCACATACACAGGTTAATAGTTCCATTACAAGATATATTTGATCTCAATGTAGCGTGTTATGTAAATTGTAGAATTTGCCAAGGAGAAAATTGCTACTGACGTTGAACTTGCGAAAGCCGTTAAGTAATAAGTGGGGGTAACGACCAAAGCGAGAATAGGGATAATAATAGAGTTTAATCAGTATGTAGATGTGTTATAGTGCAGAGTCGTGGCATAAGGCTGTGGATTGTGTTAGTGCAGTGCAAAGACTAATATTCCAATTTCAATCACTAGAATTTGATGCTGAACATGAAAAAGTGTATGGGCGGGGTACGTTTAGTGATGACTATTTAGATAATCTAGTTTATAAGTATGGTAGTGGAATACGTCTGTGTAAGAAATATTTTCTATCGTATGATGATGGTGTAGAGTGCATTTGTTGTATTAAGCGATTAATAAAATACCTTAGAGAAATATCTTTGGAACAATTTGTACATAAAATAGAATGTCATTTACCGAATTATACTTTAACAGATGACAACACGACAAGTGAAGGAGGTCTGCATTAATGAGCTCAAAAGCATAGTTCACGATGTAGTAGAATGGGAGCGAAAAAGAGAATGGGAACAGTTAGCAAGAGACTGCACGCTTTACGAAAAGAATAGAAGAGTGTAGTCAAATACTTTCAGCTGTCCTGGAAAAGCAGCATCGTGATTACGAATTTATGAAACGCTTTAGTATTGTATGTATTAATAATAAATTAAAAAAATAAAAAAGAGTTATTTATTACATCATAATATTACAATATATAAAAGGAATCGTACAGAGCGTATTATATAATGTCTTTGTTAGAAATCCATGAATTGTGAGAAGTATCAAACCCTAACCATTTAACGAGAGACATATTTCCTCGACATCGTATTACACGTTCAACTAGGTGAATGTCAGGATGTTTAACACTTTGAAGTTCTGGCTCATAGAAATGTCCCTGTATCTCTTCATCTCGACTATCACGTAATGTGTAGGTAATTGGACTGGAACGTTTCACTGCTGATATTCGAAAGACTTCGTAACTCCAATTAGGTGTGTAACCATTAGAGAATATACTTCTGTATTTGCTAATACGTACATAATCCCTCACTTTAAATTTAGGTGTCTTACGCTCAAGAACTTTATGACATTTTAAATGTTTCAAAATAGAGGCAGCATTATTTTCCGTTACTTCTGTAGGTTTGTATCCGGTGGTATTATGCTTTCTTGACTTATAATCCACAACAATTTGAGGTAATATTGATAACCATTTATAGGAACCTTGCATACTGAATGTTTTCCACATTATTGCTTTAAGAGTGCCATTTACACGTTCAACTATACTACTCTTCAAGTTGGAATAACTACTGTAATGATTAATATTAAATTTTTCATAAGTTTTTTAAACTTAGCATTATAAAACTTCGTTCCCATGTCAGTTTGTATATGTGTAGACGTCCTTTGCAAACCAGACAAAAGTTTATTCATTACATCTGCGATTAGTTTACTATTCTTGCGTTTGATGGGAAAAGTCAGACATGTTTAGAGAAAGCATTTATTATCACTAAAATGTATCGAAATCCTTTATTTACCCGAGCGTACGGTATCATTTCCACTAAATCAGCGTGAAAGAGATCGTTTAAACCTTTCAGTACTACACAACGCCGCGGAAGATTTCTCCTTGCTGGTTTGTGCAGTTCGTCAACAATATCAGCTTTACTCATGTTATCGCTTTCGATTTTAGTAGAATCTCTATGATGAATGGTTGTTCTTGCGTAAAGTTGACACCGTCTGGTATTATAGGTTGAATCCCAGCTTCCTTACGTATAGTTTGACTAATTAGAAACATCGGTGTCGTATACAGTAGATCGTCCACTTGAAGATGAAGAACTTGAGGTGACCACATACAATGCACTATTGTACACTCTGTATTAGGAAACAAATATTTGCCATCTGTACCCAATGGAATATCTACTGTCTTCTTATGCAATAAACCTTGTAAGGTAAAATAAGTTTCATAATATACATACCTTGTTTCGTGGCATCACTATGATGATAAGTCATATGTTTACCAAATTTGTCTATTGCCATCAGTGCTGGATATGTAGTAGTATCTATAGTGATGGTCGTTGTAACAATGAAATAAAATGAATATAGTTATAGGTTTATAACCAGAGATCCTACTTTAATACTTTCGCTGTACGCAATTCGTTAAGTATATATATATATATATATATATATATATATATATATATATATATATATTATACTAAAACAGCAAAAAGGGTTTATGCTCAAAAATATCCCACTCGCGATCATCCCAACAAAAGAGTAGATTTTTATTTATGGGGCTACATAAAAGGTATTGTTTATAACGTACCTCCAACTACACCTGATGATAAGGAGGCAAGAGTACGCTATGCCTTTGAAGCAATAACACCACAAATGGTATTAAATGTAAAGAGGTCTTTCCAGGACAGAATACGCCTTTATATTGGTCCAAATGGACGGCACTTCGAACATTTATTAAAGTAGAAGCATTTGTTTGTAGTTGTAATTATAATTGGTTGCTTATTTATTAATATGTATTTACATAGTTAAGGTGTTTTTCTAAATTCTATACGTAGTTAAATTATTTTCATGTTTTATTAATATCCCGTTTTTTTTTTTCAATTAATACGAAGTTTTATTTATCCTACAAAATAAAAAAAGATGTCATCTTGTATGTCAAGACCATCTTAAAATTGAAAAATTAGATGTAATATTTAAAATAAAAAGAAATCAAAATAACTCAAAAACTGTAAGAGTTAGGTATAGGGAACCTTGGTATAATTTGAAAGGTTATAAAATTTTACAACAAATTTTTTTATTAAATACAAGGTATTCTATTTAAAGTAAGCCAGTTATTTGTAATATTAGGTACCTGCAGTTGACATTTGATTTTTGAATGCCCTGTATATTTTCTTAACAAAAATTTTATGCTGTCTTACACAACAACCCTTTTACAACGCACTGACAGAGGCTACGCTGTTTCAATAATAATAAACGTAGCAAAAATAAATTTTGAATTCAAGCCTGTAATTCCAAAACTCGTAAATATCTTCGAAACGGTGGGATTTAGGTATAGGGAATTCTATTGCAACTTGCCTTTATTTTATTCGTGGATATATTATAAAGTTACATAGTAAGCAGGGCGTTATATAAAATCAGTTTGTTAATATTCAAAAAATTATACATTTTTGTAAATGTCTGTGAATAAACAGTGTACGATATGGTTATTTCTAGGATTTCCAGAATAGTCAAATAAATGAGCTGTTACCTTTAAACAATTAAGGAACTAATATTTTTAAATCTATTGAACCATTTAATTATAAAATATTGTGTCAATACTATTTAAAAGTCTGATATGGACAGCACCTACTTTCTTATGCATATGTTGTAGTACATTAGCAAATATGGGCAGGGCTTAATAAGTCGGGATACGGATATTTTTAAAATATTGATATATGCTTTTACATTAAGTGTACAAAACACATGTAATGAATTAAATATATACACTTGCCCAAATTTGTGTATTATGAAAAAGTAATTATATTTATATACATCCTACCATTTCCCTTTGTCTCTGTGACATAAAAAATGCAACACCAAGATAGCGTTGGAATTTTTTGAACAAACTTAGCAGAAATGTTTAACTAGCCAAATGTAGTAATTGGTTAAAATTTGAAAGAAATTAAACAAAACATAGAGGCATTTTTTATAAATAATGTGCTGGACCACCCCTATTAGTTTCACACTCCCTCGCCATTCTTGGCGTGGATTCCAACAGGTGGTCGATTTCTTCCTGAGGTATTGCACCCCAGGAAACCTGTAATTCATACCGGAGAGCTTCTAATGTCTGTGGAGGATTGCTTGAGTCTTCAACCCATCATGCCTCACACTTGTTCGATGGGCGAAAGGTCGGGAGATCTGGGTGGCCACGGCAAGATTTTAACGTTAGCCTCTTCGAATCGTTCCATAGAATGCCTTGCAATGTGGGAACGGGTGTTATCCTGTTGGAAAATCGGGTCCTCCAGCTCCTGGAGGAATGGAAGGATATGGGGTTCTACCACTTCATTAACATATCGGTGGGCATTCATATTGCCTCGGATGAATACCAACTGACACCTGCTTCCACAAACACCCCATATCATAGTGGGGGTTATGATGGTTATGTGGTTCACGTTCCGCTTAACAGAAAACTGCACATTGCGACGTTCTCCACGTCTACATCTGACCCTCATGCGACCATCGTGCATTCCCAAGCAGAGTCAGGATTCGCCACTGTAGACCACTCTATGCCACTACACGAACCAATCCAGTCGCAAGGTACACCACTCCAAACGTTGCTGTCGATCACCAGCCGTCAGCAGAAGCATAAGATGTAGTCGATAGGACTTCAATCCAAAAGCTCTAATTCGACGGTAAACTGTACGAAGGGTTACAGGACGTCCATCGTCTCTTAATGCCATTAATCGGAGGTGGCGGTCCTGGACCACATTTGTCTGTCTTGGCCGTCCACTTCCTCTTCTACGACGTTCTTGACCTTCTCTAGACTATGTTTGATAACACCGTACTACAGAGGATTGATTACGGTTAAGACAATTATCAATTTCTCGAAATGAAAAACCACCCTCACGTAAGCCAATAATGCGACCTCTGTCTAATTCACACAGTTTTCGATACTTTTCATGTTGTCACACTCTTGGCATAATCGCAGCCTCAAAACACAAAAGCAAAAGAACTGCATCCAAAAACAATACCGAAATCGACCTAATCTCTTAAGAAATACACTCGATAATTTCGATTGCTACAACAAATAAAACGTCAAATTTTCTATGGCTACTGGATTATTTTGAATGAAATTTTAATCAATTACTGCATTTGACTAGTTAAACATTTCTGCTTAGTGTGGTCCAAAAATTCCAACGCTATCTTGGTGTTGCGTTTTTTATGTAACAGAGTATACTACCTAGCGTTAAAAATTTTTTTGGGTGATAGAAAAACATAAATGTGAATCAAATACACAATTAAAAAAATTCTATTTCACACACCCACTTAAAGTAAAGTTATTTTCATTATTTCCAAAAAAAAACTGTACATTTACCCAAAGGTTTAGAAATTCTGGGATATTTTGATACATTCCTCGAACTTTAACACTACTATTGTATTCTACATTAAATTCCAAGTAATGATGGATAGCTTATAATGAGCCTGAATCTACACAACCACTAATTAAATTGATTAGAACTGTGAAGTTATTATCTTAAAAAAAGAAAGAAAAAGATTATACACACACACAATTCTCTAAAAAAATTTCTAGACAGCAGCAAATGCTATAAAAGCTGCTTCAAAATCTAAGCTTTCAGAAGACAGAATACAACATTTTATTCGTCACCATTTAAGTGCGGTAATGCCAGTTTGAATAGTGTAAAACGTGGTTTGAAAAAAATAGTAATTCAACTGGATCAAACTAAAAAGACACACATGAACATTTTTATTATTATAGCTATAACATAAGATAACCGTTAATTTTTATATACCACCTTATGATGAGATAAGGTATCACGCACAGATGTTATGTTTTGTTTGGATACAGTTTTTTTAGTGCGTTTGGATCATTTACTCATTGGGAGTGATCTCAAGATGTCGTTTTCAAATGGGGAATATGTGGAAATACATATCTGTGCGTGATACCTTATCTCATCATAAGGTGGGCTATAAGAATTAACTGTCTAGCAATTTTTTTAAAGAAATGTGTGTGTATAAACCTTTTTTGTTTAAGAAAATGATTACTTCACAGTTCTAATCAATTTAATTAGTGGTTGTGTAGATTCAGGCTCATCATAAGCTATCCATCATTACTTGAAGTTTAATGTAGAATACAATACTAGTGTTAAAGTTCGAGGAATGTATCAAAATATTCCATAATTTCTAAATTGTTGGGTAAATAGCCAATTCTTTTCGAAAAAGTCTAAATAATTTTTCTTTAAGTGGGTGTGTGAAATGAAATTTTTTTAATTGTGTGCTTGAGTCACATTTATGTTATTCTATCACTCAAAAAAATGTTTAACGCTAGGTCCAGACCACCCTGTATAATACAATTTACACAATCTTTGGTTTGACATTCAATACAATATATACAATTTTAATTCAATTTACATTAACCAAATATTGACGTTTCATCTTTGTTTCATAAATATAAAAAACAATCCTATATTTTTTTGGCATAATTACTTACATAAAATATTTAAATTAATAATCTAACCATTATTTAGTTTCATATTAAAAAGAAACTTATCTAATATTGATTTATCTCAAAAAAGTGCTTATAGTGTTTGTTTTAAGTAGCAGAGCAATAAAATATCCGATAACGATAAAATTTATTTTAAGTACTATTTATGTTTTCTAGGGTTTAGTTAATGTCCTTTACCGCCTTCTATAATACAAGTACTAATAATTTAGTTAACTATAAGTAAATCTGAATACAGTTTCATTAAAATCGGTTACGTATATTTTCACTTAATGTGCCTACACACACTCAGAGTTACGTCACACTAACAATCACCCTAACACTCACACTCACACCCAAATTCGCACTCACGCTCTCGGTAACACACGCTCACGTATGCACGCACGCACGCAATCACTCACTACTTACTCAATACTCACTATGACTCACTCAGCACTACCAATCACTCACTCACTGCACTCACTCACTCACTCTTCTAGTCAGTCAGTCACTCAGTCACTTACTGACTCACCCACTCCCTCACTCCCTCACTCTACTCCTCACTCCCTCACTCCTCATCACTCTCACTCTCACTCAACTCACTCACTCACCACTCACATCTTCTTACTCAGCTACTCACTCATCCACTCACTTCTCACTCACCTCTCACTCAGTGCTCATTTCCACTCACCCCTCTCACCTCACTCATCTCACTCCCTCACTCACCTCACTCTACTCTCACTCCCTCCTCCTCACCCTCATCTCACCTCACTCCTCACTCACACTCCTCACTCATTCCACTCACTCCTCTCCCTCACTCCTCACTCCTCACTCCCCACTCCTTCACTCCCTCCACTCATCACTCCCTCACTCCCTCACTCTCCTCTCCCTCACTCTCCTCACTCCTCACTCCATCACTCCACTCACTTCCTCACTCCCTCACTCACTCCACTCACATCCTCACTCCCTCACCCTCACTCCCTCACTCCATCACTCCCTCATTCCTCACTCCTCACTCCCTCACTCCCTCACTCCCTCACTCCCTCACTCCCTCACTCCCTCACCTCACCCTCACTCCTCACTCACCTCACCTCCCTCACTCCCTCACTCCCCTCACTCCCTCACTCCCTCACTCACCTCACTCCCTCACTCCCTCACCCTCACTCCCTCACCCTCACCCTCACTCCTCACTCCCTCACTCCCTCACCCCTCTCCTCACTCCCTCACTCCCTCACTCCCTCACTCCCCCTCACCTCACCCCTCACTCCCCTCACTCCTCTCACCTCCTCACTCCCTCACTCCCCTCACTCCTCCCTCACTCCCTCACTCCCTCACTCACTCACTTCACTCCTCACTCACTCACTCACTCCTCACTCACCTCACTCCCTCACTCTCACTCCCTCACTCCCTCACTCTCACCTCACTTCCATCACTCAATCACTCATTCACTCATTACTCACTCACCACCTCCTCATCGCTCACTCACTGACTCACTCATTCACTCACACCCTCGCTCACTCTCTCACTCACGCAATAACTCATTCACCCAGTCACTCACTCATTGTCCAAGCGTACAATCTTTCTGTGGTAATTCTTGACGCTGTAACCAGATACACATTACTAGTCTTACCGTTTATAAAAGGTGCAACTGCTTAATGATGTGTTAAAGAATTTTTGTATTAATTTATATTACACGAGTATTAGTTACTGGAATTAAATTTTTACCTAGCTATATCGGATAGATAATATTTTATCTTGTTAATCAATAAACACATTTGCATTAAATTACATATTTGTCAATTTCTCTCTTATACTGCTGAAAGGTTCAAGGCTCAAATATACTTTATAATTTACCTTTTAAAATTTTCAATAATGGTTAATGAGGCAGGATGAATAATCTTGAATTATCAAACACCAAAATACGATAATCAAAAATTATATTAAGTACCTCACCTTGAAATCGAAATTCTTCTATTTTATTGCACAAGAGTTTTGAATTTCTTCCTTATTTTGACATTACTCAAACTGAGCTACAATAAGATATATTTCTTTCTCTGTCTCTCTATCTAAGGATTAATTTTTATGTATAATCTTAACGAGTTTTTGCGTTGAAAGTATATTGATTCTTGTTTGTAATCAAGACGGTTTTCACAGTATTCGCATTTAAAAGTGAAAATCTAATACAGGGATCGATCTATTATGGGAAAACTATAATTATAAAACAACCTGAAATATTGGTACTGTACGTACTAAGTCATTGGGGAACGTTTGACTAAAATATTTTCTGGTTAGTCGTAGATGCCAACTTCGTTGTTTTAACTCGTTAAGCGCCATGTGCATCTAAGAAGATACACATTTGGTTTTACTAGCAAGACACGTGATCCGTAAGTACTCGCACACAAACTTTGATTTAAATACATATGGCATCCTCAGATACTCTCATTTCTAATGCATGGGGGATTCAAAGTATGTGGCCTAGTGGACAAAAAAATTTGTCTTGACCATACTTTTCTCCCTTACTGTTTGGCCAGGTCCTATGTAAGTATAATACAAACATGTTATTGTTGCTTGTTTTTTTTTATTTATTGACAGAATTCTTACATAAAGTATTTCCGTGCCTTCAAGCAGAACTAAACGTCAATTTTGTATGCATCTCAACAAATGACAAAAAAATACAATAATATTTTATTATTGAAGTCATTTACTTTTACAAAAATGCCCCTCGAAAACACATTTCACACAACTGAACATATTGCAGCCTATGCATTTATTAGGTGTTGGGGGTGACTTTTTTGGGCATGAACTCGTCCACTATTTTTGTCGCTCAAGTAAGAAAATGATACTGTAGTGTAGGCTAAATGGAACATTTTCTCTAGCACCGATACCTAACGATTGTTCCGTAATGCTTTCTTTGAAGTTTGTAATATACATTTTTGTTGCCTTGTGTTCTCGACACAAAACAAAGGCATTTACTACCGCCATTCCTGTCAACAATTCTGTACCATTTGACTCCTTTCCGAAAACAAGTTGAATACGCTTTGGACTGGTAGGACAAATCGATGAATGCTATTTATGTAGTACACCACAAAAGCTGGCTTTTGTATTTGTACACCACGTCTTGTCACGGTGTCATCATGTTTTATGCTTAACATGAGGACATCCATCTTACCGTACCATTTTGTTATTACACAACATGTATTGCTCGGTTTTCTTATGTGTTCACCAACTGTCAATTTCTTTTGGGAAACTGACTTGGAATTAAATTCTCGGTTCGATCTCAATTGCTACTAGATGAGCCTGTTTATTTAGCAGCTGATGTACTATGTTATAATAATTGTCTCTACACAAAATACTGCCCTTATTGAAACATTTGTCCACGAGCTGCATTACTACGTATGTTGCTGTTTCCTTACCTGCTGCGATGCTTTGTTTTCCACAATACACTTTCAAGTCGTATGTATATCCCCTGTCTAGGGACAATGTATAAAGCTTAATTCCGAATTTGTGCTTTTGTTCTGGATGTCTTGTTTGAACATTAGACGACCTCTAAAAGGTACTAAATTTCGTCAATGCACACTTCGTCGGATGGTGTCATGAGTTATTGAAATCTTACTTTTAGTTGATTTATAAGCGGTTTTATGTAAACGATCTTCTAGTGGAGCTTCATTATTTTTCTGAAAATTAGTTCAAATCGGTTGAGTGATTTGAGATATATCATTCTCATAAAGTTTTTTCTTTGAGCAATAGTCCCTTATAGTAGAAAACAATTTTCTATTTCAGAGGCCGTTGTGTCTTTCCATCGATTTATACCAGCATGTGGTAATTGAGCTTTGGAATCAATACATTGTTGAGTATATCTGTTGGTTTGTTCCACCATTTAAGTGATACTATCGGTGACAAATGATTTATAAAAGTCATTATATGTAAGGGGATTATGTTCAGAAAATGGGCCTCGTACATCTTGTAGGATACAACTCTTTATTAACCGATTAAGATAAAAAAAAAATACTTGGCCCACCAGAATATTAGAAAAATGTATGGAAACAAATTTTGTATAAATCATTAAAAAATATAAATTTAGTATAAAACACTATTTTACTAATATAAAAACTAAATACACTCTATTTTTATAATTATCATTGGATATAGACATTTTGATCCTCAAAAATTATAAGGAAACTGAAGTTAGGCAGAATGGTCAAAACAACTAATTCCAACAATAAAAGTTAAACAAAATACTAAACATATGGTAAATCGCGATAAAATTGATGATATTCCTCGTTTAAACTTTTGAGCAACACAAACATATATTCGTACATCTCTTTAATTTTTCTCCTGGAGCTATATAATGGAGGTCTTTAAATAATTTCGCATAAGCAGAAAGACTACATTTTTATCTTCTGGGTAGTTTCTCCCAGATAGTAAATGAATGTAAAAGTTTATGAATTAAAGTACCTTTCTCATACTTTAATGTCTTTATATGCACTCACTCACTCACATAATCACTCATTCACCCACTCACTCACTCACTTATGCACTCACTCACTCACGCACTCACTCGCTCACTCGGTCACTCACTCACTCACTCACTCACTCACTCACTCACTCACTCACTCACTCACTCACTCGCTCACTCACTCTACGCTCTTACTCACGCACCTACCCGTTCACCCACTCACTCCACACATCACTCCCTCACTCCTCACTCCCACCCCTCACTCCCTCACTCCCTCACTCCCTCACTCCCTCACTCCCTCACTCCCTCACTCCCTCACTCCCTCACTCACTCCCTCACTCCCTCACTCCCTCACACCCTCACTCCCTCACTCCATCACTCCCTCATTCCTCATTCCCTCACTCCCTCACTCCTGCACTCCTCACTCTCACTCCCACACTCCCTCACTCGCTCACTCCGTCACTCCCTCACTCCCTCACACCCTCACTCTCTCACTCCCTCACTCTCTCACTCAATCACTCATTTGCTTACTCACTCATTCACTCACGCAATTACTCCCTCATTCGCTCACTCACTGACTGACTCATTCACTCGCTCACCCTCTCACTCGCGCACTCACGCAATAACTCATTAACCCAGTCACTCACTCGCTTATGCACTCACTCACTGTCGCACTCACTCACTCACTCACTCACATACTCCCTCACTTACTCTCTCACTCACGCACTTACTCATTCATCCACTCACTCACTCACTCACTCACTCAGTCTGCCACTCACTCACTAACTCACTCACTCACTCAGCCATTTACTCAGTTACTCACTCACTCACTCAGTCACTCGCCCACTAACTAACTCACTCACTCACTCTTCCATTCACTTAGTCACTCGCTCACTTACTCACTCACTTACTCTCTCACTCACTCACTCACTCACTCACTCACTCACTCACTCACTCACTCACTCACTCACTCACTAACTCACTCACTTACTCACTCACTCACTGACTCAATCACTAACTCACTCACTCAGTTACTCACTGACTCACTCACTCACTTACACACTCACTCACTCACTCACTTACTCACTCACTCACTCACTCACTCACTCACTCACTCACTCACTCACTTCCTCACTCACTCATTCACTAACTCATTCACTCACACACTCACTCAGCCACTCACTCACAGTTTTTAAAGAAGCCTGTTTTAAAGCGTTGGAAATTATTTATTTCATTGAAATGTTAGGAATTATATTTTACTATTTGTAATACCCGCAAAACATGTCCTTTTATTTGTTCGTCTTTATTTCAATAGTTTGATGTTGAGAATAATTAATTAATTAGGCGTGCAACTTTGAAAACCTTAAGAGTTGTCAGTGGAAATTTGGACACAAAAACCACGATATTACTATTACTACAAGTTTTCGCCTTGCCAAATCGTCCACTAGGGTAATTAATATTAAAAGCCCATCAGAGTTTAAAATTTACAATCACGATGTAAAACTAATTAAAATAAAAATCTTAACCTAACATTCAAAATTCACTACCGTCTTCTGGGTAGTTTGTCCCAGATAGTAAATGAATGTAAAAGTTTATGAATTAAAGTACCTTTCTCATACTTTAATGTCTTTATATGCACTCACTCACTCACCCACTCACTCACTCACATAATCACTCATTCACCACTCACTCACTCACTTATGCACTCACTCACCACGCACTCACCACTCACTGCTCACTCACTCACCACTCACTCACACACTCACTCACTCAGTCACTCACCACCTACCGTCACTCACTCCTCACCTCACCTCACTTACGCTCTTACTCACGTCACTCTACCTCTCACTCACCTCACTCCCACTCACTCCCTCACTCCCTCACTCCCACCATCTCTCACTCCTCTCACTCCCTCACTCCCTCACTCCTCACTCCCTCACTCCCTCACTCCTCCCCCTCACTCCCTCACTCACTCCCTCACTCCCCCTCACTCCTCCTCACTCCTCACCCCTCACTACCCTCACTCCTCACTCCCTCTCACTCCCTCACTCCTCACTCCTCATCCCTCATTCCTCACCCTCACTCCCTCACTCCCTCACTCCACTCACTCCTCACTCCCTCACTCCTCACTCCCTCACTCCCTCACTCCCTCACCCTCACCCTCACTCACTCCTCACTCACTCCTCACTCTCCTCACTCCCTCACTCCCTCACTCCCTCATCCCCTCACCCTCACCTCACTCCCTCACCCTACTCACTCACTCCTCCACTCTCACTCTCACTCCCTCACCCCTCATTCACTCACCCTCACTCCTCACTCCCTCACCCTCACTCCCTCACTCCCTCATCTCTCTCCTCACTCACCTCACTCTCCATTCACCACTCACCACTCACTCCTCTCAACTCTACTCACTCACTCGCTCACTCCTCTCACTCCCACTCACTCATCCTCCTCACTCACTATCACTCACTCACTTCCTCACTCACTCCCTCACTCCTCATTCTCCTCACTCCTCCTCACTCACTCACTCACTCCTCACTCACTCACTCAATACTCACTCACTCACCTCACTCACTACTCACTCCTACTCCATCACTCACTCACTCACTTACCCTCACTCATCTTCTACTCACTATCACTCACTCACTCACTCACTCCCATTACTCCTCTACTCACTCACTCACTCACTCACTCACTTCTCACTCACTCACTCACTAACTCATTATCACTCATCACTCATCTCGCTATGACTCACATCACTGTCACTCACTCAACACACTCACTCATTATCTCTACTCATTACATCACTACTCACTCATCTCACTCACTCACTACTCACTACTCACTCACGCAATACCACTCATTCACTCACTCATCGTCACTCGCCTCTACTCACTCATCACTTCCATTCACTAATCACTCACTCACTCACTCACTACATTTAAGAGCTCACTGGAAATACTCACTCACTCATTACTTACTCACTACTCAGTCAATTACTCACTCATAACTCACTCACTGTACTCTATTCTCAATCAAGTCCCTGACTCAGATTAACTAATCACTAACTCAGTACTCGGCACTAAACTAACTACACTCACTCAATCTTACAACATTCACTTACTACTTACTCAATTCGACCTTCACTCACTAGTTTATATTACACTCGATAACATTACACTCACTTTCACTCAACTCAATTACTACTCATTCAAAACTCATCACTTTACTCATTCAGTCACTCACTCAATTTTAAAGAGCCTGTTTTTTAATTCACGATTGGAAATTATTCATTTCATTGCAATTTAGGTAATTCATATTAAACTATTTGTAATCCCAAACATCCTTTCATTGTCCTTATATTCAATATCTTGATGTTGAAATAATTAATTAATTAGGCGTCAACTTTGAAAACTTCCTAAGGGTAGAGTTGTCAGTGGAAATTTGGACACAAAAACCACGATATTACTATTACTACAAGTTTTCGCCTTGCCAAATCGTCCACTAGGGTAATTAATATTAAAAGCCCATCAGAGTTTAAAATTTACAATCACGATGTAAAATCTAATTAAAATAAAATATCTTAACCAAACATTCAAAATTCACTACCGTTTAAATTCGGTATCCACAATCATTTTTTTTTTTACATTTCTACGAATCTGAAAATTATATACACACATTGCCATTTTACTTTCATAACGTCAAAATTTTTGGTCATCGTATCTCCTACTACTTAGGTCACTAAAATAAAATCAACTCTACTTGTATTATGTGAATATAACAGTAATCGTTCAAAATGTAAAATCTCCTGTTTCAGAACCTCACAATAAAGGTCATGAATTAAGACAAATACTACATCGATGATAATCGTAATAATCAGGGACGTAACTATTAGAGGGCGGGGCGGGGGGGGGGCAACAACGCGGTAGACCCAAGGGGTCTAGTCTAGTTATTCGTACTGTATCCAATTCTTCCGGCGTTTTAGACCGTCTCCGGTCGAGAAGCGAACCCGGATCCAGTTAGCGTAGTTTTCTTGGTACGGTAAAACGTAACCATTATGACAAGTGAGCTACAACAAAAAATCTCACTTAGGTGTTACGTACTCCAAAAATAATGTAATACTCGTAAAATTATTAAAATAACTTGTGCTGCTTCCTTTTCATTTTTTCATTTTTTTTTTAGCAATACCGAGTTTAATGTAGTCTGCTGAGAGATGCTTTTCGACTCTCAAATTACTAAAGGATTACTTGCGAAATTAAACCACGTAAACGTCAGGCACCATTTAGACTTGGCCATTTTAACCCAAGAAATTTCGACTATTATATATCTTGAATTGAAATAAAAGCTCCAAAAATGCAATTTTCACTAAATTTTGTTTTTCTCGTTTCATTTTATAAAATGTGTTATTAGATTTTAAACTATAAATGTTTGTTTTATTAAATAATAAATATTGTTTCCCTTTACGAAATTTTAAAGACATTTCCTTAATTATGTACAGGATCACTTAAGTGAGTATAATTTTTGTATAAGATATTAAACTTTTTAGGCCTGGTATATTAATTACTTACACCCGGACCATATAATCATATCATTATGTCAGTCTTAAGTTATTTTAAGTACATTGCACCAGTATTAATAGTACCAATAATACTAGTATGTTTAATGTTATTTGTGAAATTTGTTGTATAAGGTTTATTGTGTACTTAGTATTATTATTAGTATCGAACCTATCAAACAAAACTTGTTGCCACTGTGAACAAACACATATAACGTAAAGCATGTTAAATATTGTAATTTATACACATAAAGATTTGAAATTTCTTCAATAAAATAATATAACTATGCTTATTGAGTATCATCACAAGAATGTTTGGACTATTATCTAAGTATCGTTTATACTAAATAGGACATTTGCTATAGGTTTCTTTTTGGAAATAAAAAATTGTCTTCCTACTCTTTTTTCCTTTTTTGAATTAAACATCTGTTGCGATTCAATACAAAGTGTGGCGCCGCCGATTCTAAAGTGGCTGAACGCGTGTCATCTTTCTTCGCTAAGAGGCGACTCGTGGGAGTATCAGAAGTTCAGAACCAGCTTTTCATTCAGGTTTCTTATTATTATTTATGTCGTTGTTTCGTTCGACTCCATCTCTCATCAGTTAGATACCAATTACAATATTTAATTAAAGAATAAAGCCAGAAATTTATTTTTAGAACTTATTATAAAAGCGGACATACCGAGGTCTTTAAATCCGGCGCTTAAATTAATTTTTTACCAACCAAAAAAAGAATATTTAACACCTTTCCCAGCATGTACTAATTTATTTTGAAATTAATTTATTATTAAATTTTAGCTCTGACTTTTTAAGTATGCTACACCATTAAAACTATAAAGAATACCCAATTAGCTTTTATGATGAAGATATAGGTACGTTAATCTGATTATTCCTAAAACTCGAGTGTGATAAATTTACTTAAAAATCGGTGGGATACATAATTTATGTGCTTTTTTTTTGTTAATCGGCTTCATATCTTTATGATTTGGCACCAGGAGGCGCTAACTGTACAACAAGATTAAAATGAAATATACTCAACGTTTTTTTAAATCAGATTTATTTTTTAGAACCATCAGAAGATTGTTAAAATTTGATTGAT
This sequence comes from Vesta saturnalis, assembly GCA_036346205.1. Lineage (NCBI taxonomy): Eukaryota > Metazoa > Arthropoda > Insecta > Coleoptera > Lampyridae > Vesta > Vesta saturnalis. The sequence goes on from JARFJB010000743.1 coordinate 1,881,008, forward strand.
TTACTAAATATGATAAAAATACTAAAATCCAATACTTTCATAATTATAACTATTGAATAGTTCACATGATTAGAGTTGTGATAACAATTATTGCCCAAGTTATTAATCACTAATTATGTTTAATCTACGTCAACTAAGGTGAAAATACTGGCTCTAAAATCAACTAGATTATTTTTAGTTATTTGTTTTATAAGCGGTTGATTTTTTTACTTTATCGTACCAACCACCTAAATAGGATATTGACAAACGAGTACTACAAAGAGAGTTATTGTATAATGGCTACTAAGTATATTGTGGTACGACTGTCTGGAATGTACGGATAATACAATGAGACAATGAGTGGTATGAATAAAAACGAACATCCTAATACTAGAAGTATTAGCATTTTCTACATAGTCGATACTTCGAGAGTAAGCAGAACTACATTTCAAAGTAGATACTTTTAATTTTTCCGGAAGGTACTATACCAAGTAGCACTTTTGTGAAAATGACTAAAGTATGTACTACAATTTGAAGAATCGACTTCTCACAGCAGATACTTAGATTTCAAGATGAAATTGTGGTATTTGCTTGACGTTATCGAAATTGGTATACTAGCAGCTTCACTGAGAATGCTACGGTTAGTTTTGTTTGAAAATGGATGGAATACGCAGAAGAAAAATATACAATGCAAGACGAGACTACAGTGATGATATTTTGTATCATAAAATATTCCGGTAACTGAAAATAAGGTATAACTTTTCGATGATTTCTGCAGAAGTAAATGAAACTAGAGGATGTTCGCTTACACACATTCTGCAAATGGAAGTATTTTTCAGAAGCTTAGGTTTGCTTAAATAGAAATAAATAAATAAATAGGAAAACTAAAACAAAGTATACCAAAAATGTAATAAAACACTTCAAATGAAATAAATAATTTGAACATCGTTGTTTCAGGGGACCCTGGATTTCAGCTAGGTGTTGCTGTTGTTGGGATTCATCAAACAACTGTTTCAAAAATTATTTATAAAGTCTTACGTGCAATCTGCAACAAGAAAAAATATTGGATTAAATCCCTGCTACAGGCGATACGTTTAACGTAGCTAAAGATGAGTGGGCAGTACATCATGTGTATTATTGCTACAATCGCCTGCACTCATGTCAAAACCTTATGAGTAGAAGAGGGGCACCCTCCCCTCCACTTTGTTAATGGCCATGTAGCAGAGATGACTAATAGGTTTCTGATCCAGGCACGTGGAGCAGTAGCTGTATCCGCACCTATGTTTATCCTTTACTTCAGTTGTTTTAAGACACTTTAAGCATCTACGTAATGTTTCACATAGTTTTTTAGTCTATTTTACATGCCCGGGCTGATTGACCCTTATAATACAGCCCTTGACATTGAAAAGATGATTAATACCTTTGTATTTCAATTTTAAAAAATCAAGCGCTTTATTATGAGGGTCAATCAGCCCGAGCATGTAAAATAGACTTTTTTAATTATGTCCATATAAAATCTGAAATATAAGAATAAAAAGTGTATTTAAAGATTACTACCGAAGACTGTTCTGTAATAAAATGATAAAAGGGTTCTTTTAAACAAAGGTCTTAGATTTTAAGTTGACGTGTATTTTTACATTTTACATTTTGAAGTTGGCCTTGAAGTTAGCCTCAGGATCTGGAAGAATACTATAAAGCCTGCGGCGGGGTTTAGTTAAATACCGAGCTGATAGCCTAATGGTGACACGACCTGCCTAGCATTCGGGAGGTAATGAGTTCGATTCGTTACCGTCTACCTTGTATGAGGTTTTTCAGGGGTTTTCCTCATACACTGTAGGGCATGTCAAGTATAGGCTTGTTTTATTTTAAGTTTAATTTTTTAAAGCCCTGCTCCGGTAAACGTGGATGACGTGTTTGACGATGATGATGACATGATAGAAACTACAGTTGCGGAGGATTTGATAACGGTATGTTTTTAATTTTCTATTGTTTCGCTTACTGAATGAGTACATTACAGCAAAACCAGACGGGCTCAGGTTCCCAGCAACACTCCGGACCATCCTCAAGGTTCAATCATATTAATATAATAGGAGAGTGAGACTGTAAATTTATTAAAAAATTCAATACCACATGTAAAACGTTAAGATTTAGTTTTAATGACGATACGTGCAAGGATAATCCCTTAACATGGCTGTAGGTAAAATATACCATTTACTAAAAATTTATCTAATACATATCTTTTGTAGAGTGCATTCGATGAATCGCATGCATACACTATCAAGGATGCAGCTCCGTCAGACCGTGTAGGGATCACGTTAAGAAATCCTAATTTCCCTGACAAACCAATTGGTCTGTCATTTAGAAGAGTGGACCAGTTGTCGGTGAAAGTGATAATGTCACTGCTTGGAAAGGTAATGCAGAGCAATGCTAGTTTTTTCTCGAGTGACTTGTTAGTTTTAAACGTGGATAGAGTGTCGGTACCTGTTGGCTATGGGCGCAAAAACTTGACAGGGTTAAAATTTGAAGATTTTTGTAAAGCAAAAAGACAAGGTATTATTGTTGTACCGACAACAATGAACGATAATAATTGTTTAGCCCGCGCTCTAGTTATAGCAATACCATTTAAAAATAACGATACATTGCGTTATGGTATGGAAATGGGTTTTCCTTTACTTCAAGGACGAGCTATACAACTTCGCCAAAACAGCGGTGTAGATCTCGCAGGCTTTTCCTCAAAGAGAACACAATCGGGTCATTCCTAAAGGCGGTTATAGACGCGCCGACAACCAATCAAAGGTTGCAACACAATGGTTACGCTGGGTGGAACATTCGCAGCAGGTGAGTATACAGCATGCAGGGAAATGTCGTGAGTTTAGAACACCTGAAGGTGTGAAGGTCGACGGGTATTGTGCGGAGTCGAATACGGTTTACTACTTGGCTGTTACTGGCACGGGTGCGAGGTATGTTTCCCCAATCAGGCAAATATTGGCCCTAAGCTTGGTGCAAATACATCCATGCTTGCCCGGAACGAAAATACGGCCGCTCGGTCCCGGTTTATACGCGAGCGCGGGTATAATCTATTTGAGATGCGTGAATGTGATTTTAAAAGATTAATACTTGCTAACGACGAATTGAGAGTGTTTATTCAGAATTTAGGTGACCAAGATGACGAACCTTTAAACCCTCGAGACGCATTTTACGGTGGTCGCACTAATGCCAGTAAACTCTATCATCAATGTGACGGTATTAACGAGAAAATCATGTATTATGACGTGTGCTCATTATACCCCTATGTAAATAAATATTGTAAGTATCCTGTAGGTCATCCGAGAATTCATATAGGTTTAGATTGTAAGAACATTTCATTAGACACGGTGGAGGGTTTAATTAAATGTCGAGTACTACCGCCCTCTAATCTCTACCACCCTGTTTTACCCTTAAAAATGCATGGCAAGCTGATGTTTTTGTTGTGTAGGACTTGCGGTGCTGAGTTAAATGAAAGGGAGTGTGAGCATAATGAGACGGAGCGCAGTTTCATTGGAACGTTTGTAGCTGACGAGCTGCGTAAGGATATCTCTAAAAACTATAAAGTTTTAAATGTTTTTGAGGTTTGGAGTGCGAGGTAACCACATATGACAAAGCTACGAAACAGGATGGGCTGTTTAGTGGTTACATCGATAATTTCTTAAAACTCAAGCAGGAATGTTCAGGTTGGCCTAGCCATTGCACGTCAGAAGCCACGAAATTGAGTTACGTAACAGAATATTATGAGAAGGAGTGGATTCGACTAGACGCGCATAATATTAAGAAAAACCCCGGTTTAAGGTACTTGGCTAAACTAATGCTGAATTCTTTTTGGGGTAAGTTTAGCCAACGCGAAAATTTAACCCAGAATTATATAGTTACCTGGAGAAACTAGATATCCGCGTTCTGTATTATGATACAGACAGCGTCATATTTGTCGCTAAATCCGATGACTGGAATCCAACTTGCGGAGATTTCCTTGGCAAGATGACCGACAAATTGAAAGCGTACGGTGATGGATCGAATTTGTTAGTGCAGAACCGAAAAACTATAGTTATAATGTGATTTTAACCAGTGAACAGACAATTAAATCAGTGTGTAAAGTGAAGGGTATTACCTTAAACTATAAGAACTCACGTGTTATAAACTTTGAAGCGATGAAAGATATGGTGCTTAGTAATAGTAAAGACTCTCTTTTTGTGTATAATGATAGAAAAATAGTTAGAGACAGATGATACAATATGATAACTAGACCTGAATCTAAACAATATAGAATAAGTTACTCTAAACGACGTAGAATAGAAAACTTTGATACTCTTCCATATGGGTATAAGGAATAAATAATAAAACAGATAAACATAAAGAATTATTTATTTATAAACCCCAACTCCAGGTCCAAGACCTAGCACAAGACCAAACCCAGGTCCAGACCCAAGACCTAGCCCAAGGCCTACATCTGCCCCTCACGTGAGCAAGTACAAAATTGCTGTTAAAAAGGCTCTTAATACAACCAAAAATAATCAGGGATGAAAAAGGCCTCCGAAAAGAAACCATAGGAGTAGAAAAAACGCGTCCTATACGTGAGCTGTCATAAAATAGGGGTGAAAAAACACGTCCTACACTTTGGCGAGTAAAAACAAAAATAATTAGGGGTTGAAAATGATCTCTGGAAAGAAACCTTAGGGGTGGAAAATATGGTCTCCTACGTGAGCGTATAAAAAGTGAAAGTGGGCGGGGCTTGTGACGTAAAAAAGTGGAGGGGAGGGTGCCCCTCTTCTACTCTTATGTACATGGTGACGAATATATTAATAGAAAAGGAGTGTCCTCAATAAATGTACAAGCCTCGTGTGATAGTAGAGAGATGTTTGCCAGCATAGATGCAACATGGCTTGGAACTCTCCACGATTCTAGAATTTGGTACAATTCTTTTACTTACCCTATTATGTACAACAATCAAGCAAGGGTATGTCTTTTGGGTGACTCGGGATATGCTCTAACTACATGGATGCTTCCACCATTTCAAAATCCGATAACAAATGTTGAAATATATTTTAATCAAATACATGCAAGAGAACGTGCTATTATAGAAAGGTGCTTTAGCCAGTTGAAACTATATAGTCCGACTAAAAACTGATAGAATATGACGATATATTGTGTTGATTTATTTTACATAACTGCGCCAAGTTTTTGAACGATCAATATGAAAATTTAGAAGAAATTGATGTAGAAGAACAACCAGCTGTGCCTGCGTTATATGGTGAACCAAATAACGCTGAAATTAGACGCCCGGGTATCCAATTTCGTAATGAAATTGCAGACAACGTTAAAACAGTAAATTAATAAATATTTTTTGTTAATTTGTATTTTTTATTTCGATGAAAACCTATATTATAATAATTAAACTTAATAAACCTCATTATAAAACAATAGAACGTAAATCTCAAATCTCTTTTAACAAAAACAACTAAGTAGTAACAAGACACAGGTACTTAAGATCATATTTTTTAATTATTTTTAATGTTCGAATATTGTCGTGCAAAGTAATCTTCTACAAGATACAGCCCCTGAAGCTTTTCCTACAGCTATGGCAGCTGAGCTTCAGCGGCGTTTTCTTGAGCTATAGCAGGATTTATTTGCTTAATAAGTAATATTTTTTGCAACTGTTCAATTGACTCGCTGCCACAAATAAAAGGTGTCCTATCCTCTTCATTAATAATTCGATCTGCATTTTCATCTCTACTGGTGCCTGCACTTACTCTCCCTAAAAATGTATTATACAGGGTGTTTCAGGAGGAATCTGCCATACTGCACAATCTTATTCCTCTCATCAAAATAACGAAAAAAGTTCATACAAACATGGGTCCGGAAATGCTTCGTTAGCGAGTTATACAGGATGAAACATTTCGCCTGATGATAAAATGTAGGCCAATGTCGCTCACAATGATTTTATTACAAAACCATAAATTATTTAAATAATCTAAATACAATTAAAATTTAAATAATCAACTTATAATGAATACGGTATTACAACAGCTGCTCGAAATGTCAACTCAAATTTCAGCGCGACGATTTAAAGAGGCCATTGCATTCTCCAACGTTCGTGGAGCAATCAATACACTAATGACTTCATGTGTCCCCATACAAAGAAATCTAAGGGGTTCAAGTCGAGAGATCTCGCTGGCCACGCTATTGGGCCTCCTCAACCAATCCACCTGTTTAGCAATGTTTCATTAAGACACTGAGTTACACGGCGTCATGTTGGAAATACATGCGCCTTTGTGTTATCAGTGGGACATTCTCTAAAAGCTCAGATAGTTCTTTTGAATAAAATTGAGATAGGCCTCACCAGACAGTTGGCGATTAAGGATCAGAATATTTTCTACACTACACCACACCAGACGTTTATTGAGAACCGACGTTGATAGTTAGATTCAGAAGTTGCATTAGGGTTGGCATTATTCCAAATATGATTGTTTCTTGTGTTGTTAATGCCATTACGTGTAAATGTTGCTTCGTCTGTGAAAAGTATTTTCATGTGTAATATGTGCAATAACGATTGACAATAATTGATTCTATCACCAAAATTCACGTTCTTCTAGATGTTGCACACGCTGAAGATGGTATGGATTCACGACGTAATGTTCTACATATGCTTACATGTGGAATGTTTACACGCGTAGATAACCTTTGTGGACTTGTTAAAGGACTTCGCTGTATCATAGGCAATATCTGTTTATGACTGTTACTTTCCCGTTCTGAATTGAATACAAACGACTCAGTTTCTCTCAGTTTTCTATGAGTATCTGTAAATACCTCTCTGTTGGGAATGATTCGGTTCGGAAATCGTGTACGACATTCCTCAACAGCTTTTCTAGGATTGTCGCTGTAGAAGACGTATACAAAATGTACATCTGCGTATTCCTCGTTTGTAAATTTATACTTCATTTTTCTCTTGTTTTAAGTTCAAATTACAAACAGTAATTGAAAGAATACAATAAAATAAACGAATACAAGTAAGAACGACAGCTAGTGCACAAAGATCACAGATAAGAATGTACACTCTTCTCACACTTATTTTACGTTGAACTGTGAAATGACACAACTCAGTACAAAACTATTACAACAATGTTCAAACAGTTATTGGAACATAGACTGAACATAACCTTAAAATGGAACTTAGACTGCTCGTCGTATTGTGCAGGTTAGCGCTCCTAGTGGAAAACCTATGCACTGAATAACTTTTACTACTCGTTAGCAGTGCTTGATTTTCATCATTTTCAGTTTTGTGTGGTTCTTAATAAAATTGGATTTAAAAGAAAATTATTCCGTTGTTATTGACTTTATTTACATTAGTGTTTTCAGAATTGAATTGTCTACAAATTGCATTAAACATTTTTCTTTGTTTATCGGCAATTTAGCAGAGTTATTGAAGTCTAAACGCGAAAAAACTGTGTTTTTCGACCCCAACATTTTGTACTTTACCCCTGATTTCTAATTAACAACTGCAGTCACAGTTCTGGGACAAGTTTTATTCGATTTTTCAGCTCATTTTATATGTAAAATGAGCTGAAAAATCGCATTCAATTAACAACCTGAATTAACACCCTACAAATTTCAATATGAGGTACTTTTACAGGAGGAGCTGAATTCCAGGCAAAATCTTTCACCCTGTATAACCCGCTAACAAAGCATTTCCTGACCCATGTTTATATGAACTTTTTTCATTATTTTGATGAGAGGAATAAGCTTTTGTAGTATGGCAGATTCCTCCTGAAACGCCCTGTATAATTACAATCTTACGTACAATACTAAACTACACTGAATAAATTCTACACACATACGTATTACACATACATGTCATGCATTTACACAAAAAAAATCGTACATAGCACTCTTTGAATAACTGGATTCTCATTTCCGTTCCATACGTCATAAAATCTTTGTTGCCACTCATATAATTTCATTTTCGTATTTCCTGTTCTTTTTAGATCCGCAATTCTCTTTATTTTACCTTTCATATTATTAATTTTTTTTAATACTTGTTTCATATCTAAATCTTGTTTTGTATTCTTGTTATAAATCTCCGTTAATTCTTTAAGGGCTTTGTCTTTTGCAGACTTGATGGCAGGTGTCATTTTTTTATCCAGAATTATTTTGTAATCTTCTAGCATTGTAATAAATGAATCTTGTAAATCTTCATTTTGGGGCATTTTTTCATCTGAAGACATTTTACACAATCATGCGTACACTACCACTTTAATATTTTAGACAAAATAAAACAGAAAATCTAATAAGCTTGCCATAACCTCCTCATTTCCCAGCAGTCAAAGTGGGAGTAGATGCTACGCATGTTGAAGAATATACTACGGCCTAAAAGTAAATACTGCAAGCAGTGTAAATACTTCGACGTTCAGCAAATACTAACGGAAGTCCGGAACGGATCAGATGCTTCATGATGGAGCAAATACTTTGAAGTAGATCCTTAAATTTGGAGCATTAGCATATAGTTCGTTTTTATTCATATCACCCATTGTATCACGCGATTTTTTATTCGTCCGTCCGTACGTCGCCTGTCCGTCCCTGTAGTTACCCCTAAAAGGCTTAATGTATTAAAATACATTTTTTTGCATTAAGTTTGTTACACATTATGCTAGAAAGATCAATATAAAAAGTTACAATACCGTCAGAAAATCAAATTTCTCCCCCTATTTTGTCATTTTTCCTATTACGTCGCTTTTACAAAAGTAAAAGACAATTCAAATCTTGCTTCCCTACTATGTCGCTTCAAAAATACAAAAAAAATTTTTTTTGTTGTATCTCATCCTGTGTAAAAAAACAATTTAAACCGTGCACAATATCTAAAGGGTTGTGTGATTATGTTTGCATAATATAACTCGGTCTGTAGACCACCTATAGACTTCTGGTTTTTGGTATATGATACCTTAAGTACTCCAGATGCACAGAGTATAACAGCGTTACGTGCACAAAGGGATATTGGTAGAAATTGTGGCTAAGGTGCTGTAACATAGAATAAGGAATTAGCCGGAAGCTCAGTCGGTGGGTTAAGCACTTGGATGCATGGACGTTTTGGCAGGAGAAAAGAGATACTATAATTTAAAAGGGCACCACTTGATTTAATTTTATATCGCCCTCTATCAAGAAAAGGGCTACGGCCACATAGGACAAAATAGACAGCTAAAAGAAAATGGTGAACTAAGTCCACACTGACAAAGGACTGGCTAGGAAGTTGATCGTAGATCACCGGGTTAACGAAATAATTTACGATTGTTTAACACCACTTATTTAATATACCCCAACGTAAAATAGTATAAATGTTATAATAATAATTAAATTTTCGTAAATATCTAACACAAAAACATTTTTATAGAGCGCCAACTCGCAGACCTAAATACAGTTCTATCAGGAAATATTCCCAATACATTAATCAATATACATCAGAGACAATATATCTATGAAATAAACCAGCAGTAATCAACTTACCTTTCCACCAAAACTAAAAACAAAACTATGAAGTGTACTTAAAATTTACATACTATAACCTTAAAACAAAAGCGATGATGTAATAAACAATTTGTAATTGATCGAATAATTTTAATTAATATAAAAATATTACCAAATAACAATCGCTACTGCCGTTGGTTCAATCGGTAGATTAAGTTAAGGGAGAGTTCTAATATACTGAGTTTAATTAACATACCTGAAATACTGCATGCTTTCCATCTGCTTAATTATTTTCACTTCACTTAATTAATAAAAAATGTTACATAAAAAAATTATGAAAAAATGATAAAATCTCAAGCGCCATGTTGTCTTTTTTGTATATATATATATATATATATATATATATATATATATATATATATATAGGAACAACAAAACCTAGTTAATGAATAATAATAAACAATTTATCAAAATGAAAATAAAATAACATGATATACTTAAGTTTATTCAATATCTGATTGAAAAGGTTAAAAAAATCAGAAGTCTTATACTATTCTAAAATTATATAAAAACATTACCTTTGAACGGTTCGGTACATAAACTGTATTACTGTTGGAAACTATGAAGCAGAATGGTGAACTTGGTGAGGTCAATGTCTTGCTTATTTATCCTTACTATATTGTGTCCATAAATTTATTGAATTTCTTTGAAGTTTAAGTATGTAGAACTTGCGTTGTAAAATATAATTCAAGTAAAAATTTCCATTTAAATTAGAAAAATAATAGAATAGTAAATTAGTGACTTATAACTACCATTAAAGATAATTATTATAAAAATGACATATAAAAGTATGCATTAAAAAATATGAGTAAAATATAAGTAAAATATAAGTCAAATATGAGTGAAACATGAGTGCCTAAAAAAAGCAAAGGTTTTAGTTTTAAAATATAATGAATTAGAAAATAACTTACCATCAAAATCTGATGGCACCAAATATAAAAAAATTAGGTAAAAACCATGCTTACTGCTATAACATTCAGCATTAAGTGAATTAAAAAAAAAACTTTCAGAATAACTCAAGTGAGTATTCCCCTTAAAGTTTTCACGCGTTGCGCGGATACAATAATATGAATCCAATTTTTTAAGAAAGGGAACTATAACTCTTTATGAAATATTACACCCAAAAGATATGTTCTAGGAAATGCAAATTAAATTGCCTTTCTCAATTCTACATATTAATAATTAAAACTTTTCTAATATTACGCCAAATAAACGAACGATCCCAAACCAATGTATTTTTTAATACAACCACAAAAAAAGGTTGTTACAATACTCAGACACAATACGGTTCGGCATCTAGTGTTGACCCTAAAAGAAAAGAATACCCAAACATATATCTATAATTATCCGAAATTGAATTCTTGTATACCGATATTCCACGAAGAGCTCTCCGTGAGACTAATTTATCAGTTTCCAATCAACCGGACGCAAATAAACCCCAAATATAAAGCGAAAATTAGCACTAGATGTCTACCCTGTTGTTTACTTATGTAAGCACAAAATATTCTTCAGTAAAATTACTATGAGCATTACAGACAAAATAATAAGCATGAAGCGTTTAGGAAATTTAGAAAGGCCAAGTTTATTACCGATTTGTCAATTGCAGTACAAGAATTTAATAAAGCGCAACACAGAATGACACATTTATTGGTAAGCATAGGGCTACCAACAAAAGATTCAAATTAGTAAATCCTACTTCAAACAGTTTTATACTAAACAAATATAAAAATTGTTTGACATACATTGTATATTTAAACTCAACTAGTAGCATTCAGTCAACTAAACAGCTGATTGCATGTATAGTAAACACAGGTAGTTCTAACGGTTGAACAACTACGGTTATTTATCAGAATAAAGCTAGTACATAAGAAAAGCTAGAAATTGATAGATAAAATACAAATTCTATTGCAAAGTTAAATGTAAGTATAAGCGAAACTTTGGAATAACCCAAATTATCTTTTACAGGTACAAGTGTATAGTATTACTCTCGATTACTAAGAAAATGTTTCACAGTAAAGTATAAGCATTAATTTCAGGATTAAGATAATTGCGGAAACACACTAATACAAGTAGCAAGCACAGTGATGTAATTGTTATAAGAATTTCAGTAAAGTACAGATAACGAGAGCCTCGTTATGTAGAAAAGCTAACAAAAGTCACTCACCATAGGTAAATTTTGTATGCGTGTAACAATAATACTTATCCGAAACTAGTCGTAGGTGTAACGTATATTTCTTCAGTTAATTCGGAAGATACTAGGAGAAGGAGTAATCGTAAACTGTTTCAATTCAGGTTCGAAGATCCATAACTAATATGTCACACCTCGGAGGAATGGTATCCAATTGTGCTGTCAGAAACGGTTTAATTATTCCTTATGGAAGCACGAGATATGTTAATCTTGAGTGAATGTGTAAAGGACCAAAAAGAACCTATATAAGATAACTGTGTTAGAATTTAAATCGATACCCAAATTTTATAAAATATGATCTTTATGCTGTATTAAAATTTCAAAACATGTACGCATGCATTTCAAAGCTATGTCTAGTAAATAAGAAAAGAAAGTGAGTAGCTTACCTCTTGAATGAAGCTAAGGTGTAGTAGAAACAAAAAAATTAAAGCCGAACTCAAATTCGAAATCCCAACAGGATTTATTTATATGGAAAAGATCAAATCCAGCAACAGGCTGTGTTAAAATTTTACTTGAAAAGTTCAATCAAATTTTTAAGGAAAACTTTTCCAAATTTTACATGTGCTTCTAACTACGCATTCAATTTCTTTTTGCCAAAATGGCGTTTTCCTTCTTCTCTGAAGGTACCAGAAAACCAAAAAAAACAATAGCCTGATTATTTTCACCAATCCAAAGATTTTAAAGTAATCACATGTTTGAAACATTTTAAATTTAAAACGATTTTTATTGGCAATGTTGCCATTTTACAACAACCTACAGGATGAGTCGTAGCTTAAAGACCATAAATTTACAAACTACATTTACACGTATCAACAGCTTTTGCCAATTCTATGAATTATGAGTGTTGCTCAGCATGTGGCCTAAATTTTGCTTAAAATCCATGTTGGTAAACCAATTTCGTTGTCGACGAGGCTAAATGGATTATCTCGACGACTAAGAGGTACATCAGTGTTGCTCAGTATTTGTGCTAAACGTTGTTCACAATAAACCGAAATTTAGTGAAAAAAATGATTTATAATAGCTGGTTAAGTCATGTGTGATAAAGTTTACGGTTAGGTTGACAACTAAACTTGTGCGGTACTACATCAACGTTAATTTTTGCTCTACTTCCCATTGAAGTATAGTAAATATGATTCTCCATGTCTTCTTTCAGCTAAAAAACATCAAATCATGAGAATTATTTAAATGACAAATGACGGAAGAACTACCATTATATACACTTTTAAAATTTTAATTTCGTATAGTACATACATTCAATAACCGTGTCCAAATTTATTATTTAATCGTTTTAAATTATTCATAGAAATTTTTTTGATGCTATGATTTTTAAAAATTATGATTCTGGAGTTTAGTTAAAAATCGTATTATCGAATTCTATTTATTCAGTTGATACGTTTACATAAATAATTATATGTTATTATAAAAGCACGATAACCTTTAAGGTTTGACATTTTTGATATATTTATCGATATATTGACGATAGTAACAAGATTTAATCGATTAAGGGTCAAAACACTACATCAGCTGTATGCTACGCGCTCTGGTTTGTTCGGGAACTTCGGCGTGTTTCCGCTACTGGGTCCAAAAATGGATTTTTAATGTACTATAACTTTTGAATTAGAGCGAAAGAAAAACTAAAAATAGTTTTGTTATAAAACGTATATATGATCTTTCCATTTATTACAAAATTTTTTTTTTCAAAAACCCAACTGCTAAATTGGAAAATTCGCTTTACTTTGACTTTGGCCTTTCTTTTACTTCATTGTATTTTTTTAATTTCGTTTTCATTGTAGTAATTTACTAACTAAATTTACTAACGAAATTATTACTAATATACTATGCCAACTACAGGGCATCATAGGTTGCCATTTCTGTGTCACAATACTCTTTACCATATCACAATTTTTGATACAAACAGTTGGACAATACGATCAAAGTAACACCAAAAGCATTTGCCGTGGTACCATTTTTATTGGTATCTGGTGCACACAGACGATCGTATGCCAAATTTAAGGTATATTAATCTATCTACTATTAAAAACTAAACAGGTGTTACAACATTGGTTAAACTGGTAATATAATCGATACGAATAGTTGTTAAAGCTTCGTCGATTAATCTAAAACCATTTAACAAGTACAGCAAAGAAGTATAAACAATTTTGTCAAAAAGTGTACTACAGTAGCAGCTTGCTTGTAGGATACTTGTGTTTTCCCTGTATAACGGACTATACCTCATAGACTCGCATAAATTTCTTGATAATTGTAAACTTGAATTATCTGGTGTGGAACAACACACAACCTTCCAATCTGCAAGTGGAAATTAAGGAAATAATTTTAATAATATTTTTTGAGATGTCTGATAGAGGTGCTACAAATTTGCTTCTCACTAAAGGTATCTCTTAAACGGCAAGAGATACCAACGAGCTTAAATGGGGACAAAGATGCGTAATCAGTGGGCCAACATTATGGCTCTAAGAAATCAAGGCTAACATTATTAGTTTTGAAATATTTGAAAAAAAAACGAAATTTTGGAAATCTGTTTTTGTTTCATTTCAGCCTTGTTTGAGGTGATATTGAAAAAAGAAGAACACTTCCTCATGGTAACTTTTCACCCTTTATCCAATAGTATAACCAATTTTTATATGTAACGTTTCGTCTTTCCAGGACCATGATCAATTTCATTCAGTACGGCCCTGGAAATTTTATTACACCTTTTGGAAATCGATTTTTGTTTCATTTCAGGACCATGATTAACTTCCTTTTTTTAAATTCGGCTTTCGAAATTTTATTACATTCTGCAAGCCTTCATAACCCGAAATACTTGTACTGTCTGAGCTCGAAACAGATCCAGACGTTTTGTCTCGAAAAATTCATCTTCATTGTATTCTTTCCAAATTTATCTAAATTTTTAATTTAGGGTTATATGTTTATTGAATTATCGTACACTTTAAATGTCGCTAGACTCTGTAAAATTCACCTAGTTATTTAAATTATTACCATGTGATGTGACCATGTATAGTCATGCATATACTCCATAAGTTGCTGCGTCAAAATTAAAACATTATTACAATTTTAATTTTATTATGAAAAATTAATTCCTAAAAATGCATATGAATAACCAATACAAAAATGAATATTATACTTTAAAAAGTCACAGTAAACGTTCAAAAACATTTCCGTTTTCTTGTACACAAAAATTTATCCGTCTCGCAATACTTTTTACTACCCTTTGAATATCCTTTCTTCTCGAGGATTTAAATCCATTAAAAATATTTGCTCTGAATTCTTCTATGTTATTTTAATCATTTTTAAACCATAGTTCATTATAATAAAACATTTTAATACGTGACCCCCCCCCCCCCCGCACTCACTGCTCAAAATTGAGACAAATTCAGATCTGATTTTTTTAGGATATTCATTCAAGATAATTGCATCAGACATAGTCTTTAACAGTTGCGATTAGAGGAATAATAAATTACGATCATATTAGGCTTATCTTCATTTTCATTTGCCAAAGCGTACTGACTTTTAAAAAAGAGGAATTAGTTATAATTATAAAGATTGCCGTGAATAATATGAATAATAACAAACAGATACTAAAGAACTGACAGTTACTGACAGTAATTATTTAAATCAAACCTTTCTGACTTGAGTTATTGCCTGTTATTCAGTACGCCTTCTCAAATGAAGATAAACGTAATATGATTTATTATACGTGTACTCTGAAAGAGCATGTGAAATGTATTTGAATGAATATCCTGAAAAAGAGCGTTATTCAAAAATTAGATCGGAATTTGACTGAATTTGGAGCATTCGAGAAATCTAGAAGGAAATATGTAACCGGTTACAAGAATATGAAACAGAAGCTGTTATAGATGAGGTTTGTTTAATTTTTTTAAGCTGTAGTTACAATAATATGTATATCCTTTAAATTATGCTAGATTAATAACGACCCACATAAATCAACGAGAGAAATGGCTTTGAATATTAATTTACCATGTAAAAGTATGGAGAATCCTCAGACACAATCTTTATAAACCTTTTAAAATACACATTTCTCATTGCCTAAGGCCAGGAGATACAGAATAGTGTTTAACATATAGCAATTGGTTGCGCCAGCAATTAACAAATTACCCGAATATTTAACATTATGTTACATGGACAGATGAAAGTAAATTTTCAAACTGCGGTATTTTTAACAGAAATACAGAACACGTCTGGTCAATACAAAATCCAAGAGAAAACCTGCCTATAAGAAACCAAATAAAATGTTCGTTAAATGTATGGGCTGGCATTTTTGGAGACCACATTATAGGACCTTTCATAAGGGAAATTTAAACGGTGATAGATTTTCTGACAACTGAGTTTGAGGCATACATGCAGGATATTCCGTTTAATGTATTACCACACATATCGTTCCAACAAGATGGTGCACCGCCACACAACACTAGAAATGTCAGGGGTTTTCTAAACCAAGAGTTTCCCGGATAATGGATAGGAAATGGTGTGGTAGTTCAGTAGCCAGTACGGTCATCCCTTGATTTTTGTATGGCGAACGTTGAACAATAAAATTTATAAAGATGTTCCCAACAACATAGAAGAATTTAGGACAAATATCTTCCATGGATTTAACTTCTTGAGAAGAAGGGATATTCAAAGGGCAGTACAAAATATTGCGAGACGGATAGCTTTTTGTGTACGAGAAAACGGAAATGATTTTGAACATTTACTGTAATTTTTTAAAATACAATATTCATTTTTGTTTTGGTTGTTCATATACATATTTAGGAATTTATTTGTCATAATAAAATGAAAATTGTAATAATGTTTTAAATGTGACGCAACAACTTATGGAGTATGTATGACCATACATGGTCACATGGCAATACTCTAAACAACTAGGTGAATTTTACATAGTCTAACGACACCTAAAGTGTACCATAATTCAAATTAAAAATTTAGATAAATTTGGAACGAATACATTGAACATGATTTTTTCAATACAAAACGTCTGGATCTGTTTCGAACCGAGACTGTACAGTATTGAGGGTTATGAATGCTTGCAAAATGTAATAAAACTTTCAGGGCCGCATTTAAAAAAAATGAAGTTGATGATGGTCCTGGAAAGACAAAACGTTAGATATAAAAATTGATTATGCCATTCGATAGAGAGCAAGTTGCCATGCGGAAGTGTTCTTCTTTATTTAATATCACCTCAAACAAGTCTGAAATCAAATAAAAACCGATTTGAAAAATTTGGAACACTGGAACTGTGGCAGGATCTGTAACACACAAAATACACTCACGTACCACACAAAATTAAAAAAACACCGAACGCGTTTCGATAGCTACGCTATCATCATCAGCGGTCGACTAGGGCGAACTAAAAAAAATTTCTAACATACATACCATCAGCGAGTAACACTTGGTTACTCATCTGGTGAAAGTGAAAGTTATGAAAGTTTAATGAGCTCTGTCTGAGTAGCCTAAAGGGTTTTGATCATCATTATTCATTAGAATTTGTTTTGTTTTTGAAGATCTCTAAACTTTCATAACAATCAAGTTCGTGATTATTACTAACATGTTTGATTAATGATACCTTATCTACTATATGATTTTTATCAAACATATGTGGGACTACGGCAGACTTATCCCAACGTTTGTACTTTATATGAGCTAAATGTTGTTTAAACCTAATTTTGATAGGTCATTTAGTTTGCGCCACATATATTTGTTCACAACAGGACAAATTCCTGAGACTAAAATGTAAGGCTCTAGCCCAATTTATCTTAGTCCAAAATAGTTTTCGAAAGAGTGTCAATGTTAATATTTTTAAAACCTTTTTTTAATATCTATATATTGCATGAAATTTGGTACCGAAAGGTTTTCTATGATGAGATCCAGATTTGATCATAGTTTTGATGTATCTTCCAGATGGCGCCACCAGCAGCCCTTTTTCTACATTTAAACCTCCATAACCTTTTTCTGCCTCGGTGTATCAAACTTCTAGTCAGAAATTATTATTCCCTAACATGTTTTCTTCAAAACAGGTATACCTTGCAGAGGTCGCTTCGAGCAGCCATTTCTGTGATAATCGAATTTAAATGTTTCATTGCGTACTAAAATTCATCATAGTCCTCCTTCACACTTTATTCAGGGTTAGCAAACTTTTATTAAATTATAAATTGATTAATTAAACTCTAAGTAAATGTTGAAAGTGACCACCGTTTTTATGTACACGAAGATTAATTCTACGGAGAAAATTGAACTGCACCATGACCATCATCTTTGCATCTAACCGCAAACTGTTTACTGTCCTCTTAAAGTTCTGTTAACCGTATCCTTAGAAACGCCAAGTTCCAAACCAATGTGTCTGGTGCTCAGACTCGGATATTCTCCAACTCGTCCTAAAATTTCTTCCTCGACCACTATTGTTATAATAGTACGATTCTGTCCATAATTAACCGTAACAGGAGCAACACTACCGGTTGCTCGAAGACGCCGCCTTTCAACAGCGGCAATTGTTTGCTGGTTTGGATTCCAGATCATTTCCTTGGCATTAACCATAAACTAATATCATATCGATCATTTCTGCGATAGTGCAGGGTACGGCCATAGCCAAATTGAAGAAGGAAGATAAAATTAAAAGAAAGATTTGTCAGACTGTATTCTTTGACAATACTCTTTGGTAACAATGTTTAGTCGTTGCTATGATGAATTTTAGTACGTAATAAAACATTTAAATTCGATTATCACAGGAACGGCTGCTCGAATCGACATCTACAAGGAATACCTTTTTTGAAGAAAACATATCAGGGAATAAGAATTTCTGACTAGACATTTGATATACCGAGACAGAAAAAAGTTATGGTGCTTTAAATATAGAAAACGGGATGCTGTGGCGCCCTCTGGAAGATACATCAAAATTATGATCAAATCTGGATTTCTCATCATAGAAATCCTCTAAGTACCAAACTTGCAAGTGTTGTTATTATTAACATAGGTATTTAAAAAAGAGTTTAAAAAAATAATAACTGACACCCTGTACTTCGGGAACTATCAACTTTTGGACTAAGATAGATTAGGCTAGATTTTCGTATTTTAGTCTCAGGAATTTATTCTAGCATTTTGTACAGACCTTTTAGAGACACCCTGTAGATGCTAACTTAAAAAAAATTCTAATTTAACATTTTGTATCCTGTTAATTTTCCCGCATGAGCACTTTGTTTGCTGCATTTAGTACACATGCGGGAATTTTTTTTTCCGAAAGAGTTAGGCACAATATATTTTATAAAGAATAACGTTAAAAAATTAAAAAATATATAAATAACGTTATTTATTTTTTTTTTTAATGATGTGTTGGTAACGTGATAAATTGATAAATGTGCGACGATCTACTAGATTTTAAAAATTGAAACCAACTGTAATTGTTCTTAAATGTTTTAAACTTTGTTAAAATGAGCGATAGCGAAGAAAACATTTGCATAAAGACTGCAGTAATTAACTGCACTGTAAATTTGCAAAGTTTTAACAATTGCATTTTTTGTTCCACTTCTCCTGAAAAATAATTTGATTAATAAGTTCACAATTACATACTTAGAAGTAAAGTAAACTTACATTTCTGTATAATCCTTGTAATTCTTTTCGATAATAAACATTTTTGTAGTCTTCTTATATTTTCGTAAATGATTTTGCATCGAACGAAAATTGACATTTGACGATGACATTTCATACATTTTTATTAACCAGAGCATAATACTAACCATGTAACCGAAATATCCCTTGGCGCTAACAGAAACTAAAAAAATCGTGTTTCCACGCATCGGGAATAAGTGAAAACATTCTTTTTTCCATAGAACGAGTGCAAAAATTAATTTTTTTTAAAAAGTATGTCTACACATTTTCTTATAACATTAATCGTTACTCAGATATTGAAAAAAATTTAATTAACACTTAAATTTTTCCTTAGGAATTTTTTTGTCGCTAAATTACGCGTCGTATCTCAAAATTACATAGAATACAATTAATCGATATATTTTTATATCTTTGAAATATTTAGCTGTATCAGAAATATTTGATGAAAACCAAAAACTACACCTAATGAGTCTCCCCTCTCCGCTGCAGAATTTCTCCCAAAATCTGATCAGCTCCAGAACAAATGAAAACAAGCTTAAGTACGAAATTTGAAATACGTATTTATTGTAGTTCTGGAGTTTCGTAGGTACTACATACATCCACACACGTACGCACGCACGCCTGTACGTACGCACAAACTCACGCACACGCGCACACGTACGCACGCGCAGTTTTTCTCTTTATGCCTTCCTTTGTCAGTGGCTCTTGTCGACATCCATTTTAGCTGATATTTAATTCAACCCAAATGGTGAAAATCAGTCATTGGGTTCTTCGTCATCGAGGCGATCTATTTTCACGTCACCCAACAAAATTTGTGTATAAATACAGGATCCTGTTTTGCCGGGTCTACAGCAAATTTGATTCATAACTGGAGATTTCGGGAAACAATCGCATCTTTTATTGCTCGCTAGAATTTTAGAAACGTTTTTATACTTTACACAAGACTACATAAACTGTCATACAGAACCAGAATTCGTTGCTTTAAGGATCGACCTATGTTGTGCACATGCAGGCAGACGACTTTTTCGACATTTCGTACCCACCATACAACCTAAATTGCTTGAGTGATTTTTTTGCAAAATTATTATTTGGTGCTTGGGCAGAGTGAGAACCAAAAAGGAATGTTTTGTGTTTTGGAAGCGATATAGTAGAGAAATAAGGTTAGACATTTGCTATTCTTCGTAACCATGCACAAAAGTGCACGCACCTTATTGCCTTTCTTTTAGACATTATACTTTTTTTTTCACAGAATGCTTTAGTATATAGTTATGGTACAGAAGGAATTATTCTTTCTTTATAGAGGCGACGACGTAATAGGAAAACAAAATTATACATTTACTGTTTTTCTCACAAAATTAAAGTTAGAATTTGGTTTTCTGGCAAAGCGTGTGAAGATATAAAACTTTGCATTAATTTTTGTAGACTAATGTGTAGTAAACTTAATGAAAAACCGCATTATTATATCTGAAACCGTTTAGGAGTAATTACCGGGACCTTTTACATCTTGACCTATATTTCAGCATCCCGGTTCAGTATCTTAGTTCAGCATTACGCCTTTTGTTTTTTAGCCTTTGTGTCCCGGATGGTCTTCATTTCCTATAACTACGTACCCATATTCAGCAGCTAGAGCTGCTGCAAAGGATTCGTCTCGGCACTCATTTTTAGCAGCCAGGGCCCCATCAATGTTTTGTTTACAGCAACAAGGGTTTCGTCCTGCCTCCTTTTCCACCTGGAGATCCGCCCCGGCCCCATCTCCAGCAGCTGGGGTACGACCCCCTTTTTTTGATAACTAGGATTTGTCTAGGCCCCATTTTCGGCAGCTGGGATTCCGACAGGGTCCCCATCTTCGACGTGTTAGATTGTGTCTTGGTGGCTATCTTGGCAATCTGCGTCTTTTTGTCTTGTCGCCATCTTGTTTACGTGTACCTTTTTGGTACATCTGTCAGATTAATTACGTATGCCCTTTTTCCTCTTCGCCACAAATTATTTGGTTAGCACACAGTTTGCAATGCCACCTTCTGTTACAATGGAACTTAGAACCACCACCTTGTAGTATGTTACCATACAATTTGCAATACCATGTCGTGGTATAAAATAAGATAGAAATGTTATCTTGTAGTATAATTAGAAGTTAGCATACAGTTTTGTGGTATAACGTTAAGACCTAACTAATCTTATAAGTATAATCAGAATTCACAATTAAGGATCTTTAAATTGTTTAACATCTACTATAAAAGCAATTGTTAAGGTCTAATTGCAAATTCTTCTAGAGGAGCCTAATCTATTTTTTTAGAAATAGTTTTAACATTCGCAAAAAAAAAGTCAATGTATAATAACAAATTTTTCTTTCTACGTTAAAAATACAAGCACGTCTAACCATGCAAACACTCCTAAAACAAATAAACTAGACAAGAAACACTCAAACACCCCAAAGAAGCATAGACGTAAACACCCAAACACGGTGTTATGTGATATTGAAATAACGTTAATTACTAAAAAATATTAAGATCTAGTAACACCTAATTCTTCTCAGCGAGCTTTTGTAACATCTCTGAAAATGTATTACAATTTTTTGTATTGATTACAATTAGAAATTGGTTGAAACAAAACACTGTTTAAATGTAACGTAGTGACCGCTTAGTCAATCAAACTCTTAGTTCTAACAACTCATCAAACCTTGAAACATGATATATTACATAACACTTCATGTAAATATTTTTGACTATTTTACAGAAATCAATTATTATATCACTTTCTAATTCTTCACATGGATATTTAAACTTTTATCGCTTTGTGCGTATACACTTCATACACACCTCCGCGAAAAATTCTTCATTTTTGCATTTCGAAGCACATGCATAAAAAATACGCTGTTACTAAACACTATTACGTAATATGTCATGTGAAAGGTGGTTTATCCTTGATGTTTGATTCGCTAAATCATTTTCTAAAGAGACACTTGGAAAGCATGCTAAAAGAATTAGTTATTATTCCTTCACAATTTTTTAATAGTTACACGCCATTGGTAGTGGTGGACTGCTCAAATCAAAGAGGCATTGTACTGTTTTGTAACCAGTTTGTTACTATCATTGTCAATCATTATGTCATTGTGCTATGTCTAATGTATACTATATATACGATAACTTGTAATGCAATAAGTCTTCAAAACTGATTTCTATTTTAAATAAAAATCATAAATACTTCTTTTGTTTATTTTTTCTACATCACACAATAATTGTATATTACGTATATAGCGCCTGGTTTAATGAGTTCCAAGTTCATATTTAAAAGCGTAATATACAATATTAACATGACTATATGACTTCCTAAACCATTAAAAACCTAAGAACCCACATGACCCAATCTACATACTATTATGAACGACATTCAACAAAGATATATGTTTACCTATTTTCATTATGACGAATATGTACATATAACACAAGATTAGTAAGTTTCGGTACCGAAACGACTTTATCATCTCAGTATATATATATATATATATATATATATATAAACTTTTTTTGTTTATATAAATAAGTGAAATTTGGTAGGTAGGTATATCAGATAAATCTAGATTATTTGATATACTCTATTGTCATTTCCGGTTCGCGCGAAAATAACCTTAACTTTCTTATTTTAAATGACAACGGGCATATTTTTGCTTATTTTGATAGACGACATTCAGAAATTAATACCTCACTTATTCCATCACATAAAACTATGTGTATTGTTTTTAGCGTAGACTTTTTACATACTCTTTTAGTTCCCTTTCCACAGAAGGATTTACACGTTGGAGGCACCTCAATGACACTTTAAAAGAACCTACCTCAATTTGATCCAATAATGGAAGAGCATGTTCGCATAGTACTTAAAAATAGGAAGCTAGAGTTCACTATCTTAGAAAAGGTATCCAAAACGAACTGATTTTCCTTGTTGAGTTGAGAGATCAACAGGACAAAAACTTTCAAATGTAATAATTGGAAAACTTGCAAAATTGTCGGTAAATCAGGGTACAATTTAGAAAAATGTCGATGTTAATGTTAATGTACTAACAAAAATGTACTTGTTTTTTGGTTCGTTAACCTTTAAATGGGCCATATTATTAAAATATGTCAAGAGACTAACTCTATAACCACTGAGTGATACTCGTTGGGAAAGTCGAGTAGAAGCTCTAAAACCCTTAAGGTATCAGTTGGGAAATATTTACTTTATTAAGTATTTATGACGATACTGAAATTGACACATCTATAAGAGATGAGGCTTTTGGCTTGTTGCTCTGTATTAAACAATTTCATTTTTTTATGTTCCATTGTAATTTGGTATACAATCTTAAATTGTATTAATCCGATAAACAAGCTATTACAGAAAACTATGATTTATTAACTGCTAGGGAGCTAATAAAAAATTATGCCATTTCTTTCAAGGATCTTCGTTGAGATGAGGCTTTTAATAAAATGTTCTGAGATGCAAAAGAACTGTAATTGACATTCCAGGTGATTTCGAGTTAATACAACCGCGTCACAGAGTTCGATGAAGAACTGTTAACTTTCTTTCTAAATATTATAAGGACTTGGAAATATTGCTCCTAACCTCAGAATTACCTTAAAAATCTCGTTGACTTTGTCAGTAAGTGTGACAAGTGGAGAAAGGAGCTTCTAAATTGAATATAATTAAAAGTTTATTACTTTCCACAACCCCCCAAAATCGGCTAAACGGTTTGGCTACATTAGCTATAGAACATGAATAAATATAGAGTTGGGTAAGCATATCTTTGTAAACGAATTTATAAACAATCGTTTTCTTAGGGAAAGGAAATACATTTACGATTCGATGATAGTTGTAGGTTTATAGCTGCATTCTCAGATACCCTACCTCAGAATTTGTTAGGGGAGCTTTAGTGAAGTAGATGTCACTGTACCTTCACATAACCTTTACGATCAAATGCATAATGAAAATATAATTGAGCTTTAGTGAAGTAGATGTAATGAAAATATAATTAATGAGAAATACTGTTGCGTGCTACTGGTGGATGGGTGGGTGGGTGTGTGCGTACGTCAGTGCGTTCGTGCGTGCGTGTGTGTATGGATGTATGTTAGTATCCACGATAACTTCAGAACAAAAACACTTACGTACTTTTTGTATTTAAGCTTGTTTTCATTTGGCTTAAAGTTGATTAGATTTTGGGAGTGGCGAAGAGGGGGGGCTTGTTAGGGGCAATTTTTGGTCTTTATCAAATATTTCTAAAAAGGCTGCATATTTCAAAGATATAAAAATACCTAGATATAGACCTTAAATATATCGAGTAATTGTATTCTATGCAATTTTTTGATATGACGCGTAATTTAGCGGTAAAAAAATTCTTAAGGCGGAATTTAAGTGTTAGTTTTTTTATTATCTGAATTAATTTTATAAGAAACAGTGTAGACGTATTTTTCTTTATAAAGTTTTTTAATATAACGCAGGCTAAGAAAAAAAATTAATTGAATATGAATGAAAATAGTTATACTATATTATCCATATTTTATAGAAGCGGGCGGCTTTGGAATTTTTGGAATGTAATATCTACCTCACATGAAGTTTTAAACGCCTTTCTGACTTTTTGTTTTTACAACGTTCCATTGTTTTCGTTATGAACGTATAAAAAAAGAGGTTGCATAGTTGCCCTAAAAAATTATAATTCAAATTATTTCATTTCGTTTAATTTTTAAGTTAGCGTCTAGATGTATATTAACCTCTATCAGACATGAAGTTTTAAACGTCTGTTTGACATAGATCATTGTATGTGTTTTTACAATGTTTTGACTTAGCCTGGGTTATATTAAAAAACCTTATACAGAAAAATACGTCTACACTGTTTCTTATAAAATTAATCGTTATTCAGGTAATGAAAAAAACTAACACTTAAATTCTACCTCAAGAATTTTTTTACCGCTAAATTACGCGTCATATCAAAAAATTGCATAGAACACAATTACTCGATATATTTAAGGTCCATATCTAGGTATTTTTATATCTTTGAAATATGCAGTTTTATTAGAAATATTTGATAAAGACCAAAAACTGCCCCTAACAAAAGGTTCTTTTTGGTCACATACCTTACCGAGGTATTAAATCACAAAACGTATACAATTCAGTTCTTTCGTAAGGGGGGGTACGGATTTGAAATCTTCTTCGCTAAAACTACCTTCGTCCTCGTATATCACTTTTTTTTACTAACGTGTCGGATTTCTTGAAAAAATGCCTGTAATTGCTGACCTTTAATGACATATGGCCTATTAACAGACCGTAACCCTGAAAGTAAATAAAACCCTTGCCGTCCAAGTGCTGCCCGCAACATCGTACATTTTCTAGTATGTAAATGTTTAAAAGAATAATCTACGATACGGGCATCCTACGCACATTATTTATTAGTACCATTTCGAATCAAACAAGTATCTGTGACTTCTAGCGGTGGCCTTCCATTCTCATTTCTTCTGAAAATGGCTATTTCTCTTTTAACCATATTATTATCGCCATCAATTCTATTCATTAGCCCTGGCCGTGTTAGCGTATTACAGACATAACAGGGTAAGCGATGTCTAAATCCCATTTATACGACTCTTCAAAAATCACAATTTTTACGGCAAAACTGCTCAAACGAATTTCGATTTGATTTTCGAACTAATTAAAAGACGTGACGTTTTGAATGACAATACTTTTTTAGGTACATGTGTTAAGGCACGTGTTGCTATGCTTGTTATGACTTTTTGCGAAAAACGCGGTAAATTGATAGATGTCAAAATCACAACCGAGCTGTAGCGCAAAAACTGCCCATTTTTCGACTTTTTGCCTATGGTAGTGTTTGATTAGAACCTTAAAATCTACCATATCAGAAATTTAGCCAAATCCACAAAAAGCCATTTGCCATTTAAATGATACTTTAACGAAAATTTATATTTTTGCTTGCAACGGACATAAACATGGACCGCTTCCTTTTGTTTGTTCACAGTCGCCACAAAAGAATGAAATTTAGGGTTCTTTTACTATTTTTAATAATTCCAAATCTTTTAATTGAAATTCCTATTGTTTGCGTGAGAACTCAACATGTTTACCTTTCGATTTATTCTGGGTAGCTTCAACTCGCAAAGATAGCATTCAGTAATTTATTTCTTAAACAGCTTTCTTATCTGGTTGCGCTGGCTAGCTTACTTATTAAATGAAATGATTATTGCTCATCAATTATCAAAATACCTACAAAACTGGTTCTATTAAATGTCTAACTTTCCTTGAGATTACTTCATTTAGCATTAAATCTTTTAATGTTCACACGGACCAATAATAAAATGAAATCAAACGTTACGCTTGTTTAATTTAACTAAACTCAAAATGCACAAGTGCTTTGTTTACAATGACAAACAAACAATCCTTTGTACTACCCCTACTGATTATTACGATTTTTCATATTTCTTGTCATCTAACATGCACATATAAATTCCAAATCAGCAATGAATGAAAATTGATTCATTCAGTGTTGATTATAAAAAAAACGAATTAAAGAAAAATAAAACACACAAACGTTTTCTTTTTACATAGGTTCAGCAATCATAATTGTTATTTTGGATAGCGCAGAGTGGATTACTTCGCTGATATGCCTCTGACTCTGGATCTGTAGTTTCTTTGCTTACCAAATATATTCTTTGGAAGTCCGACGCTGATTCTGCACAATTTAATTCCAATCTTCACCAATTCCCCGGATTACCGATTATCCGGTTATACTGATAAGTTTCAATTTTCACAACAAAATGCACGCCATAACAAAAGCAGTTTCTGCGATGTGGCACGCTCGGCTACACTATCTTTAGGTTACAATGATTTACTTAAATTAACCATTAAGCTTTATGGTTATTGCTCTTCGTTTAATAATTTATTACACTGGTTCGACTTTCGTATTTTCTATCGTTCATCCACTACTTAACTATAATCGTGGATGACCTCCAATATGGACAAATACGTAATTTTAGATTATTGTGTCACCTGTTTTTTTAACAGTGATTTAACGACATTCGCACTCCTATTCATTTTAATATCTTATCTTTTAATAAGGACAGTATTCTTATTTCTTTCCTATTACAAACTAACTTTTATTTTATTTTCTAATTTTAGAGGACAGCGTGACTATATTCAAACGTCACCTCTTTCTGCAACTCCAAACAACAACAAAATCTTCAAGTCATTCAAACCACAACTTCCCCTCCCTTCTACAACTCATTTATGCATTCATAAATTGCCTCGAACTTTAAATGTTTTTTATTTATGTATGTACATAACATATTGAAGTAAATTCAAGATTCTCATATCAGTATTAATAACAGTTATAAAATATACAACAAATAATCATTTCTTATTCTATAAAATTCCATATAACTATAAAATACCATATAACCTAGCGCGAAATTTGAAAATTTAACAGATTTTACAGTTTTGAATTGTTTAATACAATAAACAATTATTATTTTGTTTAGGGGGTCATAGAAAAAGTGTAGTGTTGGACTCGTCGAAAACATTTTTTAAGCCGGCGAACATTACCAAACGAGGCGAAGCCTCACGGTTAATAAAATGTTACTTTCGTCACTCGTTGAACAATATACTATTTTTAAATTTAAGAAAATTTGAGAGCAAGCAATAATAAATAAAAGTTATCTAAATGTTACATTAGTATAATTCTTATTTATCAAAGTCCAGCGAAATAAATTTCTTATAAGTTAGTAAAAAAATGTATCGTTTCGCCATTAATCACTTAAACCATAATCATAATTAATAGCAAATGTAAGCAATAGTAGTTAATACGTCAACTCTCCGTTTCTGTTCATTACGTTCAATGCGTTATTTCTAATTCTTTAATATAACATGACATCCTCAACGTCCATTAAATTACTGTACATCCACTAAACAATAAATAAATTTACAATAATACAAAAATAACATATTAGTGAGAGTGAATAACCTATAGTAAACAATTAGACAAAACTTATTTTTAAAGAGGAAATAATGGTGTTGGAATGTAGGAAGTTTTAAATAAAAAATTATTAGATATGCCAGCTTGACTACTTATAACTAGATACTTAGCAGCACATAATTTCTTTCAATACTAAATTATAATATAATTTTATCATTCTAACGATAAATTTTACAAAAAGAGGTCAACGGATTTATTTGAAGAATATTTTCATACTCTAAGAATTATGTTACTATAAATATGCGTTTAAATTATTTTAAAAAATAAATTAACACTTTGAAATTGAACTAACCGTTTTTAAGTTCAATTGTGCTTAATCGTTATTGGAACTATGCGAGCATCTTGATGTTTGTTGTAACACAATTATATTTCATAATAAAGACTTGCATGAGAGTAATTAATATCTGAACAAGTGGGGATATAATTACCTCTTGTTTTTGACAAAGGTAACCGTCAATATGTGGGGTAGGTCTATGGGAAACATTACGTTTTCTGAAATCTTAGATTTCAAGCGTTTCCGTGATTACGGGTGTAATTACCTACACGCAATAATTAAATATACAGAAATACAGTCGCCCAATATTACTACATACCCT
The DNA here is from genome assembly GCA_036346205.1 of Vesta saturnalis. Classification (NCBI taxonomy): domain Eukaryota; kingdom Metazoa; phylum Arthropoda; class Insecta; order Coleoptera; family Lampyridae; genus Vesta; species Vesta saturnalis. The sequence continues at coordinate 1,909,950 of JARFJB010000743.1, forward strand.
ATGTACCAATCTTACGAAAAATTCTCGGACCCTAGACATTTAAGTCTTGAATAATTATTTGAAAAATTAATGGTCTCATAGGGCCATGTATGATTTGTGAGTAAGAGAAGTAAATATTACAGTACCTCCGTGCCCTTGGATGAGATCTTGGCCAAAGACCAGTTGCTCTAAATGTTTAAATCGTAAATTCTTAAGTCCAATTCACATTAAATCGTTGATATATCGCGGAGGGAAGGCTTTGTAAAGACAAACACATATATTCACACAGTCAGCCGACTGGAGAAACGTCGACTATTTAAGTCAAAAAACCAGTATATGAAAAGTAAAATAGAAAACACTTCCATAGATTTATTAAATTAAAAATGTTTTTTAACACAAATGTATATTAAATTTAAAAAAAAGTTTATTTCTTACCGGATTCGATCCTTTCCCCATATAACCTTGAATATTATTTACCAACTGAGTTTATGGAAAGAGTTGTTAGACTTTTTCCTGATTCGTATTTTATGATAAAATTTGTTAAACTGAATTATTTTAGGCATATATTTTCGTTAGCCCAAAATTTAACGTAATTTTTTTGATATTATATTACTGCATGCCCCATGTACTGATCACTAAATTTTACTGGGATCAAGATATTCAAGTCTTAAACACAGTATGTCAAGGTGGGATGCAAACGCAATTTCAGTTTTTGAATTATTCCGGACGAAAAAGAAACCAAATTCGCCACAAAGCAGCTTACCTCGCCACTCCACCACCACCACAAAACATCAGTGGAGACTAAATACGTCGGAGTTGAACATTTATGTCAAATTAATATTACTCCTTACCACGTGTGTCAAACATAAAGGTAATTGTATTCCAGTATCTGCATAGCGGATGAAAAAATCACACCTATCCCTCTCACGTCTTAGCCCGCAACTCCGCAACAAACACAAGCACAAGCACAAGCACAAGCACAAGCACAAGCACAAGCACAAGCACAAGCACAAGCACAAGCACAAGCACAAGAACAAGCACAAGAACAAGCACAAGCACAAGCACATGCACAAGCACAAGCACAAGGACAAACACAGGCACAAGCACAAGCACTACAAGCACAAGCACACAAAGCACAAACACAAGCACAAGCACAAGCACAAGCACAAGCACACAAGCACAAGCACAAGCACAAGCACAAGCACAAGCACAAGCACAAGCACAAGCACAAGCACAAGCACAAGCACAAGCACAAGCACAAGACACAAGCACAAGCACAAGCCAAGCACAAGCACAAGCACAAGACAAGCACAAGCACAAGAACAACAGCCAAGCACAAGCACAAGCACAAGCACAAGCACAAGCACAAGCACAAGCACAAGCACAAGAACAAGCCAGAGCACAAGCACAAGCACAAGCACAAGTCACAAGCACAAGCACAAGCACAAGCACAAGCACACAAGCACAAGCACAAGCACAAGCCACAAGCACAAGCACAAGCACAAGCACAAGCACAAGCACAAGCACAAGCACAAGCACAAGACAAGCAAAGCACAAGCACAAGCACAAGCACAAGACAAGCACAAGCACAAGCACAAGCACAAGCACAAGCACAAGACACAAGCACAAGCACAAGTACAAGCACAAGCACAAGCACAAGCACAAGCACAAGCACAAGCACAAGCAGCAAGCACAAGCACAAGCACAAGCACAAGCACAAGCACAAGCACAAGCACAAGCACAAGCACAAGCAGCAAGCAGCACAAGCACGAAGCACAAGCCAAGCACAAGCACAAGCAAAGACAAGAAGCAAAGCAAGCAAAGCACAAGAGCAGACAGCAGCACAAGCAGGACAAGCAGAGCAAGTACCAGCACAAGCACAAGCACAAGAGAGAGCAGCACAGACAGAGCAGCAGCACTGAAGCACAGCACGTGTGCGTGTGTGTGTGAGTGCGTGTGCGTGTAGTGTGCGTGTGCGTCTGGCGTGTGCGTCTGCATGTGTGTGTGTGTGTGTGTGTGTGTGTGTGTGTGTGTGTGTGTGTGCATAGGCGTGTGCGTCTGCGGGTGGTTGTGTAAGTGAGTAAGTAAGTAAGTAAGTAAGTATTGTTAATGATTCATGACGATATAATTGGCATCACGTAAACAGTTTATTTATCTAATTTTATATTCTTTAAATTCCATAATTAATAGCACAGAAATTTAATGTTAGCTTGTGAAGTAATGAGGTAATTATTTACTATTAAATGTTTGGCGTAATTTCATTTGTCTGTGTCTTTAATGTTTGTAACATCTAATGTGTTCTTTGTACCTAATATCAATGTTCCCAATATAAAATGAACTATAGAATGTTCAGTTTATAAAACCCGATTTCAAATTATCAGAAGTTCAATCGTTTACATTAAATGAACAGTAAGCATGAGCTACTCTGTGCCTCTTGTTCTTTTGTAGTATGTGAGCTACTTTTTCTGATTTTTTTATAAAATATGAAATTAATATTTGTTTATTTTCTGTCGGTTCTATATGAACTAGAACTGGAAGTTCAATAAGTGAGAAGGTAATTAAGAATGCTCAAAGAGGATGGCTTAAAAAAATAGGCTAAAAAGTGGTGTCAGATTAGAAATAATCTGCATTTTTACTTAAAGGTATTTTATTCTGAAATTTGATATAAAATATATAATATTGAATTTGATATATTTGATAATAAAGTAAGACCAACTGTAAGTTGCATCAAACATAGAAAATACATTACACAAAGAAATAAAATTCTAAAACTTATCCAAAAACAACACCATCTACATAGAACATACATAAATCTGAGTAATTCCTGTAATTTTTACACGAGATTCGTAAACCTGTCAAACGTTCTATTTAATGATAAAGAATTAGAATTTTAGTTTTTCCTACATTCACTAACAAAATGAGTTGTTGCCAATAGAATACGAGACGGATCTTAAAAATTATGCAAAATTTCAAATTAGTAATTTAGCTTTCTTTAATAAAGGACAAAACTTACAACAACAAATCTTACAATCATTTACTAAAATCAGTTCAGAGTAAAATTTGGAAATTTCAAATAGAAATTGAAATTTCAGAAGGATGTGAAAGAAAGTTTATAAAACTGTAATATTTTCTTTACAGATTTAGAGAAACAACAAATTTTAACAGTATGTCACAAAACAATATTAAATTTTACATTTTTGTAATAAAAAAACAAATTAGATGTTTTGGAAGCATTCGAAATTTATAAACATAATCAAGGCGTACCTTTAATGAACGGACAGGTTGATCTTATAGACTCACGTTTAACAGAGAATTTAAATATACAATTATAATTTACATCAAGGTTGCTGTTTTAACTTAATGGTTTGTTACCATACTACTAACTAACTACTTATATATTTTCTCTTGATAAGAGTACATATTGCATTGAAAAGCGTTCAGAAATAGTATTTACATAAAACATTGTGGAATCATGTTAATTATATTTCTAGTTTGCTTAGGTTCGTAAATTTAAACTTTTTATTTTTAAGTTATCCATGCTCTCAGATTAAAAATAAAATATATATTTTTCAAAACGATTATTTATGTCACGTGGTTTTAATTTGTAGGAAGCCAAATTTGCACAAATAAATGGCATTTTAAAACGTCTATAAATTGTTTCATTTATTTATAGCACAATCAGAAATGATACTGAAAGGACAGGTATAATAAATTTTCCGAACTTTTATCATCACTGTATATTATCATTAATTATCAATTTATTAAACTTCCGACTGTCTAATCGCTTCACAGTTTCATTCAGAGATATAATTGTGTGTAATGGTCATCTGTAAATGTAAAGTATCGAACTGATTTTACATACGCAGTTAAAATAACAATTATTTAAACACCACAAGTTTAGTGTGCCATTAAAAATTGCTCTGTTTTTAACTATAATTATTTATTTTTTGGTGGTTTAGATAGCACAGTTAACATTGCTTAGATCATTTTGGTTATTCGTTACGGGAAGACCATGTTACCTAATCTGGATTTTGTGATTAATAGAATTACGAATTCATAATTTCATTACTAGTTTAACTAAATAACATTTTACAGTAAACTTTCGCATACATACATTTAATTACCACGATATCAGGCGTTTCACATATTTTAATCTTTTTAATAAAAATTCTTTGACATTAACATCTATTTATAAAGAATTTCTCACTCAAGAAACCATTTATCTAAAATAAAATATTGACTACAAATTTAGTTGGATTTATATCTCAGTTACTGCCGACTTTTATTTTGCAAGGTGGTATGGAAAGTTATGGGGCAAGATGGTCCAGTGGGAGCCGGCCCCAGTGGTCGTGAATAGGTATATGAATAATTCAATTAGATACAGAGGTATACCGTTCTTCAAGGGATTGACCACCAAAAAAAACCGTAAAAACTAGGTGTTGGAACATTACTAATACCTTCATGGTACTGAACTCGTAATTGTAAATACAGGATTAATTGGGAAGTATTAAAAACATACACTTAACCGTTTAATTAACGTACCAATCCTACTTTTGGTTTAATTTTCATTTGTGCAATAGATCTTGACCGCAATAGAATGTGCTAGACAAAATTTAAATTGTGACGAATGTGTTGTCGAATGAAAAAGTAACAAATTGGTATAAGATTAGGATTGTCTCACACAACGGTCGGTAGAGTTCTGCACAGGTTTGTAGAGACCAACCATAACGCTATGTGGCCAAAGTAGACCACGAGCTGCAAATGCCGTGGAGGACCGGTTTTTAATGCTTTTTGTACTTAGGGAACGGTTCATTACTGCACTCCAAATACAACGTTTTGTTCGTCAATATACCATAAAAAGAAGACTTCGCGCTTAAACTATATGATCTCGAGTAGCAGTTACTGGTCCCAGATTATCTGTAAACCACCGAAGAAACAGATTGTCGTTCGTAAGAAGGCATCTGTGGGACATCCATTCTGGGAGCAGGTGTTATTTATAGATGAATCAAAGTTTTGTCTTATAAATTCTGATCGCCGTCCAAGAGTGTATAGAAGGTCAAACGAAAGGTATTTCTATTGCAACATTTTTAAAACCGTCTGATATAGACGTTGCTCTGCTATGGTATGGGGTGGAATATCTTTAGTAGCTCGTACGAGGCTTATTCATGACGGAGGTATGCCTTCTGAGTGATAATATTGTCTTATAAATTCTGATCGCCATCCAAGAATGTATAGAAGGCCAAACGAAAGTTATTTCTATTGCAACATTTTTGAAACCGTCTGATATAGACGTGGCTCTGTTATGTAATATCTTTAACAGCTCGTACGGAGCTGGTTTATGATGGAGGTATGACTTCTGAGTGATAATAAATTACTTTCGGGATGGATTTGTTCTTATGCATGATAGATTGCATGGGTCACATTGTTACTGAATTAAATTGTGTTAAACTTATGATTCAAGTCCTGGTGATGGAGACAATAAGAAAATCACATAAACCCTGTAGAACTCTATAATTAAACTGAATATGTCATTTTGAACAAAATTTTACTAAAAATAACAACACATTTTAAATAAAAAAAAAACATACCATAACCTACTCTAAAAATATATCCTTACTTCACAACAGTTTAGCCAACTAAAAAAACAGAAACACCTTTGTACTTATCAGTCCCTATCATTCACTTATCAGTCCTTATCATTCCTCCCACCCGATTTGTGAGAAACTAAAAGGAAACACAAACCGATCCAGTCAGTCCTAATATCGCGCAGGCACGCAAATTTCTCTACGAGGACGATTCACTCCCACTTCACCCTCGCTCGCCGATCAGTGTCCACGATGACTTGGGGAGACTTCTCTTTCTCATCGCTAAGAGGTTCGTCACAAAAAAAATCAGTCTGAATTTCTAAACGCACTATACGCTATACAGGTCAAACGAATTCCCCAGAAATGGTTCCCACTTTAACGGATGTTATATTACTATCCACACCTGGCAATAGTTCCTTAATTCTAGCCAATGGCCAGGCAGCTCGTTTTACATTGTCCTTTTCAACTAACACAAGCTTCCCCTTTTCAAATACATGAGGAGGTTGCTTCTTCTGGGTATTATGCTTGATATCACCAAGATACGCTACTCTGCCCCCTTGATTAGTCTAGTCGCTTCGACTAAAACACAACCTGGAACTCCAACTTGTTTCAAATCAGTTTCGAATCACAGGTGTAATAGGTTCTACACCAACTTCTTCAGATACGTATGCCAATGGGCGACTGTTCATCACTGCCTCAGTCACAAAGAACAGTCACCATTTCTTCATGGCTGAGCGAAACTTCCTAATACTCTTCTCAATAAATTCATTAAAAGACCGACTATCACTTCCCACCTACCTCCCCACCATGGTGCTGCCGGTACAATAAATATCCACTCAATTCCCTTTACATTAGAAAATGATCTCATTTTATCCCAATCCAAGTCTTTGAAATGATTTTCAGTACCACGAAAACAAGAACCATTATCCGAATAAATAATTCGTGGTCAGCCCCTTCTGGCCATAAACAGTTTGAATCCTAAAATCACCTTCTCAGTAGACGCACCATTAATCAACTCAAAATAAACTGCTGTGTAAACTGCACAAGTTATTATTAATATCCAAGCCTTCCTTGGAAACAAATGTCCGGCTAGGTCAAGACCTGAGACTTCGAAAATTGCTTAATCCCTTACTTTTGGTTCTGGTAAGGAGCAGGTACTGCACTTACTTTTTATGCATTAAATCTTCTGCAAATCACACATTTCCTAACAACCTGTAAAGTTCTTCTGCCACCAATCAACCAAAACTTCTCTCTTAAGATACCTAATAGGATTTGTACACCAGCGTGACAAGATTCACGATGATAGTGTAAAACAAGCAAACTCACGGCTTCGTCTTGTTTCAAATAAATTTTACTTCTAACTCTGATTGTACCTTCTGAATCCTTCAACGGATTCAGAGATGAGATTTTAAAGTTCTTTTCGTCATATATTTTCTGTGCCCTTTAGTTCATCAAGTCTCAGAACGTTTTGCCGTTTTATTCCTAATCTTAATATTAATAATAATAATAAAATAAATCTATTAATCCAAGTAATCATATTTACAGTCTTTGTATAACTTGGAAAATATCGACAATACGAATCACTGAATTTATTATTCGCGGCCGTCATAGAAATTGATGGTGAATGTTTCATTGTTTCTATTGTAATTTCTCCCACTTGAAATACCACTTCTTGATTAGGTCACTCACTTTCTTGACTTTTCAACCACCTAGGGCCATCTCTTTGGAGAGCAACTCCTTGAAATAAGATCTGCCGGATTTTTACTGCCAGGAACATGACGCCACTTATTTTTATCTGCCAGTTTTTGGATTTCATTCACTCTGTTTCTCACAAATACACTCCAGCCTTCTTCTCTTCTAACACATGCTCACACAATGGAGGAATCCGTCCAAAATGAACAATCCAGGTTCTTTATGTGACTAAATTCTCCCACCGTAGAATTAAAGAGTCTAGCCCCAATCGTGGTTGCCGTAAGCTTCATTCTGGGAATTGTAATTGATTTTATAGGTGACACTCTGGACTTAGCAACCACAAGTTGAGTAGTTACAACTCCACTTGATTCAACTCTTATGAATATACAACTGGCATATGAGTCCTTGGACCCATCTCAAAATACATGTAGCGGAACTCCTTCATAATTATCAATACCAAGTACCCACCGAGGGATTTCTAACCGTAATAAGGATAACAGTCAATAAAGGACTCACAACTACACTATTAAATAAATATTACCACATTAAAATGTTTGACATTGATCGGTAAGATAATCATATAAAAATTGTGACTTAAAACTGTTATTTGAAAATAACACAGAAAATAAAAGAGGGACATTTTAAAATATTTAAGTGACTAAACATTAAAAAAAAAACAGAACGCAAAAAAAACAACAACAAACCAAAAACACTTCACTGCTTCATCAATGAGACAGTTGTAATAAAAAAATCACACTTAAGTTTTTGATTTCCGTTTTCTTATTCATTGAATTAGCTTCCTTATTAATGGAAATCATTTCAAGAAAGGCCCTTTTTATAGTGCTGTGGTCAGTGGCTAATACGGTGATATCCTTATAATTCATGGAATGTGAGAGCATATTAGTGTGTTCAGAAAGAGCACAAGATAACATTCCTCTACTAGAATCGCTTTGGTGAGAAGTGATGCGACATGCAACATTCCTCGAAGTCTGACCTACATAGGATAGGTTACACTCCTTACAAGGGATCTTGTAGATGGCATTAAATTTTTCAAACTGAGTGAAAGGTGTTTTAATTTTAGTAAACAGTTTTGCAATTGTTTTGGTGTTCTTTCTAGCAACTTTAAGTTGAGGATACTTCTTGAACAAAATCAAAGTTCTTGCCGTGACCAATAAGTTGGTCACTCAACTTAATACGAACAAAATTATTGATGATCTTACCGCTAAACGCCTTAGCGTATGTCTCTGTATCCCCACGAATTTGCACCTTACCTAGATACATAAACAACCGTTCACAATGAGACCGATTGTTTCTTCAATTAATGCTCCTAATGAACCATTGTCAAAATTCCTCACTGAGATTTTAAGTAACACGTACAACCTTGAAAATGAATTTTACATTAAAGACTCATTCACATTTAGTGAATTCATTAATGATTATAAATTACCAGTTAATTACGTATTAATCAGTTTTGATGTTGTTTCCTTATTCTTACCTCTTAAGTTAGTTATAGAAAGTATAACTCGTCATTGAACAATATTTCTTATCTCTATGCGACTTATCATACTAACCTCACGTGTAAGTACGATTTAGATTCACTGTTTCATGTCACTATCTGTAGTGTTAATTTTCAGTAACTGTCCTGATAAAGATATAAATAAATATCGAAACCTAGATGTTTTAACAAAGAGTAGTGGTTTTTTAAGGCCATTTGACTGCAACCCCGCCAAGAAGTTAAGTTAAATGTGCTTCTTACTTTTCTGTTATATATATATATATATATATATATATATATATATATATATATATATATATATATATATATATATATATATACAGTGTGGTCACTTAAGTGTGCAACATATGGGAATTTTATTTTTATTAATCGCTCGTCGAAAATACAGGTATTGCCAAAAGTTGGTGCATGTTTGATAACCATTTTAGGTGCACGTAGAATGGTTCCAAGTCAAACGTATACACGGTAGGTCAAAAATACAAAATTGCACAAGAGTAAAGTATCCTTATTTCAAAAATAAAGAATAAAGAAATGTTATTTAGAATTAAAGTTATGCCCGAATACCAAAGCGTGGTCCTCTAAGTAATTTTTATTTTTTTTTGAAAAGGTTAGTAATTTGGCTATTTTTTGCATTTTACCAAAACATGTTGATAACTTAATCAGAATGAAATCAATCTGGCACAATTTTATTGAAACTCGAGCCTATATGAAAAATTAAATTAGATTTTTAATATTTTAGGCAATCACTAACTTCATGTTTGTTGCAACGATATTAAACATAAGTTTAAAATTTCGAAAAAAAATCTTAACATGGTAAAAATCAGTAATCATAATACGCATATTCAAAAACTCTAATCCAAAGTGCAAAAGCTTTATTTTAAATGATTTACAAAATCAAAATAAACGAACAAAATTATTAAGAAAAAAATTAGATAATATGTACACAACAACACAACTATCGACGAGTCTCCGTATGCCCACCTTGTCGTTCAATACATCTAATTGTCCGATCATAAAATTCATTTAGGTAGATCGCAATACTCTTTCCGGAATATTTTCGCAATGAAATCGGATAGAGTTTTCCAACTCCTCGAGATTATTAAATGGTCGATATTTATAAACCTTTTGTTTTAAATTTCCCCATAAAAAGTCCAGTGGGGTAAGATCTGGCGAACGAGGAGGCCAACGTGGATCGGTATTTCGCCCTAACCATTTGTCACCAAATTCTTCATTTAACCAATCAGAAACCATTCTAGCCGAATGCGCGGGACATCCATCATGTACAAACCAAAGTTTACGTCGTTCCTCTAAGCTCATGTTATCAAAAAAGTCCGTTAGTTCGTTTTGTAAAATTGTAAGTAGGTATCCCCGTAAGGTTTTGACGAAAAAAATGGTCCTATTAACTTTTCGTTGATAATACCGCACCACACGTTTGTTTTTTGATAATATTGGTTCTTACTGTCAATGACAAAATTTGGATTCTCATCCGACCACCACCTACAATTTTGGGACGAGACAACGCCATTTGTGGTAAATGTGGATTCATCCCCAAAAAGAATGTGTTTGTGGAAGTTAGGTTCTTCTTCTATTTTTCCTTGAATCCACATGGAGAAGTCAAAACGCAAGTCATAGTCCCGCTCTTGAAATGTGCAAATAAACATTGGCTTATAGGCATGGAACTTGTTATTTTTTAAATATTCTTAACACTGCTTCCTTTTACGCCCGTATATTTATAAATTTCATTAGTGGATTTTCTAGGGTTCTCAACAACTGCCTGAAGAACTTGTAACTGATTTTCTTCATTACAAACTGTTTTGGTGCGTTGTTTCTTGTAATTATAATTTAAAGACCCTGTCTGTTTAAATTTCATTAAAATTCTGCTTACTGTGGAATAATGGATTGGATTATTATCAGGATGCCTTTGGTTGAAAATGTCTGCTGCTTCACGCACTGATTTGTAGTTATCTCCACATATTAAAACTAATTCTGCTTTTTCCGTTAACGTTAACTGTCTTGGCGGAGGCATATTTTGAAATCAAATAAACTTAATAATCAAATAATAATGAACACTTAATGTCATTAAAATGTCAAAATGTTTACTAAATTTACTTGTTTTAAAATAATCATTGATATCGTCGATCAATTTAGTAGAATCAAATCTCATCCATTAATTTGTATGGTGTTTATAATAAGCATTTAAAATAAAGCTTTTCCACTTTGGATTAGAGTTTTTGAATATGCGTATTATGATTACTGATTTTTTACCATGTTAAGATTTTTTTTTTCGAAATTTTAAACTTATGTTTAATATCGTTGTAACAAACATGAAGTTAGTGATTGCCTAAAATATTAAAAATTTAATTTAATTTTTCAAATAGGCTCGAGTTTTAAAAAATTGTGCCAGATTGATTTCATTTTGATTAAGTTATCAACATGTTCTGGTAAAATGCAAAAAAAATAGCCAAATTACTAACCTTTAAAAAAAAAAAATAATAAAAAATTAATTAGAGGACCACGCTTTGGTATTCGGGCATAACTTTTAATTCTAAATAACATTTCTTCATTACATTTTGCCGAATTTTTGAAATAAGGGTACTTTACTCTTGTGCAATTTTTATATTTTTGACCTACCGTGTATACCGTTTGACAGTATATCTATATATATATATATATATATATATATATATATATATATATATATATATATATATTACTATATATGTGGTTGTTCCTAGCTTTCCGCGGCTGCTGTATTTCTCCTTGGTTTCTCGGGTGTTGGACCACGTATTACTTTTAGTCCCTATGACGTTTCGACAGAGTCACATCTGTCATCTTCAGGTCTGTAACTTTCAGCTTGTACTCTTTGTTACTCGAAGTGTAATGCACTTGACTACTCTCACATTCGAACTTTGGTAAAAAATCATAACATACAAATTTGACTCAAGTGTGAAAACAGTCCTTTTCAGGACTAATCCTGATGACGGAAGCAGAATCCGCTTGCGAAGCGTCGCAATCAAAAAGCATGAACTGTGGAAATAGGTCGATCAACTGAACTAATACAAAACCCCAGTCACAAAACACTTATAATACAGTATATACATATATATATATATATATATATATATATATATATATATATATATATATATATATATGATATATGTTTCTATTTAGATTTCACAAGTATTAATGTTTAAATAAGGCACTTTTTCTTGGAAACTTGTGTAAATAAACGTCCTTTGTTCCTTCGTCAAGAATTTATTTTGCCAATTACAGAAATTGAAATAAGGTAACTAGTTTTAACAGATACAGAATATGAAACAAGGTAACTAATTTAAATTTAATCTGGACGCGTGTGTTTGACTTCGGGTAGTTGGTCTAGTACATGATGTAGAAGGTGTAGAAGTGGGGACACCAAATTAACACCAACAATATCCGTTTAATTGTACCTCTACATACCTTACAAGGAAGAATTATTAAAGTAGCAGTTGAAATTGACAGAAGACCAAACGCCCTCAATAAACGAGATGACACTTCTAGAATGACACAAATTTGGAAGAATATCATTAAACAAGTTGATTAGAGATTTCAACCACTCCAAATGCTCCAGAAATTTCAAACACCTATGGTGCCACTATTCCTGGCGTCCCCACTTCTACACCTTCTACATCATGTCAGGTTTCCAAGAAAAATGTCTTACTTAAATATATACAGTGTGGACGTTTAGGTTGGAATAAATTCAATATCTCGTAAAGCACAATTTTTCAAAAATCGCTCGGACCCGTCGATTTTATATTTTTCAGGGCATATTTTGCGAGAAAAATTTTATACAGGGTGTCTCAAAAAAGATTTGCTAAACAAAATTTTTTTTTTCAAATTGCAACCCAATTTTTTTATTGCATTTTTGGATTGCCCTTACAATTCTAAACATTTGTCATGTAGCATGTGCTATACCTAAGTCCAAGCGTTTTGCAGTTATTCGCATTCAAAATTTAAAATTGAAAAAGATCATGAAGAAAACGAAAAATAAAATAATTTTTATAACGTTTTATTATATCGATAACAAAGATTCGTAAACTTAAAAATAATTTTATTTCAGCAAATGCTCGACATGTCTTCCGTTAGCCAACTGACCATAGTCTAATCGATCTACAAATTCCTGCTGCACATTTCGAACCATTTCGGGCGTTAGTTGACTAACGGAGGACATTTCGAACATTTGCTGAAATAAAATTATTTTTAAGTTTACGAATCTTTGTTTTCGATATAATAGAACGTTATAAAAATTATTTTATTTTTCGTTTTCTTCATGATCTTTTTTCAATTTTTAAATTTTGAATGCGAATAACTGCAAAACGCTTGGACTTAGGTATAGCACATGCTACATGACAAATGTTTAGAATTGTAAGGGCAATCCAAAATGCAATAAAAAATGGGGTTGCAATTTGAAAAAAAATTTTGTTTAGCAAATCTTTTTGAGACACCCTGTATAAAATTTTTTTTCTCGCAAAATATGCCCCTAAAAAATATAAAATCGACGGGTCCGAGCGATTTTTGAAAAAAATTGTGCTTTACGAGATATTGAATTTATTCCAACCTAAACGTCCACACTATATATATATATATAATAATATATATATATATATATATATATATATATATATATATATATATATATATCTCGTAGCAGCTTCTAAAAATGCCTAAGCGTATGTCCGCCGAATTAAAACAGATTGTTCTAAAGGTAAAAGCTTTCTCCGAAGCAGAAAAAATGGCGTGAACGCAATTATTCTTAATCAAGTTACAAAGCGTACTGTGTAATACTTGGGGAAGTGTTTTCAGGATATCAATTGAAGAAGGGAAAGGTAGTACTGGTACAGTGTCAGGGGCGAGGCCAAGAAGTAGTACACCGAAAGTAGGTATCGATGATTTTCTAAAGGGCTTTATATGGATACAAATATTACATTTTTATATGGAAAAAAGTTTCCTACCATAGTCGAGCTGCATCAAAGGTTGACAGGTGGGTGTCCGGGTTTTCCAACAGTATGTACCACCACAATAAAAAGATGGGTAAATGAAATGAATTTTACTTATAAAAAACTGGAGAACAGACCAATCTTGGTGGAAGCTACTACAATAGCTGCTAAAAGAGCGGAACATTTATATTCGGTTAATAGGTGCAGAGAAAAGGGATGGAATTTTTTGTTGCTGACGAAATATGGTGCGGCGCAAACCATTCAAGAAAATTTGGTTGGGTGTAATTTGAAAACCGCGTATTCAAGAAATAAACGGATTCAGAGGGGTAATCAAGCGACCTTCTAGATCTGGACTAAGGGTGATTATATTGGATATTGGCACGAAAACTGCTTTTTATCATGTTGCACCAAATGCTTCGCTGAAAAAAAAGGTTCGTCTGATTACCATGACGAAATGAATAAACAGCATTATGAAGAATGATTACGATATGTGTTGGAAGGGATGCCCGATGAATCGATTATTATGCTAGATCAAATACCGTACCACACAATGATAGATCCAGAGTTTAGAAATCCAATAACAGCCTGGAGAAAACAAAATATAATTGAATGGTTGAACAAACAAAAAGTTCCGTTACTAGAGCAATTCAATTCATTTAACGAAATGACGAGGGCTTCACTATTGGAATTATCTCGTATGTACAATTATAAAAAAACAATATCTGCTTGAAGAAGCGGTCAACGAATTATGACGAGATAGTGTTAAAATGTTATGGCTTCCAGTAGCCCACGGTGAATTTAATCCAACTGAATTGATATGGGCTTATGTGAAAAATAGAGTTGCGAAGGAAAACACAACGTTCAAAATAAAGGACGTTTTGGAGCTTTGCAAGTTAATATTACAAACTGTGCTAAATATCGTTTGGAGTAACTGTGTCGATCATACTAAGAAAAATATGCCAAGATATGTACAGAGAAAAGGAAAATTTAGTAGACGTCGGCATAAAACCTTTAGTTACAAATTTAGGCGACGACAATGATGGGGATGATAACGATCTTTAGGACATTGAGGAGGATGGCAAAAAAGATAATGATGATTGTATATAAATGTATTTAGTATGTAATTTAAACAAAGTAGTTTTCGAGATTTAGAAATTTGGCTTCTGTTGCCTACTTAACCATTTTGCCGCTCAATATAAATTGCGATTTCTCAGTAGAGGCGACACAAGGTCGCGCGTTGAATTCTCTTCCCTTGTTACCTCTGCGTGCAGTTAGACGTTATCGTGATTCAACGAAATATTTAATTCTATCCCTTGGTTCGCAGGTATATAAATTAAGAAAAAGTGAATCTTTCCGTATATATTGATTTTAATGTACGGCATCCTGTAAAAATATTACGTATAACGCTTAGAAGAAGGGAGTTAAGAAGCATAGCATTGATCCTTTATTACACGGTTTTTAAATAATAGAAAGGGATAAAATCAGCATCAACCTCTAAGCAAAGGTGTACATAGGCATATTCCTAAAAATGAATGCCATTCCTTAACTAGTATTTTAATTATTAATTCATAACGATTGCTCTTGCGCCAAGAGTGGTGAAAAACGGTGTTTTCTCGAATATATTTCACTCTACCACTTAGGTAAATGTAACAAAATATATGAAATTCCGTTCACATACACAAAAATAAATGTCGATTATGATGCAAGTTGTTTTATTACAATCCGCCTGGTAGTTTTCGAAATACAAATATTAAGTTGGGTGACTATACTTTTTGCTTTGACAGTAGTCGTATATAACGAATTCTGAAAAACTATAAGCTACTAAATTAACTGCAAAGAGATCTGAATAATACAAAATGTAATTCAAATTAATAAAGCTTTGCGGTATCTACCAAATATAGTACCCGGATATGAATCATTTCATTTAAAATAGACATTAACATAGACTTCCGATATATCCGGAAATGCCATATTATCAAAAATATTTTGTACTCAATTCGTTGCTTTATATACACCCAAATTCCGCACACACATTTAGATCTCCTGTATTTGGTTTTTTAAGTGTATGATGATGTATGTTTTGAGACCCTTTGAACAGAAATTGACCATTTTTGGGAAAATGTTTGTATGTGTATAAATTCGATATATGGAATGCGGTTCCCATGTTTAATATGAGGATCACGGAAACAAGTGGTAATAGAGAGCAGTTTTGCGAACTTAATTTAATGAGCTTTCTGTTTTTTTTTTTTTTGAAAAAAAAAATGCATGGTTAACTACATATCTTGCTAAATAATGACATAAGCTAATTTTTTTAATGGAATCTAGTGCCGCCGATGACTTTCTAGAAAAGGCCCTTTTTCAACTTGGCATAAGTGTTTTATAAATAAATATATTATGGGCTTTCTTTTATTTATCTTTGAACTATTCAAGTAGTGTGCTATGGGAACAATTGATATAATAATGTCGTTCGTGTTAGTTACTAAAATGTTTCTTTTAATATCGAAATAATAAACGAATTTATTTTCGTGAATGTTTATTCCGCTGGAATTACAATTTTAAATAAAAATAACTTATTTAGGGGATAGCTAAATTAGTACCATAGCAACGTAATTAAAGTAAGTCAAGTATTTAAGATAATAATAATAATAATAGTAGTTCACAATACATATACTGTACTGTAAAGAAAAAAACAAATAATAATAATAAATGGTTAAATCGTTAAATATATTACTGCTTCATTAAAAGTATGTTAAACAAATTCTTTCGAAAAGCATTACAGGATAACTCTTTCAAACGATCTGGTAACTGGTTGTATATTTTAGTTATATAGTAACTGAAGGAACGTTGATATAAAGAAGTTTTATGTACAGATATTACGATCATGGAACTACGTCTGAAGTTCACACTATGAATGCTACCCCTAAACACAATTTTGTTGTATAAGTATCCGGGCGTTTTAAAAGTTATTACTTTATGGTACAAACAAGCAGAGTGCAATAATCTATGGTTACTCATGTTTAGCCATGGAATATCTTTTAGTTTGTAACTTAACCATTGGTGCTTGCGTATACTAAAAATAAGTCGAATACATTGCATACATTGCATTCGTGTAGTCATTAACCTTCAAACATATCACAATAATTAAATTGAGATAATACAATTGCGTCACACAACATAATATTTATGCCTCTAGTTAAAGTAAACCTATTATTAAAAATTAATTTGAGATTGACCAACGCTCTACTAATAATTTTAGAAACATGATTTTTAAAGCGAAGGCTAGTATCAAATATAAGTCCAAGATTACCACCTTCCTCATCTACCGGTAAAGGAATTTCGTTAATTTTAACTAATAAGTCTAATTTACATCTTAGACCTTCCAAATAACATTATTAGAGACTTATTTGAATTATTTTGAAGTTCGAGCTTTTCTAAAGTATTACCAATTGATATAAATCCCAATTAATCGTTAAACAAGCTTGTTTGATATCTGAGGCATAAAATTCATACAGAAATTGAGGATCATCTGCATAAAGGTGGTAAGAACAGTACTTTAGGCAGTGACGAAAATTGCATGTGTAAATGACATAAAATAACGCACCAAGTATAGAACTCTGAGGTACACCAGTAAATACACACAGCAGATCTGAGACGTTTCCATGTAAAGAAACCCGCCGAGAACTATTTCTCGCATAACTTTCAATGCGCCCAATGGCCATGTTGTCAAACCCAATAAAATTTAAAATGGCCAACAGCACGTCATGGCTAATTCTGTCAAAGGCTTTGGAATAGTCAAGTAAGACCAGGACCATCAAATTATTTTTATCAACAGCGGACATTAAATTGTCATGCAGTAGAGCAGTACTGCTACTATGATTGGACCTAAATCCAGACTGAAAAGGAGGTAAGTTATTTTCACGCTTTAAGATCGTTCTCATTTGTTGATCCATAATTTTTTCCAAAATGGAAAGACACGGTAAAATACTAATGGGTCGCAAATTAGAATATTCTTTGAGTTCACTCTTTTTGGTAAAAGTATTACTTTTGCCACTTTCCAGGCATCTGCAAAAGTGCTTGTGATTAAACAATGATTAATCATGTGAGTAATAGCATCAGCTAAGTTGGGTAGGCATAATTTCGTAATTTTTAGATTAACTTATTGGAACTGTGGTGTAGTTACGTAAAACCCTCTAGTATAGTCCCAATGGTAAGATGGTAACATTAAGACGTTCCAAAGCTCTACCATTATCATTAATAACCGTATTTGTTAATATTTTTAACGTTGTGGTACGCCTTTTGATGTAACTCATCTTTTACCATTTTCCATAAATAAAAATTTTAAAGTTCGGAAATATTTCTTTAAATCATTTCGTACAGTTAAATTATGTGATAGTGACCCATTATGTGGAAACCATTCGAGCATATCAGGTATTTGTAAGGATAAGCAATATAGTTCTGTAGAAAGTGAAAATAATGATCATCAGTGAACGTACACTATAAAAAATGTACGGAGTAAGAATTGTTGAACTAACGACACCGCACCAAACATTATTCCAAAGCTTCACTTGAGATTTCCTTTCTGTTCAACATTATGTAGATTTTCATGCATCCGTACATGTTCACTATGCCTCTTAATCATATAGTATTTTGTAAATCATGTTCAATCCGTCCACAAAACTTTAAATCTAAGCTGAGGGTTAGTTTCACATATTAAACCAAGTACAATGTTCAGTATGCTTATTGTAATCATCTGTTAGTCCAATACAAACAGTTGGACAAAGCATACAACACAACTAATGGATAATAGAATGCTCCAGCATACGTGTTATACCAAAAATATAAATTTTCAAATTATTCAGTCATAGTTACATGACACATTCAGACACTGGAATATATTTATTACATTAAGTGCATTTAAATGGGTATTTCATACATCGCGTCCTACGAAATGGTTAATATTTTTGTCAGTGAAGCATTACGGCAAAACAAACTTTGTATCTATGTAACGTTGCTTGACGAAGCTTACCTGTTTAATTTTTTTCCCGGGTTTTATTTCCTGTATTTCTTTTTCCAGAGATTTTTCTTCCTAAACTTACTTTTTCGGTAATGATTAAAATACTGTTTTCTTGGATTCCTTAACGGTGTATATTTGTATTACACTTTACACAAATTGATACGTTTCGATAACAATTACAGTTATCGTCTTCAGAATTGTTTAAGATGTTAGAATAAATTTACGAAACACGAATCATATGAAAACACAAACATAAGCCTGCTATTAATATAACCGTTTTATAAACTATCATAAATAAATATTATTAAACTGCATTGTAGATGACAATTCAGAACATCCTCTAACGCTGGAAACCTATTAGTGAAACATGCCATAATCAAATTTAACAAAATTGAATCGAATTGTGATGTAAGCGTAAAGTTGTAAAAAACTTTAATTTCACATTGATAAAGCATTTATAAATAGAAACTTGACATACCAATTAAAGATATAGTCAAATTTAACAAAGAAGTTATGTAATTCTAATTTTAATTTCAACTACATATGATAAATTATTATAGTGATGTGATAACTTAACATATAATTGGTAAAGCATTTACTTCAAGTTTTAGGAAAAAATACAGCAAAAGCCTAGATATTCAGAAATCTAAAATTAAAACGTACCATTGTGCCTTTTTTAAATTATACGGTGTCAAAATCTATTTAAACAAAGACATTCTTCTTGCCTATTGAAATTGTTAGGATATTTATGTTTATCAATAGCTTCACGTTATAAACGAATGTAATGAGTTTGGCTTGACAATATTTCCATATTACCAAATTGAATGTCATGATTTAAATTATTTAATGCTCAGCTAGCGCAGATTTCTCTGGTTGACCTAATCTGCAAAATCTCGTATTTTCTTTACGTCTTGTATTAAAGCTACGTTTTGTGGATTCAATGTATACTTTTCCATAAGATTAAGATAACTTATACACTCAGGAAGATGATAATTGAATGAAACATCTTAAGATGACCTTAAATATTTTTAATTTTTTTTTTTGTAAGATTAAAAACAGTCCTAATGCCATGGTTAATTAGGATTTTTTCAATTCTATCTGTAACACAAGTTACAAAGGAAGAAAGGCAGTACCAACATTAAGCACTAGTTTTCCTTTATAGTTATGTCATGCAGGTGTAATAACATTATTAATATCTTTAAGTGAATATCCATAAGCCTATAGTGACCTTGTTAAATATTTATATTCATCTTTCAAAAATTCAGAATCACAAATTCATTTTGCTCTACCAATTTTTAGTTTTAGATATGGGTGCTTGGATGAATAAAATTAAAAATTCATGTAATGCTTCTTCTCCATATCCCCAAATAACAAATCTGTCAAATACACATCTACACCAAACTAATTGTTTTCAGGTGCATTTTGTAACACGACTATTTCAAATTTTTTCTTGTAAAAATTAGCTGCAACAGGGCTAAGAGGGCTACCCATTGCTATACCATCAAGCTGTTCATTGAGTTTAATATTCCACTGACAATAAGTCGTTGTAAGACAGTGCTTAAAAAGGATCATATCTTTTGGAAAATATGACCAATATGTTCAATAGTTTTTTTAAAGGGATTTTCGTAAAAAGTGAAACAATGTCAAAACTGACCATTATACCATTATCTTCAATTTTAAAATTATGCATTTTTCTCAGTGAAAAGATATGAATTACACTTGCTAGGCATAACCATAAGGAAAAACTAGTGCTTAAGGTTGGAACTGCTTTTCTTCCTTTATAACTAATGTTATAGAAAGAATTAAAAAATTCTAATTAATCATGGCATTATTAAAAATCATATTAAACATAATGCCTTGTGTTTTCACTGCAAAATAACAATTACGGTTATTAACAAAAAACTACTTTTTTGTTAGATTTGACTAGATCTTTAATTGGTACCTCAAGTTTCTACTCATGAATGCTTTTATCAATTTGAAACTAAAATGTTTACAGTTACATCATGATTTGATTAAATTTGGTTAAATTTGCTCTTTGATTACGACATTTTTCACTGTTAGCCTTCGACCGTTAGAGGGTGTTCTGATATGTCATCTCCAAGGCAGTTTAATAATATTTAATTTTATTAAGCATCTAGTTAGATTCCACAGTTGGTTTAGACATTTATCCAACTGTTATATTAATAAGGAGGCTTATGTCTGCGTTTTCATATTTTTCGTGTTTCATAAATTTATTCAAACATCTTAAACAATTCTTAAAGCACTACTGAGGACAATAATCTCATTGTATATACAATGGTAATAAGTACATACGTACTTTCGACCCAATTAACAGAGTACCTTTACAATCATAATGTAAACATTACGTTTAATTTTTTTTTTTACATTGATAATTATAATTACGTATTTTACATATCAGTAGACTATCTCGCAAAAGATCAGGTAATTGTCTGTTTGTTTGTTTTTTCCATGATGGGGCAGTAGCAGTCTATGATTTTCTACGGTTGTACAGGGTGTCCCGTTTTTGTTGTTTTGGTTGTTCTATCAAAGATAGAAATTTGTAGTTTTTACATTCACGTACTACATTGTTGACGCAAAATCGAAAATTTGTTCTTTTGGTTTCGACTGATAGCCAAACGTTATTTCTACACTTTTTCAAGATATTGTACCTTACTTAATACTATTATACTGATATATTTCGTGAATATATTGGAGAGTGCCGAATTCAGTGGGGTGCATAGAATTTTTCTACGCGTACCGTTTTTGAGTAAAAACATAAACTTGATTTTTTTTAAATGGGAATGATAGTTAGCCTGGCAACCATCAGCTGCTATTCTTTTTTAGCTTTTTCAAAAATATAAATATGGACATACCTGAAAAACATCTTCCAAATATTTTTTTCAACAAGATGGTGCCCCAGTTCATAATGCTTTTGCAGTGAGAAATTATTCGGTTCGGTGTTATGACAGTTTTGATAAATTATGTTTTTCAAAAAACCCCATAGGAAGAAATCCAGTATTGACAGATCTGGAGATCGTGGCGGCTATCACACCGAACCAAATGTTGCAATCCAACGATTTGGGTAACGGTTTTCTAAGTAATTCCTCCCTGCTAAAACATTAAGGGCTGGGGCATCGTCTTGTTGAAAAAATATTTGAAAGATGTTTTTCAAGAATATCTATATTTATAGTTTTGAAAAGCTAAGAAATAACTGCAGCTGATGGTTGTTATTATTAATATTATTTATTTTATTCACGACGCGGGCTTGAATTTCTAATATATTCTCGCTTTGATTAAAATATATTTTGTTTTTAATGCCCCCCAAAAAAACTTGTCAGGAGGTGTCAAATCGGGACTATTTGGCGGCCATGATATAATTCCATGTTTACCAGTCCAAACGTCGAAATTGACATTTAAACGTCGCATTACTTCGACAATGTTGTGCGTTGGTGCACCATTTTGTTGCCAAATTACGGTGTAAATATATATATATATATATATATATATATATATATATAATATATATATATATATATATATATATATATATATATATATATATATATATATATATATATATATATATATATATATATATTATATATATATATATATATAACTTGACTTTCAAAAGTTTTATTTTGAAGTTAATGTAAACCTGCTGGCGGCACATTTTAAAATTATTTTCGCGATGTACAGGTTGTTCCAAAAGTATGAAACATATCAAAGTTGCAATTTTTTCACTGGAACACCCTATATATTATTGCATTTTTAGTTTCTGCGATCAAAATAAGAACCTTACATGTTTTGAAATATTTAGCATTTTCTGAAAATGTGGTAATAATTTTAAACTTTAGTCAACAAGTATCATTAATACTTTACAAGACTATTTGATTTGACGAATTAAAACACTGACTAACATATACAAAGTGTTTATAAATCGTGACTGAAAAATTTAAAGTTGTAAATAGTAATAACCTGATTAGTTTAAATAGAACACCTTGTATTTTATGTCAACAGCAGAGGTAGAATTTAATTCCCTATCGAATACTATAACACTGTCATATGCCTAGCTGTTCTTGTTTTCAATGAAAATGCACATTTTCAGAAAGCAAGTTTATTTAAATAAATTTAACACTTGTAATTAAAAATTATTATTAATTTTATTAAATACATAAATAAATAAAAAATAAAAAACTTATAATAAATTTAGCACTTAATAAGTCGCCTATGGAAATTTGACAACTCAGTATTGCTGGTATTAAAGAGCAGGTTAGGGAAACAAATTTGAATAATGATATATTGCAATTTACTTACTAATAAAAATAATGAAAGTAATAGAATAGTGGAAACACTGTAAAAACATTTCTTACAGCAAGTGTTCAAAATGACGACCGTCAGTCTCTAAACACAAGCATACCCTCTTTTCGAAACCTCTACCTGCATTTGCTAACATTTCCGGGCTTATGCTTTGAAATGCTTCCCTAATACGTTCCTTCATATTCTCTTGTGTGGTTGGAGGTGTTTTACAAACGGTTGTTTTTACGTATCCCCATAAGAAGAAATCCGGTGAAGTCAAGTCAGGGGACCGTGGAGGCCAATTCTGATATTCATTTCTCCCAATCCAACGATTTTGATAATTTTGTATTTAAAAAATCTCGAACCTCATAATGGAAGTGTACGAGGGCACCATCCAGTTGAAGCCACATTGTTGTCCGTATGTTCAAGGGTATGTCTTGTAACAGGACTGGGAATCCTCTTGCTAAAAAATTTAAGAACACTGTACCATTTAAATGTTCAAAAAAATAAGGCCTAAGTAAATATTGACCCATAAATCCGGCCCACACATTTATTGGCCGCCTGTGTTGATTGTGAATCATCCTAAGTTGATGCGGATTGGAATTAGCGTAATAATGAGAATTACATCTATTAACAAATCCATTGTTATGAAATGTGCATTCGTCGCTAACCAGTACAAAATTGAAAAAGGTTTCATTTTCGGCCACTCGGTCTAACGCCCACATACAAAATTCAACTCGATTTCTGAAGTCATTTTAGGAAAGTTCTTCATGGACCTGGATTTTATAATCATGATAACTGTGCTTTTTAGAACTTCTCGAGACACTTGCTTGGCTAATGTTAATGCGCTGCGCAATTTGGTTTTGTACTCTAAGTGGATTTTCGATCACAGAAGCAATTACCGCTAATTCTGTTTCTTCATTTTCTGTCATAGGTTTTATGTTCAAAGGTTCATCACAATGAACACTTCCAGTTCCTTTAAATAGAGCCAACAATCTTTGTATAACAGCTTTGTTTGAATGTTTTCTGTTGGCAAATCTTTGAGCGTAAACTCGTGATGCCAGTAAGGCGTTTTGGTTACATTCTCCGATAATAAGAATTATGTTAATCCGTGCTTCTATTGGATAAACTCTCATTTTCAACAAATAAGCTTTAAATACAGCATAAATTACCGCTACAGTGAACGAGTTACGAACAGACAGAACGATTTGCAGACTTTTATGAATAACTGGCAGCTACAAAAAATAATTCTGTGTTACCAAATTTCCATAGGCGATTTGTTAAGTGTTAAATTTGTTTAAATAAACTTGCTTTCTGAAAATGTGTGCATTTTCCTTGAAAACAAGAAGAGTTAAACGTATGACAGTGTTATAGTATTCGATAGGGAATTAAATTCTATATCTGTTGTTGACATAAAATACAGTGTGCTCTATTTAAACTAATCAGGTTATTACTATTTACCACTTTAAATTTTTTAGTCGCGAATTTTGGCATCATGATTTATAAACACTTAATATATTATGTTAGTCAGTGTTTTATTCAGTGCGTCATGTTACATAATCAAATAGTAAGCTAAGTGTTATTTGACTAAAAAGTGAATATTAGTTGCATTTTCAGAAAATGCTAAATATTTTAAAACATGTAAGGTTTAAGTCGGGTAAACCTTAAACCCTAAAAACCCTAAAATTGCAACTTTGATATGTTTCATACTTTTGGAACAGCTTGGACATATGCGAAAATAATTTTAAAATGAACCGCCTGTGGGCCTCATTAACTCCAAAAATAAAACTTTTTGAAAGGCGTTTGGCTATAATCTTCCTTGTCGAATATATATATATATATATATATATATATATATATATATATATATATATATATACAGGGTGTAAATGTGGGAAATCTTTCGAATTTATATAGAAGACGAAAAAATAACATGACAAGTTCCTATACATTTTTTTCCTCCACACTCTCCCTACGGAGATGTGAGCCCCTAAAGGACGCCGCTGGAAATAAGTTTTTTTTTAATAACTTTTAAAGTACTTGACATAATTTGATAAAAATTCAGTATGATGGCCACTAGTAAGGGCCTCTTAAAATAGTATCCCTGAAACATATTTAGCGTTTAGTTTACCAGAGATGGACTAAGTTGTACACCTTAACGCCTAATTTTTTACACCATGTGTGATAAAGATCTAAAAAAAATATGTTTGGGTAGTTTGAACCTTTCTCTAAAAAAAAGGTATAACTTGTTTAATATCGATAAAATTAACTATTTTCGAGAAAAAAATAATAAACGAATTTATGTTTCATTTTCATTTAATTAAAAACTTCATAAGTGGGTTAAACATGTACTCCGTGAAGTCTGATACACTCGCAAGCACAACGAATTGAGGAGTGCTGTACCCGCCACAATAACCCCACATTGTTCCTTAGCACATCACAATGAAACGTGATTGTTTGTAGAAGCTCCTCCCTACTGTCAATCACGTAAAAATCCAAAGGCGTCAGGTCGGGAGATCTAGGAGACCAGGCGATAGGTCCACCTCTACCTATCCAACGCTTTGGACAGACGTTATTTAAGTGTTCCCGCACAGCAACGCTAAAATGAGGTGGTGTCTCATCGTGCATAAAGTACATGTTTCGGCGGGTTTCAAGAGGTAAATGCTCTATTAAATCTTGAAAAGCGTTCTGGAGTAACTCCAAATAAAGTTATCCATTCAATCGCGCCGGCAATGACTCCTGCCCAGATATTAATTGATTGAAACTGATGTTGATGATGCGAAACAATAGTTGCATGAGGATTTTCATCAGCCCATACGTGTGAGTTGTGTAAATTCGTGATACAATTTTTGCTAAAAGCTGCTTCATCTGTAAAAAAAATAGTGCTAATGAAATTTTCATTATTTCGTTGCTGATCCAATAGCCAGTTTGCGAACTGCATTCTACGAGGAAAATCTTCAGGAATCAATTAATGCACTTCTTGCAAATGATATGGGTATAACAGCTGTTTTTGAAGTACTTTATGAATTATTGTTTTCGGTTGATTAAATTGTGCGGCTAATTTGCAAGTGCTCGTTGAAGGAGTGCCATCTACAGTATTCAAAATATTTTCCTCTAATTCCACCGTACGCACTGTTCTTGTCAGACCAGCATCAGTACTTTTTTTCTTGCACATTCAAATCAATATTATTACCTTAGCAATCGAAATCACTCACCATTCTCTCTTAGACGTTGATTAACTCGTTGAAATGTCTTCTGATTTGGAATAGCACGATTAGGAAATCTCTCTTGATATAATCTTCTTGCTTCCAAAGCATTGCAAGAGACAAGACCATACATGAGATGCATATCTGCACATTCAATAAAAGTGAATTCTATATTTCGAATAAGTTTACAATTCAAATCACCACGAAATCCAAAAATCAGTAAATTTAAAGTAAATTAATGCCGATCAATGTATCAGCGATGTGACAAATGTCGTTCTAAAATGCAAGTTATTTATTTATTTCGTATCATAAGAATGTTTGACATATGTTTTTTTGAGTGAAGATAAATAAAATGAACAAGAAATAAAGTTATACCTCATGGGTCAATAAACTCACTTAAGTTTGCAATATTTTTTAAATAATTTATTATTATTAAAAGAGTGTTTTCTAGTAAAAATTCGAAAAAATACTGGCTTAATTTTTTTTAATAATTTATTAATTATGAAACATTAATTCGTTTATTATTTTTTTTCTCGAAAATAATTCATTTTTTCGATATTAAACAAGTATACCCTTTTTTTAGGTAAAGGTTCAAGCTACCCAAAATTATCTTTTTTAGATTTTTATCCTACAGGTTGTTAAAAATTTAGGCGTTAAGGTGTACAACTTAGTCCATCCCTGGTAAACTAAACAAGCTAAGTATGTTTCAACGATACTATTTTAAGAGGCCCTTACTAGTGGCCATCATACTGAATTTTTATTAAATTATGTCAAGTACTTTAAAAGTTATTCAAGAAAAACTTATTTCCAGCGGCGTCCTTTTGGGGGCTCACACCTTCGTAGGGAGGGTCTCGAGGAAAAAAAATTATAGGAACTTAAGTTATTTTTTCGTCTTCTATCGGAATCAGAGAGATTTTCCACATTTTTCCGGACACCTTGTATATATAATATATATATATATATATATATATATATATATATATATATATACATATATATATATATATATATATATATATATATATATACAGGGTTCGGCAACAAGAGCGCCTTCTTCTATATCTTCCGTTTCATATAAGCTAGCTTAATAAAATTTGGGATAGGGTTATAGTTTAGTTGTGTGCACATTTTAAAATTATTCACGTGTATACAGGTTGTTTATTTAAAGATGACCAAACTATAATAAAAAAAATTTAAATGGAACACCCTGTATATTATTACTTTATTGAATTCTACACATTGTTCCTAACAAATTCGCAATACATTTCTCTATCCCTAAATATAGCCGTTTTTGAGTTATGTCGATTTTTATAAAAAAAATTTAAATTACAGAGATAGCTTTGAAAATGTACGTCCTTAACCGTTGAAAAACAAAAGTTATCTAATTTATATCAGAACTAGAGAGCTTTCTTATAATGCAAAGAAAATGTCATAATTGCATACAGGGTGTTTACAATTGACTTGCCAATCAGACATTACTCTAACTAGTAAAAGTTTACAAATAGAACACCCTGTATATTATTCCGTTTTTGGTTTCTACATATTAACCCTTATCAATTCGATATACAATTCCCTATCCCTAAATATAGCCGTTTCCGAATTATTTTCAATTTTTCAAAAATGTATAAGATTATTGGAACATTTTTTTAAATCCATGGCCTCGTATAAATAGAAAAAAAACAGTGGAAAACAATTGTATTGCAAATTAAAAAACGCAACAGAAACTAATACACTATAATTATTAAAATTATTTCTAAAAATACAAAACTAATAAAATAAAAAATAAAAAATTTAACTCTAATCATTAGCGATAATGATTTATAATAATTGTTCAAAATGTTGTCCGTTTTCTCAGATGCAGACCTGAAATCGATCTTTAAAAGATTGTTCAACTCTACGCAACAACTCAGGAGTAATGGTATGAAAAGCCTGTGTTATACTATTACGCATATGTTCGGCAGTGGTTGGTGGTTCCCTATAGACAATACTTTTTATGTATCCCCATAAAAAG
Source organism: Vesta saturnalis (assembly GCA_036346205.1). Classification (NCBI taxonomy): domain Eukaryota; kingdom Metazoa; phylum Arthropoda; class Insecta; order Coleoptera; family Lampyridae; genus Vesta; species Vesta saturnalis. The sequence goes on from JARFJB010000743.1 coordinate 1,938,228, forward strand.
AAATCTATTCTTGTCAGATCAGGGGACCTAGCTGGCCACCTCACAGGTCCATTTCGCCCAATCCATTTATTTGGAAAGACTCTATTGAGATAATCTCTTACATCTGCAGAGTAGTGAGCAGGAGCACCATCATGTTGATACCACATTGTGGCTCTAATATCAAGAGTAATATTTTCTAATAAGCCCGGTAAATCGTTACGCAAAAAGTTAAGGTACTTCTCACCATTCAAGTGTCCATCAAAAAGAATGGACCGATGACATAATCCCCAACGATGGCATCCCAGACACTTAAAGACCACTTATGTTGATTATCAACTTGTCTTAATAAATGTGGATTTTCTGAGGAATAATAATGAAAATTATGTGTATTAACAAATCCATTCTTATGAAATGCTGATTCGTCTGTCCATAAAATATTTTAAAAAAAATTGGGGTTTTGATTCATTTTTTCTCTGGCCCAGTTACAAAATCTTACTCGATGATCGAAATCTGCATCGCTCAATTCTTGGTGTAACTGAATATGATGGGGATGTAAGCGATTCTTCTTTAAAGACGGCCTACTGATCTCTCACTTATACCAACTATTTCACTTATGTCCTTTTGGCTTATGTGATGATCCTCTTCGATGTCGAGAAGAACCCTCAATTCACTATCTTCATTTGTAGAAGGTTTAACACGTTCATGTTTGGAGTAATTGGCACATGAAGTTGCAATAAATTTACTCATAACTTTCTGAAACGATCTTGCATTTGGATGTCTTCTATCTGCATATCTTTCAGCATAAATTCTGCTGGCCAATAAACAGATTCTATCTGCAGCACCCAACACGACTATCATATCAACTAACTCATTTTGTGTAAAATTCATTTTATAAAAATTTTGATTACTAACAATAACACTCGTAAATGGTTAACTACAGTTTTATTTATTTATAAGAAGCACACTTGATTTTAGAATTTTACTTGAAATTGAAGTAAATATTTGTCAAATTCTTCTTAACATGCAATGCCTCCAGTACAAAAATTGTAATTAGTCTTCTATCATAATATATTAGTTTCTGTTGCGATTTTTAATGTATAATTCAATTGTTTTATGATGTTCTTTTTTATCTATACGAGGCCATAGATTTAAAAATGTCTCACTAATCTTATACATTTTGAAAAATTGAAAATAATTCGGAAACAGCTATATTTAGGGAGTTGTATGGCGAACTGATAAGGGTTAATATGTAGAAACCAAAAATGTACAGGGTGTTTTATTTGTAAAAGTAAACTTTTACTAGTTCGAATAATGGTTGATTGGCAAGTCAATTATAAGCACCCTGTATGCAATTATGTCATTTTCTTTACATTAAAAGGAAGCTCTATCTGTGTACTTATTCTCATATAAATTAGATAACTTTTATTTTTCAACAGTTAAGGAGGTATATTTTCAAAGCAAACTCTGTAATTTCAATTTTTTTTAGAAAAATGGAAATAACTCAAAAACGGCTATATTTAGGAATAGGGAAATATATTGAGAATTTGTTAGGAACAATGTATAGAATTCAAAAAAGTAATAATATACAGGGTGTTCCATTTAAATTTTTTTATAATAATTTGGTCCTCTTTAAATAAACAACTTGTATTCGCGTGAATAATTTTAAAATATGCACATAACTAAACTATAACTGCATTCCAAATTTTATTAATCTAGCTTATATAAAATGGAAGATATAGAAAAAGGCGCTGTTGATGCTGGACCCTGTATATATATATATATATATATATATATATATATATATATATATATATATATATATCATACAAGGTGCCCGGAAAAATGTGGGAAATCTCTCTGATTCAGATAGAAGAACATTTTCTACTAGCGTAAAATATGTTTCATTTAAAAAAACAAAGGTTTGTCATTCTCGATGTTCTGTTGTTTCTTCTTTTCGATATCGCTTTGAATAAGCGTGATAGTGAGGATTCAAAATGTAACAGATCACCCTGTACGTGAATGTAAAAAATGTAAACTTCTATCTTTGATAATAACAACGTATCTTGAAAAATAACTAAAACGACGAAATCGGGACAAACGGTACAATGTGTTAATCTTGTATAAAGGTCATAAATGAATCCATTTCACATTTTCTTGACTAATTCAATCGCAACCATTTTAAAATAAATAATTTATTACTAAAATAAAATGACGGTATTTGTCTGTATACAATATATACAGCATAAGTTACTTCGTTTCTCTTTAACAAACATTATGTAATTAAATTTGTCTGTTTTAGAGAAAAGAGATAATTAATTTCTAAAGTAATGAGTTAACAAAATCATCTTCAGAACGTGCTTATGGATAATTTTGAAGATTAGGGATAAGTGTATTTATTTCGGCTTTAGTTAAGATCTTCTTTGTAGTGTCTCGGAAAACTTTTGTACTGATTTTAAGCGTCATTGCCCAAGTGTTAGATCTCTTTATATGATTGTTCACCCTCTGTTCCTACCTGATGGACGTAGGTACATGTCTTGTCTAATAATACTAATCACAAAGTACACGAGTACATTGAGGGTACTCATTGTAAATTTTAACAAAAGTAGAAAAACAAAATTATGTTTTGTATTTACCTGTCACATCAACTTTTCAATGAACACCAAAGTGTTGAAATTACTATAAAGAACTTGACAAAAATGTCGGATTAACTAATAAATGAATGCGGCGATCGTTATCCTCTTTTCTTATTCGAAAAAGACACATCTTTAAACACTTTTAATTTTTTTTGTTTTTAATTATTTACAGCACATTTCTCAATATTTGTTACCTGTACTTTAAAATCTGCATTTAAATCATTTCTTTGAAAGGTTTAAGAATTGCTCATTAATTTATTACCTCATTTTATGCAATAGGGTTTTATTAAAACAACCATCACATAGAAAGTCTAGGATTGATATTTGAAATGTAGAACGTGCGTAACAGAATAAAAGAATTAGCATTACAGTAGCACCGGAAATATTTAATGGCTAGATATTAACAAATGTAACGTGTATTTTGATTATACTTTTTAGTTTATTATACAAATGATTATAACAAGAATTATACTGTCCATAGGTCCACTACAACTGATTGCACTGCGACGTCTTTTTATAAAATGTATTTATAGGTAAGCAATACGTGTTCCATAATTGCGTACATTGCATACATACGGTTGAAAAGAAATGGAAATAGCTATTTTCCAAACATGTGTCTAATTTAGAAGATCTTTTAGAAGAATCACGTGACAAAATTAAGACCCTACAAATCTTACAGCAGCGATAGTTGGGCAAAACCGCAATAGGGATCGTCAAAATTTTAAATTAAAAGGTTATTCAGTCGCCGAAACGGTATTTAGATGGTACAGATCGCCGACGATGGGCACTATGCCGACGAATACTACGCCGAGAGTCGTCGAAAACACTATGTGGGCTACTGCGCCGACTGTCACAAAAACAATGTCTACTGTGCCTATTACGACAAATATTGCGCTGTGAACAGAATGTTGATTAGTGATTATGTCCAAGAATGCCGACACGTAGCATAAGATACTATTTCGAATATGAACACAAAGACGGGTCACTTAGGTGGTGCGGATTTTTTCATTGTTTCAAAAAGTCATTTGCGCCATGACTTATGCCTAATACAAAAAATTTACCTCCGCCACGTTGTTGTATTTTAATTTTTTGTATTAAAAGGGTTTATTAGAGATCATATCAGAGTGAACGAAATGTACATAATACATTTGATGTACACTAATAATTTTTATTTTTGATAGTGAAAGTTCTCTAGAAATCTTATACCTCCTGCTTTGGACCTAAATTCACCATCGTCTTGAAAGAAATGTTAACACCTGTTAAGTACCTATTATTTTTTGAGAAAATACAAAAAATTATCAATTATAACACCAAAATAATGCAAATTGATCTTTTTGATAGATAATTTCGCAGTAAATAAAAACCGATTTGATCAAATCAAGAAGATAGTGGTGGTGGTTTGAGATCAATATAACAAACATCAATAATTTCCCAAAACATCAACCTGCGAATAAACAATAATATAAGACGCTTCAAATTTTATGACTAAACAAGAAGTTGTAGTAGTTGGTATTTGGACAACATAACATGATACGTTTTTTCCAAATAATTTGCAAATAAAGAATTTAGGTAGTTAAACAACAAAAATCATCATTATGACTTAAAAATAATAAAAACATACGTTTTTCACGAAAATTGGCATTTGTAGAACTAAATTCAACAAGGCGCTTGAAACGTTTTGCTCAAATGATAAAAAAGTATCGTAGTTCGCCTACGGACATTAAACAAACTAAAAAAATTAATCCAAGATTTTTTGACATAAATGTAAGATTTCTTTTTATTATCAAAAAAACGCTGCATTCGATTTTATTGAAATTTTCCCAGTTTGTTTCTAACAAGTCATCTTTCGGATCCATTACAGTAAATACAGTAATTCCAGGGGAGTGCTCACGGGGTAACACCCAGGGTTTTTTTTCAATTTTAAAACTTTTTTTAGATAAAGCAACTAAAAATGCAGCTTTTTTCGCTGAGGGCTTCTTGCGTATCTTACGTAATTTTCGAGAAAAAAATTTTAACCATAGAATAAGTAATATATACTTATTAGTGGTAAATTTCTTAAAATCTAGTTACCATCAAAATATCAATTATCGATGGACATGTCATTGTGATAAATTAATTTCTTATTATGACAGTAATTACTTGAGTTTAAAACTTAATCTGATTGAGTAGTTTATTGTGACAAACCGTTGTTGTTTGTTAATTCAAAATTTTTATTTAAAATGGATTCCTCATTTGAAGAAATAACCGATATGCACCTTGGTTATGGTGCAGCAAAATTGTCGTGGTAGAGAAACTGAAGTAATTAGTGTCACAATAACAAATTAATTTATGACAATGGCATGTCCTTCGATAATTCTTATTGATGGTAACTAGATTTTAATAATACATTTTTGAAACTAAGTACATAATTACTTATTCTATGGTTCAATTTTTTTCTCGAAAACTACGCAAGATACGCAAAACAGTCATTGAAAAAAATTGCATTTTTAGTTGCTTTATCTAAAAAAAGTTTCAAAATTGCAAAAAACCACTGAGTGTTGCCCCGTGAGCACGTCTCTGGAATTACTGCATCTACTGTAATGGACCCAAAAGATGCCTTGTTAGAAACAAACTGGGAAAATTTCATTAAAATCAGTTGAAGCGTATTCTGATAACAAAAAAAATAACGAACTTCAACACCCTGTATCTCGAAAACGAAGCGTTTTCGGACTATGTTCATACAACAAAAAATGTGTGTTGATGTCCCCTACCACCCCTTTGTCGGTATATTTATTGAACACACTGATATATATATATATATATATATATATATATATATATATATATATATATATATATATATATATATATATATATATATACAGTGCCCATCTAAAGTCTACCACCATCCCCTAACCTATTATGTGAACCATAAAACTGAAATTAATGAAATAATGGGAAACCGAACTAAGGCACATATACAACGTTTCTGATGATATTGAGTGACCTAGTCATTAAAAATGGCGGACAGCCGCCATTTTGTAAAATAATTTTAAGTGGGATCATATGGCAAGTACTACCTCATTTGAAAGCTCGATTCAAGCCCGTTTCAACGATATCAACAACATTAAAATATTACTGCTGATTTATGAGTTTCAACCCAAAAACCTGAAAACATTAAGTTGATTTAAAGTTTCGTGAACATGAACTTTTGAACTTTTTAAAATTTGTTGATGTAATTGATGTCTTCCCTAAAATTTACACCACTAAAGATTGAAAAATTAATTTGAAATGTCAATATTGACAGACTATGTGTCTAATATCTTATTCAAGAGTATTAATCATGCCAGTAAAATTAACCACTGAAGAGAAAATTGTGATTGTACTAATAGTAGGAGATAACTACAAGTATTCTAAATAATTTATAAAAACCACATCAGCATTGGCCCACTGATGTAAAAAATCCCAATAGCTCTGTCCGGAAAATTTCGGCTTCTGTGCCTGCCGAAATAAGCAAAACCACAATAGGAAGAATTTTGAGGTTGAATAAATTTTATCCGTATAAACTAATATTTACTCATACTTTAAAGCCTGGAGATTGTGAATGACGCTTTGAATTTTGTTCGTGGTTTGAAGGTGAACTGGCTAGACATATTTTGTTTACGGATGAATCCATATTTAGTTTTAATGAAAAAGTAAGCTCTCAAAATTACAGTTGGTGGAGTGATACAAATCCAAATTTTTCACGAAAGCTCCGTGATCAGTATTCGTTCAAAACTAACGTCTGGTGCGGAATTTATAAGATGAGCGCTATTTAGAATTCTTGAATGATTTATTGCCAAATTTTTTTTGACGAATTACCATTAGAAGAAAGACTGCATACCTGGTTCCAACACGATGGAGCGCCACACCTCAGTACCAGGGTGGTTCGAGGGTACCTGCAAGATCTTTTTATCCATAAATTAGACGATTTAGTGACTTTGCTTGACCACCTAGATCTCCTGAAATAACTCCCTTAGATTATTTTCTATGGGGTATGTAAAGGAAAGAGTGTATTCCCAGCGTTATTAAAAAAGTGTTAAAAAATTTTGTATCAAGAACTGCAACTTGCATGGAAAGAAAAGGTGGATATGTTGAGGCAAAGAAAGTGTTTCAATTCGAATTCTAAAAACTGTTCCTGCATTATAATTTTAGTTATGAACTTTGAGTTCCAATTTTATTGCATAATATTTTTATATTGAAGGAGACCATTGGGTCTTAATTAAACCTAACTTTCTTTATACATTGATTTGTTCTTTTTTTTCGGAAAATCTATCCAATTGCATCTAAATGAAGAATTTTCGATCAACAGGCAAATTTATTACATTACTTTGAATATTTTTACCACAAACCCGTTATTGCACAAAATGACAGAACTATCTTATATTTTATCTTTTTTTTTTAATTTGCATTCTTAAACATTTTAACCCTTAGTGGCGTAAATCTAAAAAAGTCATCGATAACGCAGATTACATCGCTAAAATTTTTTTAATGAAACGCCCTATATATTTTGCTATTTTTAAATTCTGCTTTTTTCCTGATTCTAAAAACATACAGTTGTTATACCTTATATCGAATGGTTTAATAGATATGTCCATTTTTTATTGCAATCAAGGGTTAATTTAGTTAATTACAATTTCAACAATTGAAAATAAACAGTAGTTCTGATTATGTAACAAAATAGTACATATGCTCTATTTTTCATAATTACTTTCAAATTTTGACTTATCTTTATTTTTTTACACAGGGTGAACAATAATATCTATATTAACATTTCTCAATTGTTTCAAATAAAACACCCTCTATATTATTATTGCATATTTGGAATCAGCTATCATTCGTGAATCTAAAAATGTATGCATTTGATAATCTATACCGTATAGGAATGAGAAGTTATGCCATTATTTTATGGAAATTGAATATTAATACATGTTAAATTGTTTCAAGTTTTGAACAGAACTCCTCAAATAAATTTTTTCTCTAACCACCTAAATAAGACGCTATATTTCGTACCAAAAGTGGCTGATTTCAGGATTCTTCGGGTCTCCATGGCAACTGTACAAAAAGTAGTTTAGTTTTTGTTCTAGTACAAAAAGTAAGTTAACCTTCACTAAATATCAACTTCGTGTGAATGACGTGTTACGTGCAAATTTGAACTTCGTACGCTAACTTACCTCCACAGAGAAGATAGTTTTAGGGCTGCCGAAAAGCCCAGTCCACGTAGAGAAGTAGGGTAGGTTTTACAGTGACACAGGTGGTTCCTAAAAGCTTAAGAGAAAAGAGGGCGCCAGGTAGAACAATAATCAGCCAGCCCTAGATCACGAAGATAATTAGTAACTTTTCTAGCCAAGCAACAAAAATGAAAAGCGTATGAATAACACAGTCAATAGCACATTGCTATGAAAAATATACAATAACACAATTAAACAGAAATGATCCTATGGTTTATATCTAAGATCTGCCGAGCCGAATGCATCCGGGTTCACAGTTTTCTACAAAACATAGTTTAAATACATAAATTACAAATTTACATTGTAACCATTGTCTTAAAAGAATTTACCCAGAGCAACTTTATGTAGAAGTGAAAGAAAATCTATGCAATATACTCTTAAAGGTTCATTAATACCATTTAAATACAGTCCGCGCGGCCAAAGAATGCCTGAACGTTGGATGCGCATTCGTCCAACTTCAAGTCTCTTAAGCGCGGCATGCCAGTGGCGTCGCCACCAAAAGCGCGTTCCGTTTATTATCAGGTATTACACTAATTAATTATTTATTTCTGTTATTAATTTAAATACGTACTTGTTAATTTAACTTTATTATAATTATTGCAACAAAACGACAGTGAACCATTTTGTGTCCTATGTGAATTTTAAAGCTCATAATACTCAAATTTATTAGACAAATATGTATAAACAACAAATACTTTCACAATACATAGTAAAATCATTAAATTTTGCGGCGCATGTAATGCTAATGTCATTTGCTTAAATTCTCATTAAAGAAATCCTAATAGTTGACATTCCTTAGCATCATTTACAACAGATTGGCAAGTATTCAAAATGTTTTTATTAGTTAGTTCGTTTTCAACCTAAGAAACATAATTTTTTAAATCCTGAATAATACTCTTAAAATACAGCCTATTCTGTTTCTATAATTAAAAATCGAACTTATACTTTTTTGATTTTCATAAACGATTAAACTGTTGTGTTTATTTGTAATTCAAATATAAAATTTATTACTTGTCAACATGGTTATTTTTTTTTTTTTGTAAATGTTTATATGTAATTCAAATAAATAAAATATTTTAAAATTTCTTGTGGTTTGGTGACGAATAATTGAAAACGCGACACCGACGCCACTGGTAATGCTTTCAGTCGCTATTGCGTTAACGAGTGCGGCCGAATGCACGAACATCCATGCGCGACACCAGGCATTCTTTGGCCGCGCGGACTGTATGTCTATACAATCTTCTAGGATTAGTCAAAGATTAAGTAAAGCATCAAGCTTAAGTAAATACACAAACCATGTATGATCAGTAACTTAGCTTTAGATCCTGGAGTCCTGTCATAAGATCCAATTCAAGATGTAGTGTTTGGCAATTATTTCACATGTCTTCCCATCATCATCTCATAATCTACATCAAGTGTCTTGCTAGTATGTAATGAGTAAAACACACTTAACAGGCCAAAATGTAGGTATGCAAAACATATAACTATATACAAAACATGTACAACATCTAAGGCAGCATAAACTCCAATATGTACAGGGCAACGAAACGTACCGCAGCGTACTTATATCAACATTTGTACACCGTACGAAACGTACCTCTACAAGTAAAGATTTTAAACCCAAAACGAAAGCATGAATATAAGTCTTACCTTCAAAGAGGTAGTTAATCAAAGAGTATTAACAGTAACGTTAAGAAATGAATTCAATGAAGTATGAGTTCGAGAACAGCTGATAACTGTTTCAAAAGCCAATTAGTAATGACTTCCCCTAAAATAATATAAAACAGAGCTAACAGCAGTTAAGATATGGCGTTATCCTTACCATGGGGATCAAATATAGAACCATGTGTCCTTACACCATATGAGGTTACGTATGACCCCTTTAGTTAATAGATGTATTTATCGATTTTTTTGATCAAATTAATTTTAATCGTTAGTTATCGAATCACAGATATGTTGATTGCTAAAATCAAAACGTGGTGTAAAAGAACAGAGCGTATGGCAAAGCTCACCTGTATTTGTATTTTCTTATAAATCCGAACAAGATCGAATATACTAAATATTTATAGCTATTCGTACATATGTAGAAAAATTACATTACAACCGATTTACCATCGATGGGCTTAATAAAGTCCAGAAACTATCATTTTTCTTTAGGAAAATAACAAAACGGCTATTCTTTGAGAAAACGCAAATATATTCAAGACGAAATTATATAAATGCAGTACTAGGTAGGCAGTACTTTTAGAAAAATAGTGTATTTAAGCAAATACTAGTAAAACAGTTAATTTTTACAGGTCGAAAAATTGATTATATCGTGCAGCGTAGGTAACGAATGTAACAGACGTTTGTGAGATTTCATTACTTCAATAAATACATGTTTAGAATTTTCGCATGTTCATCGCTAAACGACGTGTTCAGTTATAAATAAGTATTGATATTTAATATAATTTTTTTTTTATTTTAATTTTAAGCAAATGTAAGTTTGTGTTAACGTTTTAAGTGAAAATCTTCTATAAACACAAATTAACTTTTGCTGTTGCCGGTAGCACTATCTTCACATTATTGCACTATCTGTCACATTTGAATTAAATTTATACAGGTAAAATCTAATGCATATTAATTAACAACTACACGGTAGCTTTTTTTTCACTAAAACGTAGAATAATACTCATTCTGTATAAAATGTGCATTATTAATGTCTGATACTGGCAGCGACATAAATAAGAGGTTTTCAAAAACATAGTGAACTACAAATAAATGACTGAATATACCGATAAAACTGGCTGCAGGAAAAATTTTATGTTTTATTGATACAAAAAGTGCATTCTCCCGACTCGGAAGATTGCTGGACTCCGCTGCGTGTCCTTCAGCAACTTTCTTCCTCGTCCCGAAAATTGACATTTTTGTACTAATGAAACAAAAAAACTATTTGTTGCACAAATCAAGCTTAAGTGAATAAGTGAACTAATCGAAATTAGGTACTAGTTAGCGAAGCAAAAGAAATGTTTGAAAAAAGAATCGCAAAAACTTATAACTACTTAAGTAAGCGTTCAAAATGTAAATCAATTTGAATAGTAAGCCTTGGATAGCCATATTGGCAAACATTAAAACAAAATAAAATGAAATAAAGTCTGTTATTTTGGTTCATTGGCAGTTAAAATTCGTAAATTTTCTTTAAGTTTTCTTAGTTAGTTAGATAGTTTGTTAGAAAAATGGAGTTCGATAAAAGTGATTTAATTGACATGATTTTTATACTGAGTGAGAGAAAAATTGTTCGTTAGCTAGCAGAGTTTATAAAGAACGATTTTCTAATAAACTAAGATATCCAAGAGAAGAGTTGTTTAGAAACCTTTTGAACGAACTGGAAATGTGAGATACGAAAAACATGAATGAGTGAAACCTGTAACATATGAAGAAAATGAATTCATGATTATGACGACAGTTGTTCAAAATCCTCAAACATGTAGTAGTCAAGTAAGTACTGATCTCGATATCTCTCATACCTCAATTCAATGAATAATTAAAAAAAATTAGTTTCACCCCTACCATATACAACTTCACCAGGAGCTTTTGGAATCTGATTATCAAAAAAGAATAACGTTTTACCAGTGGATACAAGACCAGCTTGCCTATCAGGTTTTTTTTAATAAAAAATAATGTTTACCGACGAAGCAACATTCCATAAAAATGGGACTGTAAATAAATATAATTTTCCTTATTACTCCAACCACAATCCACATATTATGATGAAGACGGGCAGCCAGCATAAATGGTCCCTCAACGTATGGGCTGGAATTTTAGATGGATTTGAAAATCATTTAAATTTAAATGGTGCTCTTTACTATGAGTTTTTAAGCACTCAACTTTTTGCTCTTCTTCAACATGTTCCGATGCATATTGCCGAATGCATGTGGTTCCAGCACGATGGTACTCCCCCTCGTTTTGCTAGGAACGTTACAGAATGGCTGGATCAATAATTTCTTGGGAGGTGGATAGGTCGAGGAGGTGCTATAAACTGGCCAGCACGCTCTCCAGACCTTACACAACTGGATTTCATTTTAAGGAGATACGTGAAAGAAATTGTATATAAAGAAATCCCAACAACAAAAGATGATATGAAAATGGGCATTCGTAATGCATTCGCATCCATAACGCCAGTTGTACTTCAACGTGTCAAGGCATCATTTTCTAAACGCATCCAAAAATGTTTGTTACAACGCGGAAGACATTTTTCACACTTACTTCAGTAGTTATAGGTACACCTAATCTTTGCTATTCCTTTTTCAAACTTTTTTTACTTAGTACCTAATTTCGATTAGTTCAGTTAGTCACTTAAGCTTGATTTGTGCAACAAAAGTTTATTTTACTAGTGACTTTATTTTAAATTTATGGTGCAAGGTTTCATTTTGGATTTAACTTGTTTATTTCAATTAAAGTCTGTCTCTTTCAGACTTGCTTCACCGATTCTTTACATGCATACAAGGAGTTCTGTTTAAAACTTGAAACAATTTAACATGTATTAATATTCAACTTACCGCAATTTCCATAATGTAATAGCATAATTTCACGAAAGATAGCTGATTCTAAATATGCAATAATATACACGATGTTCTATTTGAAAAAATTGAGAAATTTTAAAATAGATGTTTTTCCTCACCCTGTATAAAAAATAAAGATATCTCAAAATTTGAAAGTAATTTTGAAAAATAGAACATATGTACTATTTTGTTACATAATCAAAACTATTGTTTATTTTCAATTGTTGAAATTGTAGTTAACAAAATTAACCTTTAATTGCAATAAAACATATCTATTAAACCATTCGATATAAGGTATGACAACCGTATATTTTTAGAATCAGGAAAAAACTGAATTTAAAAATAGAAAAATATATAGGGTGTTTCGTTTAAAAAATTATATGTTTGGTATGTCACATGTTTTTGGACGATCCTGTATACTTACTAATATTTTCCGATTGTGCATCTCTAAAACTGTACAATTTTTGTGAAGAAAGTTTTTCTCTGTCTCTAATACTTTTTAAGTTATTTGCCGTCCACACACTAATGGGCCACACTGTATATGTATGTAAGTTGTAGGGAAGTAACAGCCGTTATCAACGTTAAGAAAAAAGTTAATTATTTAGTATTCTCCGGGCCTGTGGCTAACTAAGGTCTTAATAAGTTTACAACTCTTTGATATCTGTCAATACTTCGGAGCATTTATTTTGTTCCTTCCACAATAAAACAATTAAGGTAAAATTAGGTTAAGCAGTTTTTTTATGAAACTGGCTTTTTACATTTAAGAGGCCTACATTTTGCCAGTTCCCCTAATTTTGCCGGTGTGTGTGTGTGTGTGTGTGCGTGCGTGCGTGTGTGTGTGTGTGTGTGTGTGTGTGTGTGTGGTGTGTGGTGTGTGGTGTGTGTGTGTGTGTGTGTGTGGTGTGTGTCGTGTGCGTGTGCTGTGCGTGTGCGTGTGTCGTGTGTGTGGTGTCGTGTGCGTGTGCTGTGTGCTGTGTGGTGTCGTGTGCGTGTGCGTGTGCGTGTGGTGTGTGCGTGTGTGCGTGTGTGTGTGCTGTGGTGTGGCGTGTGTGTGTGTGCGTGTCGTGTGTGTGCGTGTGTGTGTGTGTGTTGTGTTTGTGTTTGTGTTGTGTGTTGTGTGTGTGTGTGTGTTGTGTGTGTGTGTGTGTGTGTGTGTGTGTGGTGTGTGTGTGTGTGTGTTGTGTGTTGTGTGTGTGTGTTGTGTGTGTGTGTGTGTGTGTGTGTGTGTGTGTGTGTGTGGTGTGTGTGTGTGTGTGTGTGTGTGTGTGTGTGTGTCGTGTGTGTGTGTGTGTGTGTGTGTGTGTGTGTGTGTGTGTGTGTGTGTGTGTGTGTGTGTGTGTGTGTGTGTGTGTGTGTGTGTGTGTGTGTGTTATATATATATATATATATATATATATATATATATATATATATAGTGTGTAAAGCCAAATCTGTATTTTTGAATTCAAAGTTGTTTTTTGCAAGGTGTAAGTTAAACCAAACCTCTATTTTTGAATTGCAATTTGGTTTCGCAAGTTGTAGGTTAACAAAAAAAAACCTCTATTTTTGTATTAAAAGCTGGTTTCGCAAGCTGTATGTTAAGTTAATTTGGTATTTGGATTGAAAGTTGGTTTTTGCAAGCTGTAAGTTTACCCAAACCTTTTTTAGTTGAAAGTTGGTTTCGCAAGCTGTAAGTTAAATCACTGCAACGTGATTGCTTTGATTGATTTGCTTGAGATTAAGTTGATTCAGAAGGGTTTGATCGATTGATCAGGGCACTGAGGGGGCTTATGGACCAATCGAAAAGTATGGGGAGATGACTTAGTGCCAGATGAATTAAGATGAATCTCTCCTTTACCCCCATCATCTTTAATTATGACGTCATGAGTACGGACCATAAAGAGACTCTTAATACTGCCAAATGGGCTCTAATTACGGGGTGAGGACTATAAATACGTTATCAAGGTGTTGAAAATGGCGCCTGAAAAGAAGCCGCCAATTAAGATACATTAAACGTGTCTGCGGTTGGCTACCCTCCAGGGGCTGGGATTAAAATGTACACTGGGCGCATGCGCGGGTGTTGCGTCCCTATTTTTCACCCCTTACTACTTATGTTATTTTTGGTACTTCAAGACCTACTTGTTTTTACTAAACTGCTATTTTGTCTATGCGTGCGAGATTGCAGCTCTGTATTGAACAGTAGGGGTGACAATTTAAACATTTGGGACATCATTAGTTCTTCAGTACTTTCTAATTGTGTTACTTGTAAAATATATGTTTTCATTTATTTGTGTTTATATTTTTGTAACGAATGAACATGTCGCTTACAGTTTTCACGTTCTTCTTCGTGAGTTAAAATAATTATACCCTTACATTTAAAATTTTAGATAAAATTGCAAAAATGTATGGCTTTGTCACAAATCGCCATCTGCCGACTAGAAAAAAAACTAAACCAACAATGTCAATACTTTGATAGAAGCACCCAAGAAGCATCTCTCAAACGAGACTTAGTTTATTAAAATCGGTTGAGTTAAAAGGAAGTTGTGACATTTTTTCAAGTAAACATTACCTGTCCCCCCTTCCCTCATTTAACAAACTAGGAAATATGCTGAAAAACGAAAACGTTTCTAAGCTTACGTAGTTTATAATATAATTATTTTGGACATATCTTGATAATGCCGATTTAAGAGAAAAAGCCGATTTTCTAATTTGGTGTTTGTGTATGCCCCCTATCGTCCACCGCAGGAAGTTGAATCTAATTTCCAGCAATTTGTCTCAATATTTTTCCCGAAAGTGTGCGAAGTATCTCATATACAATCGGTTCCCTTTATTAATGGACCACCTGGTACAGCAATTAACTATATGGTTAAACTCGTCCAGAGAAGCATCAAAATATTGCTTTTAATTGTCCCAACTGAAGCCCGCAATATCTACAACATCAAAAAGTCAATTTCATGATTAAGCTTCATATGTGTGTAGCCACAAAGGTTTAGTTTTACCTGTTTGTTTGTTTATTTCCTTAGATATTATGTAACATTGACACACAGTACACAGTTTTTCAATTCATATACAAAAGACAGAAAAATACTGGCTACTATTAACAAAATATAAGTATTTGCTGATGGATAAAAAACAGCCATAATCTTCTTAAACTCATTAATATAAAAATTGATATCGGCCTAATATGAAAAAGTGATTAAGTAGTTAGAATAAAAGAAAAAAGTATCATTTGGAAACTTCTGAATGAAGTATTTTATTTATGATTCAAGTAGGTGAATGTTACGTTACCTACACATAAAAAATGAAACCAATTACAATGAGATTTCATTTCGTATAGTTTTTTTTTAATGTTACGATTGACCTTATTAACTAAAACATATGCACAAGAATATCATTTTTGGAGATATTACTAAATAAGGAATAATTCAACAATAAAAACAAGTATTTTATTTTTATTTTTGTTGAATAAGGTACCATCTGTTAGCGTTTCATTAATGAATTGGTTGGAGGATACAGTGTTACTTATGATGTACAAATCTGGGCGAGAGATAATATTTTCAGTAATTTATAATGTAATTAAATATGGTGTCTGTCACAATCACTCGTGCTGGATTTATGTCCATAAATACCAGAAAAAGCAGCGAAGAGAGAAGTAATTTTTCATTGTATAATAAACGATCACCGGCCATTCTGTATACAATATTTATTGTTCGGCCACTAATAAATAAAGGGCCTACACGAGACAGTTTCGACTATTTTAATGTAAGAAGCAAAAAAGTCCTTGTTTTGCATGCAATGCTTGCTGCCGATGCCGTAGTGCCTTCACCGTATAAAGAATGAAACCACTTTGATAAACCTACTCAAGTCAGTTCGCCCGCTTTCTCCAAGATAAGCAGTGCAGTTCACCCACACTGTCGGACGATGGCCAGATACATCGACTTCAAACTTCGACGAGGTGCTAAGTGTGGCGTGGGGTCAACACTCCGTAGTGGGCGCCCCGGCGATGTCTTTCATCACTCACTACTAGCGTTGGCGCCGACCTCTTGGTGCACATTTCACATTTGTTTACATTTTAATGCAGCACGTTACGTTTTATTTTATTATTTTTGGATGGAATGAGACATTTTACGAAAGCGCGAAATAATTTTGTGCACATTGTTTATAGACGACGTTCTTGCCAAATGGGGAAATAACAAATTTATATACCAGGTGACAAGTGATGTAAACGAGGTCAACTTTATTTTTAATTTGTAAATCTAAACATGTCCATTATAACCAATATAAAACTAAAAATATCAACTCTAAATGTTATTTATTAATTAATTAGTATGTGATTTAAATTGGAATTGCAAATTGCGTAAACAAATTCAATAACCATCGGCGCCACTGCTTCCATTTCATTTTTATTGTGCTAAATTGTACTTAATTAATTGTAAACATCATTTCTGACTTCTTTTTATTTTTATACATATACTTTCTTTTCATTGAACTCAACCAGCAACTGCCAAATAATAAAAATGGATATACCGTAGTTTCTTAATATTGATGTTTCTGCAAGCTTTGCAGTATATTCACGATACAGAATAAAAATAAAAATGAAACGGTAGTTTTCCTGCTTTATTACTAACGTACAAAAAGGCGGTAACTTTATTAACAACCTTTTCGATTAGGGGTGGATAGGCCTACTAAAAGGAGAATTAAAAAAAAATGTTCGGCTCGGCAATCAAACACTAAACAGAAAATAGTTTAAATATGGAAGTGTAAATATTCACGATTTAAATTCACAATTGCACTGTTTATCTGTAAGGTTTTTAAAAACTCTGCTCTAAAGATGGCGTATTTATAATTTAAAGTAGATACAGTAAACGTGTTCTAACCCGGCATATCCGGGACTTGACACATGCCGGATTACGAAATATTCCGGATTACAGGATGAATATCGGGAAAAATGCAAGTTAAACAAAAAATGTCATTGTAAAACATGTTTTTTTATTATTTAAACAACTGTAGTACAGGCTAAAAACATTGATTAATACATATATAATGAAAAATACGTGATTATGAAACAAAAATGTGCACTGAAAGCTTACAAAAGGTTTATTTTGAAGTTGAGCAAGACGGTTGATCTAAATTCATGAATTGGTAGAAGCCATCTTCAATAATCTCGAATTTGCTTTTTAGTTTTTTCTCTTCGTTTCTTCATGAAATCATTTGGTATGATGTGTATTTTCATAATTTCAGCATCATTGAACGAACTGCTGCGTTCATAAAACTTGATTAAAATATTCAAAGCATTAGATGCTTGATTCCATGTGATGTTGTTTGACTCGTCTACATCATCTTCATCTGAGTCCACGTCTTTGGGGGTTGAGGGATTAAAAACACTCTGTATGATGGCCTCATCTGTCAGAACTTCCTCTGTCGACCCAACCCACTCCTTAATTTCTTCCCGATTTATCTGAGACATGGGATTCTCTAAAGGTAAATTATTTAAAACAACTTCAGTTCATCAACTGTAGCACTGTCAGTAACTTCGATATTTTCGGCCATTACTTCAGGCCATAGTTTACGGTATGGCTTTTTCAAGGTTTCTTGTTTTACATCACCCCAAGCCAAAGCACTAGCAAAGATTACGTCTTTAATGGAAAACTGTTTCAAAATCTTTCACATTGCAATCCAATGCGAGCAAACTTTGTACAAAGTAGCGTCTGTAGTGTTACTTGAAGTTCTGGATTGCCCCTTGATCCATAGGTTGTAGCAGGGATGTAATATTGGGATAAAGATAGGCTACTGAAATGTTATCGGACACTCATCAGAATGAGCTGTACAATTGTCTAAAAACAGGATAGCCTTATAGTCTTCAGGCAGTTTTAATTTTCCAAAATTGTTTTTAACGGCTGGCACAAAATCTTTGAAGAAGCAGTTTTTAAACAACTTTTGATCCATCCATGCATTTGATTGTGCCACATAAATCACAGGCAATGTTTTCACACATTTTAAGGCCATAAACTGCTTTGACTTTCTTCACACAAAAAGTTTTAATTTGTGATCACCAGTCTGTTGGCCTATCTTTATTTTTTTTTAACCCTTTAACACTCAAGGATAGAATTTGGTAAGCAACGCCACAAAAGACCGGTCTCATCTGCATTATATATTTGACAAGCAGTCAGTTTATTTTCAGACACAATAGACTTGAACTTAACGTTGAACTCTTCACCACCTACAACATCGGAAGATTTCAGCTCGACAGAAATATATCATTTTCGGATGCCGTGACGAGGCTTAAAGTTCCTAAGCCAGCCTTCAAAAAATTTCGGTATCAATGTTCAATTCTTGTTGAAACTGCTTAGCTTTTTCAATAATCATAGGACCAGTCATGAGTTTACCCTCTGATCGTTTTGCTAGAAACCAAGTGTATAACACCGAATCTAGTTGGTCTAATTTGTGTTTTTTTAAAGTTTGTTTTTCAGTTAGATTTTTCGTAGTTTCTGATTCTTTCAAAAAATTGTAAATTGTAAACGATCCTATCAAATTCTTTAATGATGATGTGTCTACTTACGCAATTTTCACGCTTCTTCACGATTTCCAGCTTTTGAGCCACAGTGAGAGTCTGGTGTTTTCTTTTTGAAGACACAACGTTAACTTTACGACTCATCTCACTACATATAAAAACCCTCAACAAACAATCAAACTCTACAAAACACTAAAACACAATATTCGACGTTGATATGTACTGTACAGCAATCTGAGCATCACACTACTGTAATTAAAATGGCGTAGACTGAACGCGAAATGTAAACAAAGCTACAGTGGTGCCCGGGGAACAGGTTGCTCCCGAAATTATACGATGTCCCCCTATGTCGGCCGAAGACGACTGGCCTCCCCGCATACCAATACGGTTTGTCCGGCACAGTGTTTTCCCTCGTGATTTCCGACTCCAAACGAACTTGAACGCGCATTATTACTTTTTTTCCAATCAATATAAATTATTATTTTTTTCCCGAAAGTCGTACCGTATTATACAGCATGCTGGATCGTAGGATGCCGGATTAGAGGAAGTTTACTGTAGTTTGAATATTAACATTAACTATAAAGCAATAATTATAAATGATAACTGTTCTTTATAACGATATCAAAGCTTTTACAACAGTTTCCAAATCATAAATAAAAAGTTTCAAATTGCTCTGCAAACATTTTCAAAATACATTCATTATTTTTTAGTTTTTTAATGCTGCCATTTTATGGCTAGTTTCTTTCAGTCCGTTTTAGCCGAAACTGTTGACGTTCTTATTAATGAAAAGTCAAATATGTTCTAGCGTCATTGAAATATACATAAATATTCATCTCATAACTCTAATCCCAATCATAAATAGTGTTCGTAATACAGATGGCAATAAAAATGGGACAGCGGTCGACTTAGTTCGAGGATCGATGTAACAATACCATTAAAACTACACCAAATGGGGTCGGTTCCCCAATGGACTGTCAACTCAAGAGTCAGGTGTGATAATCTGTAAATGTATAAGACTAGAGCCGATTTCGTCCCAGTGGGCTCTAGACAAATTATAAATAGGGGTCCCATTTATATATTTCTTTTTGATGCAGAGTCTTTCTTCTCCACAGCATAAAATTTGTTGTTTATTATAGCAATGCACTAAGTAAATTGTCATTAGTAGTAGTTATTACCTATAAAGATAAGATAAACACACCAATGTTTAAGTGTATTCCAGTAAACGAAAGTAGTTCCGGTTCTAAAAGAGGTTTTAAAATAATCGATCTTTAATAAATATACATATAAGTATTACAAGCTAGGATCCGGTTGAATTCGAACTCATTCGAATTGTGGAATCTAGACATTTATCTTACTTGTCTATTGGTTAATCCAGTCATGCATTAGATGTCATCAGCTAAAACTGATGGTAGCTCTGTAACCTTCAATTACGATGAAATAATGAAAATAATTAAAATTAATATATTATGTCATACTGCTCATGAAAATAAAAAGAACTAAGACCGTCGCAATCCTTTCTTTTACCAATTACATGTACTATTTTTTCCATGAAATAAATAAATATATATTATAACCTAATAGTAGCACCTTGTCATCGACAGCGCCATCTTAGAATTCTTAATTGCTTTTTAATGACATTTATTGTTTTTAATTTAATTGAATATAATTGCTTTTTCAAAAAAAGTAAAAACAACTTTTACGTGATCCATCAAATAATGCTTAAACGTCTCGTTAAAAGGCAATTATAGAAAACAAACTGATAAAAATTCTGACAGCACAATTTCCAAAGTATATGGCACGTGGATATAACAAACTTGAGTAAAATACCGGCACTTATCGCCACCATTTTGTTTATTGTGACGTCATTTGACCTTGGGGTTTTCTGAGAACAATGCCATGGAGTAGGCATTGAGCTCGGCCTTGAAGTTGGTCTTCGGATTTTAAATTAATAAATTTCGTATTTTGACCTTAACGCTGACCTCAAGCCTGTCCTTGTGATTTTTTGTATTCTAATAAGGGTCCCTACTTATGCCAACTTATAAGACAGCTATAATAACTTGTGTTAGGGTCTGCGCCCTCTTCTAGTGACCCTCTTGGCTGGAAATAGTGCTCTAATAAGGGGCCCTAGCCCAGTAAGGCAGGTATAGATAGCGTAAGGTGAATCTAAAATTAAATATGCATGAAAATGATTAAACTGTATTATTGATATCTTATAGAAGCAGATGACCTTGGTATTTTTAAAG
Organism: Vesta saturnalis; assembly: GCA_036346205.1. Classification (NCBI taxonomy): domain Eukaryota; kingdom Metazoa; phylum Arthropoda; class Insecta; order Coleoptera; family Lampyridae; genus Vesta; species Vesta saturnalis. The sequence goes on from JARFJB010000743.1 coordinate 1,959,363, forward strand.
TTAACATGTGTTTATGTCTATTTCTCTCTACCTAGCATGAAGTTTAAATATCATTCTGCCATGGGTAACTGTTTTACACTGTGATTAGTTTTCGTAATGAGTTTATTATAAAGGAGACTGCATAATTATCCTAAAAATGCTATTAAAAGTATTACAGATAGCGTAAGGTAAATTTTCGATATCTGAATAACGGCCTGAGATTGTAAAAAAAGTCACCTTCAACATAAAGCGGAGGATTCATACATTGTAATAGGTGAAATTTTGAAATGACCCTGTATTATTGATATTTTATAGAAGCGGACGGCTTTGGAATTTTTAAGTTAACATGTGTTTGTTTATGTCTATTAATATAACAAAAGGTAAACCTAAAAATTAATTAATTAAATATGAATGAAAAAGGTTAAACTGTAGTTATTGATATCTTATAGAAGTGTCGGCCTTGGAATTTTCTTTTAAGTTAACATATATTTATTTATGTCTAGCCAGTTCAGCTTGAAATCAACCGTTAGCATTATACATTCAAAAATTACTTTAAAATAAATGAGTAATTAAGTAGCTAGGTATTATCGTTAGATATGCATCAAATTTGTAACTATTATTGTTAATGCACGATTTAAAAACACGTGTTGGCTTTTAGTAAATATTTAAAAGAAAACAATAGGATTATTTTGATGTTAAAAGATAAGCACGATAAAAAATAGAATATACCTGTGATCGCAGATCTTTCATCTAGTATTTAACACGTGACAATGACAGAGTACCCTTTAGTATCGTTTCGAAATGGAGGGTCAGTTTAAACATCCCTTTTCGGCAATAGTAGGGGGCCATCGGGTTGGGGGAAATCGTATTTTATCGTTGATTTTCTAAAAAATATCGAAACTGTCTGAGATACAGCTTCTGAAAAAATAATCTGGTTCCACAGCGAGTGGCAATCGTTATTCAAAGTTCTCTCGGTGGAATTTCAGAAGAGTTTACCTGATATGGAGCAGTTTGACGGTGAAAAACCGGTCTCAGTAATAATTTACGATCTAATGCGCGGAAATAATGATTCGGTGGCTGATATTATACAAAGGGTAGTCATTATAGGAACGTACGTGTGTTTTCCTTAAGGCAAAATATATTTCACAAAGAACGTGGACAGCGAGAGATCTCTCTCAACGCTCACTACATAATTTTGTTTAAGAACCAACGTGACAGAGCTCGTATACAGTATTCAGCAAGACAGATTTCACCTGATAATCCAAAATTTCTAGAGGCCACGTAGCGGATGCCACTTCAAACCCGCACTATGCCTCTCTCAACGCTCACTACATAATCTTGTTCAAGAACCCACGTGACAGAGCTCAGATACAGTATTCAGCAAGACAGATTTCACCTGATAATCCGAAATTTCTAGAGGCTGCGTAGCAGGATGCCACTTCAAACCCGCACTGATATTTATTGTTCGATTTAAAAAGAATACAGCGGATGTGCTACGATATAGAACAAACATATTCGGCCCTAAAGGTATTTGCCAAGTATATATAGCGAAAAAGGGTTTAAGCCTCACAGTCATAAATATTACATTATATGTGATGGTTGGCGTTTTAATCGAAAACACCGATATCCCGCACTCATTAGCCAGATTAGGTAAAAGTCAACGTGACGCTTTATTGAAATATCTTAATAGTAAGCAGGTGAAATGTGTCTGCAGTGTGTACATAACATTTTAAAATATCGTGTACCTCTGTCAAGTGATCAGAAGCATCGCCTCTCTCAACATAAGCACATTTTAAGACGCTTGGCGCAGAGGTGAATCTATAAACAGGAAGAAACAGTTTTCGGGCAGAAGAGCGTTGCACTTCTACCATTCCTGTAAGGACCATTACTGGGTGAATCTCGGTAATTTGTTTCAATAACCACATTGGGTATTCTACCTGTGGATTTTATACAACGCCTGCAGGCGCCAAATGTCACACAAAACAAAATTTTAACGCAATTTGGCAACGGTATGGATAAAGTTTTAAAACCAAATGACCGACCATGACAAATGGCAGCAGTACAACCAAGTCCTTCATATAAGTAAGAATCGCACTAACGAGACAACATGTTTTTTTGTATTATATACGATTTATTATTATCGCTTGTGCGTGTGTGTGTGTGTGTGTGTGTGCGGGCGTGCGAACCGCGTGCGTGCATGTGTGTGTGTGTGTGTGTGTGTGCGTGCGCTCGCGTGTGTGCGTGTGTATGTGCACCAATTAACAGTATTATAATAAATCATGTCGGGAAGGTTTGGAGTATTTATTAATCCCTCAGAAATTAGCGATTGAAAACTAATATTTCAAATTTACTGTATTACATGTAAAATATTATCAACGAAATATTCTGACAGCATTTTATACATTCTAATTGTTTAGCGTAAGGTCCCTGGGAAAATATAAATTATTCAGTTTCTTCGGAGCACAACCAGTTGGTAATAATACAAAAGCAAGAAACGATAAATTCATGAAAGAAAACTAATTTTGAAGCTGAGAGCTTACCTAAAATAAAATGAAAATAAAATTGATGAATGCATTATCGATTACAACAAAAATTTTCGATATTAATTTGTACTAGAGTTGTTTGGGGTATGTGCAGTCGCATCCGCATATTCCGAATATCCGCATCAATTCTTACATCTGCATTAGTTCCGTATCCGCATTATTTTTGAGCTTAATGTGGATGTAGACGTTTGTAAACGTGCGCTACATAACGTGTATTTCTAGCTGAGTATGACTAATACCGAGAGCAACTAGTGACTAGTTTATTCACACTTTATCGGTGTTTTTGTCTTTGTTAAAACTAACACAATTTTTATTTTAATTTTGTTTAATTGTCTATTTAGATATGTCCTAAAGATAGAAATAACTTAATTAAAATACTTAGCTTTTGGGTTTTTAAATGGTGTATTTTTCTATTTATATTCCAAATAAATGTATACGTTTTAGAACAAATTTATGAAATATGAAACGTGGAAACGCGAACATAAGCCTGCCATTAATAAAACAGTTTTATAAATGTACAAAGCCAATTATGGAATCTAATTTTAGTAAGGACTAACTAGATTCTTAATAAATTAAATACTATTAAACTGCATTAAAGATGACAAATCAGAACTCCTTCTAACAGTCAAAGGCTAATCGTGAAAAATGTTATAATCAAAGAGCAAATTTAACAAAATTTAATCAAATTATGATGTATGTGTGAAGTTGAGAAAAACTTTAATTTGAATGTGATAAAGCATTCACAAATAGAAACTTGAAACACCAATTAAAGATCTAGTCCAACCTAACAAAGAAATAGCTTTTGTTAATAATTGTAATTGTTATTGTACAGTGAAAACAATGTAGTATGTTTAATATGGTGTCATAGTGCTGTAGCTGTGGTAAAACATTTACTTCATGGTCCAGGAAAAACACGGCAAAAACCTAAATTACCTAAAATTAAAATTAAGTCGGCTAGATCTTTAATTGGTATGTCAAGTTTCTATTTGAGAATGCTTGTATGAATAACAAATTAACATTTTGACAAGTTTACACATACATCATAATTTGATTAAATTTACTCTGTGATTATAACATTTTTCACTGTTAGCCTTCGAACGTTAGAGAGTATTCTGATTTGTCATCTTCAAGGCAGTTTAATAATATTTAATTGATTAAGGATCTAGTTATTCTTTACTAAAATTAGATTCCATGGTTGGCTTTACACGTTTATTAAACTGTTATTTTAATAACAGGCTTATGTTTGATACTTCTTATTTTTCATATTTCAAAAATTTGTTCTGACATCTTTAATAATTTCTACAGATATTATCATTTACTGAGGACGATAACTGTAATTGTTATCGAAACGTATAATTTTATTTAAAATGTAAACAGAAAAATATACCATTCAAGAAACCCAAAAGCTAAGTATTTTAATTACGTATAATAATGGAGAAGGTTTACATTTTCGTATAGAAATAACTTGATTATGTCGTTCCTCCTAAGAAAAACAAAATTATAGATAGTTTTTTTATTCTCCGCAGTTACATCTGCAGGTATATATCCAGTCCAGATGTGTTCAATTGTCACATCCGCAACAACCCTTATTTGTATCTGCGATGAAAATTAAAAACCATTATTAAATTTAATTGGACTGTCAATACAATACTGCCACCTTTATCCATCCGACGCATGTTGTTTTAGCAGCGTTAGCTGACAAAGCAACAGTTTCTGATTTTCAAGGCAAACTGAACGTCTCGAAGTGATATTTCATAAGACCAGGCATAAATCAATACATCCATAGGGCACTACGAATAATTTTTGTTCGATGTGGATGTATAATATAATAATGATTTTTTTCTTTCTATAAATGGTAAACAATTCTGGTATGCAATTAAATATACATTCTGTAATCTTGGAATAAGGCACATTAGCGAATTTGTCTTTTTAAATTTTTTTATTCAAAAAGCGCGCCTGCTAATATGTTCGTTATTGTCCTTGATATTAATTATCTACATTTTTGAGGATTTGTTACATTTAATTTTAACATTTCCACATAAAATACGTGATATATCAGTGTACACTAATATTTTTACCTCTGCACGTTCAATTCGTTTCTAAATTAAGCTCCTTATGACTAAGTAAGTAACAATGTAAAATAAAATATTATCTTGTTTAAGGCATTAGATGTGTAGATCTACCCAGATTTTTATATATACACGTTTGACCAGTGTGGATCAAATTACGTTATCCTAACCAAAATTGTTGATGATTGAATTGAAATTTATGGTATCTTTAGATCAACAACTAAGGATTTAATCAATTACATATATTTATAGTTTGGCTTAGAAATTTGCAGATTTTAATCTATATTTCTGAGCATATTTTCAATTTCGGTATAATGCCTAGTTTACAAAAAAAAACTATCTATTTTAAAGGTGCGGTTAAACTTATAAAAGTGAAGGTATATTAAGGAATAAAAATAAAATATTTCTATTCGTTAAATAATTTTAAAATATTATAGTTTAAATTTTTAAAATGTAGTTTTTCTTATATTTCACCACGTATATCAGATTACATATTTTTATGTGATAGAAAGTTTAATGGATGTTTTTCTTTAATGACTGACATTTAGTTATTTATAAATATTCATTTAAAATATTTATTGATTTTGGCAAGAAATAATAAATTAGATTTTAGTAAATTTGCGTTGCACTAAAGTAACAATTTATATTATGTGTAACAAACAACTCGTATAAAGAAATACATGAAGAAGCTATGTAGTAATTGAAGCAAATATAACCAATGAGTATTTGCTGTGCATTATGATTAATGAAGATCTAGAAATTGAACGATTGTATTACATACAATATTAATCGAAATGAGGCATTTATTTATTTAAAATTAATTGTAATAAACTGTTCAAACATTAGTTTTGCAAACAAATATTTCTGAATTTCCATTCTTCTTAAAAATATTTAAGCCATTTATAAAGCTAAATGCGCTAAGTAGTTTTAGGAATAATTACAGAGTACCTTTCCATGTTTGTAAATACGCCAAAACTACACATTTTTCAACTGTATCAATCAATTGGCAAACGCAAGTTTAGATTTATTACGTTCGTTACATTTGAAATATTTTAGAGTTGTTTTTATTGTCACTACATCACCAATTACTTAATTCGCATAACTTGTCAAAATAGTACGGTACGTACTTGTTAATATTTTTTCTAAACATTATTTTCACAGAATTTTTTTAGCGAATATGTGATTTATTTTTCTAGATATAACAGATAATGACATAATTTGAATTTATTTTGCATGATAAACTGAGCTTTCCCAAAATATAAATTTGTCATGCTTTCTTATTTCAATTTAAACGATGCGATGAAGTACTTATCTTTTTTGGGTTTTTTAATGGTGTGTTTTAAATTATACAATCTAAACGTTTCTATCACACTTACAGTTATCTTCGTCAGTAGTAATATCTATTAAAATTGTTAAAGATATTGAAAAGAATTTTGTCAAATTTGAAAGATTAAAACCAGTCTGCTATTAATATAACGGTTTGAGAAACGTAGCCAACTATAGAATTAAATTTTAGTAAAGAATAACTAGGTCATTAAAAATTAAATATTGTTAAACTGTTTTAACGATGACAAATCGGAACACTTCTAACGGTCGAAGGTTAACAATGAAAACGTCAGCCGAAAAACTCATTTAACAAAATTTAATCAAGTTATGATGTTCTTTTTCAGCATTGTCTTACTACAACTTACTTTCAGTGGAATAGTAAATTAATATAACGGTTTGAGAAACGTAGCCAACTATAGAATTAAATTTTAGTAAAGAATAACTAGGTCATTAAAAATTAAATATTGTTAAACTGTTTTAACGATGACAAATCGGAACACCCTCTAACGGTCGAAGGTTAACAATGAAAAACGTCAGCCGAAAAACACATTTAACAAAATTTAATCAAGTTATGATGTTCTTTTTCAGCATTGTCTTACTACAACTTACTTTCAGTGGAATAGTAAATTTTATGAACAGATTGATGGTGTAGCAATGTGTAGTCCCCTTAGTTCTGTTATAGCTAATTTTTACATGGAAACATTTGAAACATTAGCGTTACAAAGTACACCTACAAAATCTTCAGTTTGGTATAGATATGTAGATGACATTTTTTATTTGGAGGCATGGAGAAGAGGTACTACTGAGTTTCTGGTTTTTATAAATGGTACACATCCTGGTATTCAGTTTACCATGGAAAAAGAAACTAACGGAAGTTTGCCATTTCTTGACATATTAATATCTAAAAATAATAATTCACTATCTTTTAAGGTTTACAGAAAGCCTACACACACTGATAACTACCTTCATAATATATTCAACCACCATCCACGTCAAAAAATTGGTGTAATTAAATCCTTAGTAGATCGAGCAAAACGAATTTGTGACTCTGAATTTTTGAAGGATGAATATAAATATTTAACAAAATCCTTACAAGAGAATGGCTATTCACTTACAGATATTAATAATGTTACACCTTTTACATAACGTTAAAGAAAAACCAGTTCTTAACGTTGGTATTGCTTTTCTTCCTTTTATAGCTAATATTACAAATAGAATTGAAAAAATCCTAATTAAATATGGCATTAGAACTATTTTTAAACCTACGAAAAAAATTAAAGAACATTTAAGATGTTTCAAACCCATTATCATCCTCCGGAGTGTATAACTTATCTTGTTCATATAGAAAATTATACATTGGAACCATAAAACGTAGCTTTGATACAAGACGTAAAGAACATATGAGATTTTGTAGATTAGGTCAACCAGAGAAGTCTGCGGTGGCTGACCATGCCTTAAATAATCTAAACAATGACATTCAATTTGACAATATGGAAATATTGAGAAAACAAACTCATTATTATGTTCGTTTACAACGTGAAGCTATTGAGATATATAAACACCCTAATCATTTTAATAGACAAGAAGAAAATCTCCGTTTAAATAGGCTTTGGCATCTTATAATTAAAAAAAGGCATAATGATACGTCTTAATTTTGATTTTAATTTTGACTTTTGGTATGTCTAGGTTTTTTGCTGTGTTTTTCCTAGACCTTGAAGCAAATGATTTACAATTATATGTTAAATTACCACAGCACTATAATTTAACATAAGTTGTAAAAATTACATAAAACGTTCTGCATTATACTTTTCATTGTTAATAACACTTGCAATAATTGACAATGATATCTCTTTACTAGATTTAACTGGATTATTTCATATGATGTCATGTTTATATTTGTGAATACTCCTATCATTTCAGTAACAATTTCATTTATTGTCTAAGCTATTTCTTTGTTAGATTGGACTGGATTATTTTAATTGATGTTAAGTTTCTATTTGTGAATGCTTTTATCAATTTCAAATTAAAGTTTTTCACAATTTACACTTTACACCTGATTGAATTTTGTTAAATGTGTTCTTCGGCTGACATTTTTCATTGTTAGCCTTCGACCGTTAGAGGGTGTTGTCATCTTTAAGACAGTTTAACAATATTTAATTTTTAATGACCTAGTTATTCTTTACTAAAATTTAATTCTATAGTTGGCTTTATACGTTTTTCAAACCGTTATATTAATAGCAGGCTGATGTTTACGTTTTAATTTTCTAACTTTCTAGAGATTTTTTTTGTAGATTACACGACATTATGAATTATTCAAACTGTAAATTAATTCAAGGCAGCATTTTAGAATTAAATTTTATAATCTTATTTCTGTATGTAAGATGATGGTAGAAGCTGTTTCCAAATGAAACTTTCAGCAAGTGTTTGCATCTAGAGAATATTGAAACGGAATGTAGACATTGGCTGCTAAAACAAAACACAGTAAAAACTCACTTCAAGTGAAGAATACAAATGCATCCAATGTAATTATGCAGCACATCGCGAAAACAATTTTTAATAATTATCTTACAAAACACTCTTCAAGTAGAGAATTAAAATACACTCAATGTACTTATGCAAATCATAGCGAAAATAAATTGAATGGCTATCTTAAAAACAGTTCAAATAATGAAATTGAAATAGCGCAAATCAATGGTATGGCTAATATTAGATTCTACCCATTAACTGTGACTTTTTTAATATCAAAACTATGTTTATGTTTTCATTTAAATATTATCAAATCAATATCTTAAGAACGAATTTTAAATCTTGTCTCTATAACCAAGATGCTTTGATGGAAGTTTCAGTGCAACACCTTAAATTTATTTCTATGTTACTTGACGATTTAAAATTGAGTTGTAATTAAAAATCTGTTTATAAATTTGCTTAAGATGCTACACAATTTTTATGAAAGTCAATCCAATTATAATTTTAATGCCCATCTTGAAAAACAAGCTTCAAGTAATGAATACAAATACATCCATTGTAATTATGCAACACGTCGCGTTAATAATTTGTAATAATCATCATAAAAACAGTTCTCATATATATATATATATATATATATATATATATATATATATATATATATATATATATATATATATATATATATCTGTTTTGTTAACCTTGCGTACTACTTCTACACCTACCGACCAATCATCGTCTTTTCTTCGCCGCACTCCTTCATTATACACTCATTCTTCATCTTATCCCTTCCCGCTTTACCGCATGCGCTTCTCAGGAATCTCATTCTCACGACATTTATTTTGCTTTCGTGCTTTTTTTGACATATGCATATCCCACTTCCATACAGTACTGACGGGGCAAACACGTCATTATAGATTGTTCGTTTCGCAGCTACGCTCATGCTTCCGTTTTTCATTATCGTCCACATACTTCCAATAACTTTCCTTCCAGCATTAATCCGTCATCCAATCTCACCATCCATTGTACCATCTACAGTGAACATTCTACATAGATATACGATCTAGTCCACTTTCACTTTCATCATGCAGGGTAAATACTTTACTGTCCTTTTCACCTTCCCGATTGAACACCCCAATCTTTGTTAAGCATTGACCTTTAGGTCTATGCTCTCACATGCTATAACAAACTTCCTCAGAGCTGTTTGTAGCTCATCCGCACACTCTCTTAATAAGATTGTGTCATCTGCATACACTAGAACTTGTACGTTTACGTCACCAACCATTACACCTTTTGCATCGGTAAATCCTTGCCTAACACATTTATCCATGTATGCATTAAACAACCTCGGTGACATCACACAGCCTTGTCGCTCTCCTTGCTCAATACTGAAGTATTCACTCACTCTAACACATGTCCGGCTAACCCAATATCCTCTTCAATTTCATTCACTATTCCTTCTAGATTCTCCTTATTAAACATTTAAGTCATATTTTCCTCACTACCGCACAGCTTTCCGAAAGATTCTTGTCAACATTTCCTCAATTCACAATCGCCCCATACTATTTCGTTGCTCATATCCGCCACTTCTGCAGCGTTCTGTTTTGCGCCACGCTTTGTATTTTTGACCCATTTCCAGTAGAGTTTCTTGTTTCCCTCAAAATCATTCTGTATTTTCTTTCGCTTGCAGCCATCACTTCCTCTTTTATTATCATTCTCACTGCTTCATTCGCTTCTTTGTTGCTTAATCTGTACACCTCATACAACCGGTTTTTCTCAGTCTCATTTTTGCAGCAGTCATTGACATGTACGCGTGCTTTTTTCTCACATACCGCCTTTTTACTGATTCATTCCATCAAGCACATTTTTGTTGTCTACCTATAGTTGCTCTTCCACATATCTGCACGGCACAATTGACAACACAGTCTTTCAAGCTCATCCACGCACTTTCAACCCTACTGTCTTTTATTTGTTCGTTCCATACTCTCTACTCACAACATCTGCATATTTCATACTCATTCTCGCACCATTATCTACCTTAATTCTGGACGTTCGCACCACGTTTGCTTTCCTTCTCCAGACCCACTTTTGACTTAAACACACTCTCGGTACAACCAAAAAGTGGCCCGTTCAACATTCCGATCCACGCATTACTTTTGTATGTCTCACCAGGTTTATAAGTCGTTCATCATACATTATCAGGTCAATCATATTTTTAGATTCACCTCTGCCATGTGTACATATGCACATTTTTGTGCTTAAACCACGTGTTAGATAGAAACAGGTTTCTCTCGATACTGATGTTCACTAGGCGTTCACCATTCTCATTGACTCTTTGGCCTCTTACTCCATTCAGCGATGCATAGAATACAATGAGAATAATTTTTTGAAATTCTACTTTCATTCTAACCCGCATTACCTGGGGGGAGACCAACTTGTACTGTATAACACATATTTTCGCTCTTTCACTCACGATCACTCCAACTCCTTTAGCGCCATGCATTTCAGTCTCAACTCCTGACTATAGTGCTAGACGGCATACCTCTAACATTCCACGTACTGTCGATGTAGCATTCCCTACTAACGGTATCGTTCTATTACCGGGCAGTGCTGGCACTTATTTATCCTACTGCCCCGACATGAAAAGAAGTAAGGAGAGACAAGAAAATTATAAAATAACGTAGATGTGTATACTTACTGTATACGGTGTATTCGAATAGGTGAAACGACTCTTGTAAACGATTAAAAATTTTCGATTCGAATTCTCGTGTCTTGGGGTTTAGTCCTGCTTACTTAGAGACTTATTTCTAACATAATTTCAGTTTTGAAAAATGAAGTAAGCGTTTGTAATTTTCAAAAAACCTATTTTTCTGTAGAGTAAAGTGCCTTTCATGTGGTAAATGCGAAAAAAAGTGATTAGAGAAAGTTGTTCAGAATCAACATTTAGGCCTCTGAGTCGTTTCACCTATCCGGGGACACACTGTATATATATATATATATATATATATATATATATATATATATATATATATATATATATATAACGTCCGCCATAAGGTTCGGTACATATGGAAAAAGATTTTAATTCTTTTTATTTTAAAAAAGCTTTCTTCGGGGATCGTTTGGGTATGTTTGATATACAAAAAATCTATTTGACAAGATAGTCTTTCCTCGGGCTACGTATATAACTTTCTCAAAATCAAACAAACGTGTACGGCCTGGCCTTCATGGTGTAACGATAACGAATCGAAGGATCGATACATACGCGAATATTTGAAACGGGACGGTGTCCAATTGGACAAAGACAAAATTTGCGCAAATCCAGACCCTGGGTATATTTCAAAATTATTTGTAAATTCATTTTGAGACAAGTTCGGACAGCTGAATAGTTTAATACAAACCTCAACTATTTCTGATCCTCAGGACTTTTTCAAAATAATGATAGATCGTTCCAAGGAGGTCGTAAACTGGGTTAGCCCCGAGGATAGGGTCGAACTGCTCAATGCTGTCACAGTGTGTAAAGCTAAGGGAATCATCCTAAACTATAAAAACTCCCAGGTGTTTAATTTCGACTTTAGTCTTTAGTATTAAATAGCATCGAACCTGTGTACACACAAACTGACCGTAAAATTGTTAGAATCGCTGCATACAACACCAGAGAGCAAGATTTACCAGGTACAGTACAGTAAGCGTCGCAGAAAGGAGTATGGTTATGACACCCCTAGTTACGGTTACGTGGCCCGCACGGTCTCTCCCCAGTTATATATATATATATATATATATATATATATATATATATATATGTATATATATATATATATACATACATATACAGTAAGGCCATTATAAACGAAATGAACGATCTTTATTAAGTTCAGTTTGCTGTTCGACACTCGAAGTTAGTTAGAATCTAACATTTTTTAATAAAGTCCTATTTTCTAGCACTTTTGCGCTTTTATAACAATATAATGATGGTGTCATTATTATATTTCTGTGGAAGAAATTACACGTACTTTAAAACCTATAACATTTATTAATAGAACATTAATAGTATACCTTCACTAGGGATTTCACTGTTTCACCTTAACTGCATGTTAATGACTGTTTGGAATTTCCCTTAATGGCCTGGTATTTCCAAGATCATAACAGTATTTTGCTCTCTCTATATTCTACCTCAAAATGACAATCTTTAATACAAGAAATATAACATCTGTAATTCATCCATTGTCTGGTTTGAAATGACAACGCAATTGCACGAATCCTCGTACAAATCGGCAATAGCAATACTATCTCAAAACCTCGAGTCGAATTTTGACCTCAGAATTCTTAAAATAACTAAAATTCCCAAAAATATTTAAAAGAAATATAATAACTGGTATGGGTAAAATATACAAATATAATTGTGTCACTAATATTAATATACTTTACCGAGCAACTATTAAAAAATAAATGTCAATTACTTAACGCATGACGAAATAATATTCACATACAATAAATACAATGTTTCCATTGTTCAATTTTTCAAGTTACATACTTTAATAAAACACGAGACCGCGGAGGCTATTCTTACACGACTACTCAAATATTAGGATACCTACATAAAAACAAACATCGGCTGAGCCAAAATGGATGACCGTAAAACTACTATTTCCAAAATAACTAAGTCCTTCATACTACTATAGTAGTACTATAGTATAGTTTTTGACGTCGCTCTATCGCTCCCTCGCTCCCTCGCTCTCTCGCTCCCTCGCTCCCTCGCTTTCTCTCTCTCTCTCTCTCTCTCTCGCTTTCTCTCTCTCTCTCTCTCTCTCTCGCTCGCTCGCTCGCTCCTCCCTCCCTCCCTCCCTCCTTACGTCCCTCCCTCCCACCCTTCCTCCCCCCTCTCTTTCTATCACACTCTAATCATCTAAAACAATTACATATTCATAAAAACAAAACATCCATACCAATGTGAAAAAACTGGTGTTTTTATGGGTAAACTTCGCCTATAAAATGTATTTATCATATTATTTGTCTAATAGGTTTGCGCATTTTAAAGTTATTGTTGACTATACAGAGTGTCCCGAAAAAGCGGGGCAAGACAAAGCTAGTATTTTTTTAATGGATATCATTTGAATTTTGGATTCCACGTGCAATTATAAAACTCTATTTATATTAAGTTTTCATGCTTGTAAATTTTACGTCTTTTGGGACAATTCGAAGTTTATCCAAAAAAATCGCATTTACAGGTATAACTTTATGTACCATCTTGTGATTTGTTAGGAAAAATTTTATATGTGGACCAAGGAAGGACCAAGCTTAAGTCTACGTTCTAAAAAGGTTTTGACAGCCATTTCAGGTTGTGAAAATTTTGTGTGTTCAATAGTAAAATAATGGATTACTCTAAAAGTGTATTAATTAATATGGTTTATGTGTTAGGAGGGGCTCAATAAAATCGTCTACTTGCTGAAAGATTGATTATACACAATGAAGTATGCTGCTCGACGCCAACCCACTCGGCTCACTTTTGAATTTTGATGGAGAGATTCGATTTTATTTTTTTTTTATTTTCTTTTCGGTAACGATGGCAGATACCAAGAAGTTTCTAATTAAAACAGAAAAATTATTTAGCATTTTAGAATCTACCAGTGGCTCACTGTAAAAGAATTCAGTGGGAGAAAAGGGACACGACCCTTAAAAAAATAACCCCCTGTAGATTCTCACAACCATTTGGCATCCCAATTATATAAGCCCCACAGCGTAACCTATGTCCCAAATTTGATCTAAATATCTTGAAAACTGCAGGAACCATAAAGAAAAAATTTAAAAAAATTGAAACTTCAACACCCTGTAGTTCAGTAACGAAGCGTTTACGGACCTATGTTTATATAAACTTTTGGTTATGAAATACGTCAAAGAATTACTCCCTTCCGTATGTTAATGATATTTAGGAACACCCTGTATAACATACTCGTACGTATCTGAACTCCTAGAACAAACAAAATTTATAAGAAAAATAATAAATATATAATTTTGATACACAGTTATTCTGAACATTCATCTGTTTCTTCGGAAGAACTATCATTTGGCCCTATTGAAATTACAATATGCTCTACAGCAACTTCTATCGTATTATCAAGTTTCCACATTTTTTGTTCCTCTTTCATTACGTGTTCTATACACTTTCCATTTTTCCGTAGTCGAACGTCACTTAATTTAATCGTGGTATTATTTCTTGCTACTGCACCCTTAACCTGCGCCCATATTAATTCAATAGTGTTCAATTCGCAATGGTAGAGCGGTAAGCGTAGAACAGAAATATCACGTTTTGCTGCCATCTCGTCAACTGCATATCTGTTAAACTTTGTCCTAATACCTTGTACTAGACTCAGTAGTTCCCTTTTTACCATATCATGTTCGAAAGCAATATTTTTTGAGGAAATCCATTCCATTATAGCACCTTTTTTCCAGGAAGTTGTAGGTAAACGTTCGATTTATCTAGAATGGTAGCTGGCATTATCCATAACAATACGGCATCCTTTGGTATTAATTCTAACATTTGTTCAAAATATTCCTCAAAAACATCCGCATCCACGTCCTCGTGGTAATCACCTCTTTGCAATGAGTAAATCCCATTAGCCTTAACCACTTTGTCAATATTTTTGTCTTGACATTTTTTCCATCTCATTAACCTTCATTTGCCCACGTTTCGTCTAAATAATAAATTTTCTTGCCTTCAGAACGTAATTAAATTCATTCTAACCGCATTACCTGGCGAAGACCAATTCGTACGGTATAAAGCTATTTTCCATTTTTCGCTAAATCACTCCAAATCGTTTAGCGCCATGCATTGCAGTCTCAACTCCTGAAAATAGTGCTAGACGAATACCTTACTTAATTGTATTTTCACATATTGGATATTTGTTCCCTACTAACCATATCGTACTATTACCTGCTACTAAAGCTTTGTTCTACTACCGGAAGTACCGGAACTTGTTTTTTCTTAATGCCCCGACATGAAAAGAAATGAGAGACAAGAAAATTTAAAATAAAAATTGTTACTTACTGTATACGGTCTTCGGATAGGTGAAACGATTGAATAAACGATCGAGCCATTTGCCGCCATAAAGCTCAATACATATGGAAACACTTTTAATTTATCCTATTTTAAACAGCATATTCGGGGATCGTTTGTATGTGATATGCTATATAAGGTATTTGATTAGATAGTCTTTACTCGGGCTACGTAGATAACTTTCTCAAAATCAAACAAATATACGACTAGCTAATATGTTAGATAACGAATTCGAAAGATTTTTACATACGCGAAGTTAAAAGAAAGGTCCAATTTTTTAAATACAAAATTAGCGCAAATCCATGCCTGGGTATATTACAAAATTATTTAAATTCATTTTGAGGCAAGTCCATACAGCTGAATAGTTTAATACAAACCTCAATTATTTCTGATCAAAATGACGTTTGCAAAATAATGATAGATCGTTCCAAGGTTCAAACACTTTTAACGTAAACTTAGGTAGGTCCTTAGGAAAGGGCAAACTGCTCAATGTTGCCAATGAGGTATTGGACTTTATACAACGGCCAATGCTGCAAATGGCCAATGAGTAGGAAAAAACCTGTAAGTGATTTTCTTGGCGATATGACATGGGTAGAGCCTAGGACTGGTGTAGTTCACGCAGTTCATAAAGGGTGACATATAAATTATGCGTACCAAAAAGTTCGTACAAGTTTTAACGAATACATCACAATGTGTAAAGCTAATGAATCATCCTAAACTAGGAAGGCTCCCAAGGTGTTTTATTTGACTTTAGGCTTTAGTATTAAATAGCATCGAACCTGTGTACACATAAACTGACCGTAAAATTGTTAGAATCGTTGCATACAATTCTGAGAGCAAGATTTCTAGGCACAGTAGAGTTAAACGTCGAAGAAAGGAGTATGGTAATGACATTCTCCTACAGTTACGTGCCCCACATAGATTTAACGTTTTGGGTATAAGACTACGTCTTTAGCAAGAAGTATATATATATAAGTATCAGAGATATAACCTGAAAGAAGGCCATTATAAACGAAACGAACAATCTTTATTAAATTCAGTTTGCTGTTTTAAACATGAAATTTAAGTTCGACACTAGAAGTCAGTTAGAATCCAACATGTTTAATAAAGTCCTATTTTCTAAAACTTTTGCGCTTTTACAACAATATAATCATGGGTTGGTGTTATATTTCTGTGGAAGAAATTACACGTATTTTAAAACCTGTAGCATTTATTAATAGAACATTAATAGTATACCTTCACTAGGGATTTCACTGTTTCACCTTAACTGCTTGTTAATGACTGTTTGAACTTTCCTTAATGACCAAGAATTTCCAAGGTCATAAAGTTTAAGCTCTTTCCATATTCTACCTCAAAATGACAATCTTTAATACAAGAAATATAACATCTGTAATTCATCCACTATCTAGTTTGAAATGACAACGAATTACGAATCCTCATACAAATCGGCAATAGCAATAAATATCTAAATCCTCGAGTCGAAGTTCTTAACCTCAGAATTCTTAAAATAACTAAATTCCCAAAAACGTTTAAAAGAAATATAATAACTGGAATGGGTAAAATAAAGAAATATAATTGTGTCACTATGGTTGGTTTACCTTGAAGGACCTATTAAAAAATAAATGTCAATTACTTAACGCATGACGAAATAAGGGTCACATACAATAAATAAAAGTTTCCATTGTTCAATTAAAATTACATACTTATTAAAACGAGATCGCGGAGGCCATTCTTTAACGACTACTTAAATATTAGCATACGTAAATAAAACACATCGGATGCGCCAATATGGATAACCGTAAAACTAATGTTTCAAAAATAACTAAGTCCTTTCATTGTACTATAGGCTAACGGCTTTAGAAGTCGTTTTCGCCCGTCGCGTCGCGCTCCCATTAAAAATAATAGAGATCATCGACACGTCATTATTTATTGCAGTTGATAATTTGCTCCTCATTAGCCTTTTATAGCAAATTGATTTAAAACTTGAATTAAAATCTTAATCATAATTTTCGCACCGAGATGGTCTCATGATCTTTCGTTCTGGCCGTCCCCAGTTTAATAAGAATATTATATATATATATATATAGTATCAGAGAACGGAAACCTGAATAAGTGACTTTTAGTGATTTTAGTGATTTTGAAAGAACTTTCGGTTTTAGTTTATTAAAAAATTTCAGTGAAAAACGTGCACAGACTGTTAATATAGTGATTTAGTGATTACAGTTACGAAATTTATATTGGTTTTCAGCCCTTTTTAGCGTTTGTGTTGAAAGACGTTTAGTACAGCGGTATTGAGTCTCAAAGATCCCTATCCATTCAACTACTTCAAGAGTTTTAGTGTTCCTGAAGATTTAAGTGATCTGGAATTTTTAATTTTGGGTAAAAAAATAAACAAAAGAATTTAGTGTTATTTGATTTTATTTCATAGGCATTTAGTTTTAAAGGAAGTGTTTACGACAATTTTTATTACTATTCTACCGAAAATCCACATTTTGTAAGATGTACTTCTCAAACTAGATGTTTTAAGATGTTTGGGTAGTGTTGTCGGTAATCAGTAATTGGACATATTTGTTTGATCAACGATGTACAGGGTAGTATACTTAGACTTTTGAAAACTCTACCTAATTTGTTGGTATGCCTGGTTAGCGATTTAGTGGTTTTTATGTGGGGTTCCAGTTCTTAAGGTCGATAATAACTTTTTAAATGCTAGATTCCAGATGTTGTTGGGTTTTAGGCTTTGTTGTTAGTTTTTCCCAGTTTACTAAAATGACTTTAATAGTGGTTTAGTAATAGCGTGTTTTAAATACCGCCTTAAAAGAAGGATTGTAGTTAGGATTTAACTGTTTTCAAAACATTAGTGTTGAAAGTGTAAAATTTAAGCAGCAATTTGAGAGACGTATTGCATTGTGTATTCAAGAAAGGCGGACATTTCGAACAACTTATTAGGTAGTACGTATTTGACGTGTTTCTAGTACTTTTATTTGTATAATTAGTTACAGGTTTAGTTACATTAAAGGTGTTAAGTTTATGATTAGGATTAGGACATAATTTGTTGAATCAAAAAAATATTGTCTTTACTTTAAGTTCGTTTAATAAAATAGTTATCTATATGGGGTTCAATAAATTGTAATATTTCGATCTGAAGTGCTCGATTTTTTCTTGTTTCGCCGCGCCCCGCCGTCACGGCCAACTAACAACAAAACTTGAAAGCCGTATAGCCTTTTTACGATAAAAAAATGTTAAATTATCATGTAACGGGTTTTGAAGTCGCTATCTCGCTCCCTCGCTCTCTCTGCTCCCTCTAGCTCTCTCTCGCCTCTCTCACACTCGCACGCCTCGCTCTCTCTCGCTCTAGTGTCATAAGATTTAGGAAAAAAAACAAAAATTTTTTTTTTTGCTTAAGAAAATTTTTCAAACTTTATAAGTTAATTGGTGAATGCTTTTAAGGTTTTAAACCATTTACGAAAAGTTTGGGCCGCAATTTTAACATGTGGGGCTGCCCTCTCCGCCTTGCTGCTGTCCCCTCTCTCTCAATCGCCCTCCTCTCGCTCTCTTGCCTCGGTCCGTCCCCATTTAAGAAGTAATATATATATATATATATATATATATATATATATATAATGTTTTTAGTGATTTAGTGTTTTTAGTGATTTTAGTGTTTTAATCGGTTTTAGTGTTTTTACCGTTTCAGTGTTTTAGCGTTTTTAATGTTATTTAGTGTTTAGTGTTTCAGTGTATTTGTGTTTTAGCGTTTTCAGTGTTTTAACGTTTTTAGTGTATTTAGGTTTAGCGGTTTGTACTTACCGTTTTAGTGTTTTTAGTATTTTTAGTGTTTTAGTGTTTAGCGATTTTAGTGTTTAATGTTTTAGTATTTAGTGTTTAGTTTAGTGTTTTAGTGTTTACGATTTTAAGTGTTTTAGCGTTTTTAGTGTTATTAGTTGTTAGTGTTGTTTAGTCTTATTTTGTTTAGTGTTTTTAAGTGCATTTTAATTAATTAGTGTTTTAGCGTTTTAGTGTTTTAGGTTTTAGTGATTTAGAATTTAGTGTTTAGTGTTTTTAGTGTTTAGTGTTTTACGAATTTTAGTGATTTTAGTATTTAGTGTTTTAGTGTTTTGAGTGTTTTTAGTGTTTTCCGTTTAGCTGTTTTTAGGCATACTTTAATTTTTAGTGTTTTTAGTGTTTATATAATTTTAGTGTTTTAGTGATTTGCTTTTTAGCGTATTTTAGTGTTTAGTGTTATTAGTTCTTTATGTATTTAATTGTTTTTAGCGAATTTTTGGAATATCTAGCGTTTTATGTTTTAAGTTTTTAGTGTTTTTAGTGTTTTTATGTTTCTAAAGCGTTCAATGTATAGTATTAAATTTTAGGGGTTTCTATTATTTAAGACTTTATAGTGTTTTTAATTTCTACGAATTTTAGTATTTTCAGTGTTTTATCACCCTGTTTATGAGTGTTATTATCATATCTAAAACTGTCGTCCATTAATTTGTCTACCACATTTTTCCAAGGTAAACCAACCACTATTCTTTAATTGATAAATTTTCTGTCTTCGTTTTAGAGATATTCAGGTAGTTCTTCAACACACAATTTCTTCCTTCAAAAGCTGATTTTCATCCATTTTTGACATAAAAATTGAAATTGTCAAAAGTTCAGACTTCATGGTTTCAGACAATAAAACGAATGCTATTCTCAAATTGTAGTGTAGAATCTGATTATGTTTAACATAATATACTAGGCTACGAAATTTTCTTATAAAAGTAAATTTTGTTTTTCAAATTAGCTGTCATAAGCTGTATTATGACATTTCAAATAATCTGTAAATTAAAAATTTTTGTTGGCAAATGCACAGACATACTCTTCACAACTTATTGAATAAATTTACATTTGTATTAAATCAATACTGCGTTAAATACATGTGATGATATACGGATTATAACAACAATCATAATTAGGCACTTAATTTTAATGTATAATTTGTGCGTGCAATTAGCGTTGTTCGCATATTGCTCCCCTAATTATAACATTAACAACCCGTTAAAATCTATTAAAGTGTGATTCCAAATAGAGTACATACTTTCCAGTTCAATTATTAGTAATTAATTAGTTTAAAGCTGTTAAAAATGTGGTCAATAATGGTATTAGCAATTTGAGATATATACGGAGTTGACAACCCAAACAATCAATAATTTCTAATCAACCGCGAAATTCTTTTAATGTGAAAACAAAAAATTATATTACAAATAAATAATATCCTCGTTCCTTCTAAACTTTTAATTAGTATTAATCAATTTCATTATGACATATCTAATCAATACTACTTCAGTTTTATATTTTTTATTATAAAACAACCTAACGCCACTGGAATCTGCCAAACATGTTAATGTATGCCTTCGCTTCGTTTCTGGACAGATTATAGCCATATATTGTGATAAACACTTTTTATTGGGGAAGTTTACGCATAAAGCATCAGTTTACGTTACTCTATCGTTGACACCCTGTGCGTAGAAAAAATATTGTATGCAACTCGACGTGTAAAAACCGGGTGCAATAAACACATTTTTTACATTGTTACATAAATATTAGAATGTAGTCAGATATTTATGTTTTTTGAACTTCTGAACGGTTGAAATAGCCATTATTTTCTTAGTAAAGGAATTTTTCTATTAATATTTAAATGTATATTTTAAGTTTTTATCTTATTTTTTCAATTCAATATTTTTTTTTTTTGTATTTGAATAGTTCTTTTGATTGATATAATAATAGTACATAACAATAATTCAATTTATGTCTGCTTAACTAAAATATGTCTGTAATATTTGATTTAAGGTTCTAAAGGATCAGCTTTTACTCAGAATTTTACACAGATTCATCACTATAAAATTGACCTTTATTAAAATTCAGACAAAAGGTGAATGAAGGGGAGGCCATTGCATATTTGCACCAGGGCGGAGTACCACATAGGAACGGCCCTGGCTGCATTATACTTTAAATTGACGAAAAATCGAATTAAAAGTTTTCACCTACTACAGTACCAAAAAAGTCATCATTTCATAACGTTATGTGAGGTAGACATTGATTAAATCTTAATTTTAATTAATTTTTAGTAAGAACCACTAAATTACGTAACAACGGTTTATAGCACTGCAAGATTCCGCTTTATTTAATTTGTATTTGTCAATCGGTTCCATCGCCATATACAAATTTTTATGTAACACCTAAATGAAGTAATAAAATTCGCAAGGATTCTTCGTCAACATTTATCACGTCATTGTAGGTTTTTAATTCTTAATCACTGAAGCTGACCTAGAAAAGTTTCATATACGAAACGTTTAATAAAGAAAGAATAAAATCGTGTACTGTAATAAAATTTGTATATTTTTACAGTAAGGTAATTTTGCAAAAATGCCACAAATACATGTTTTTAATATTAACGCACACCTTCAATTTCAGCATTCTTTATTATAAATGAAAACATATGCAAACTTTATAATATTTAGAATGAACCTTAACCTATGCTTCTTCATTCACAGTTTTAACTTGAACTTATGCAAATGAGTAGCAGTTTTCATTCAAATCTACGGGCTTAATGACCTGATGTCAGAGAGTTACACCCACGAAAATTCTGCTAGACAATGACTGGGTCACATTTTAAAATGAACGTTTATTGATCAAAGTTTAAAGTAAGTTAATGTAATCACAAAACCGCAATGTTAACAAATCTAGTCGTATCCTAATATGGAAGGAAAGTCGATCCAGCATGAAGGAACAACAGATGGACGATGGCCTGCTGAACATATTGGTGTGGGTTTACATCTGTAATTTTGAACAAACGATATTTGATATTTTCAAATCATAAAAAATTACCACATAATATTTCTAATCCGTTTGCAAAATAAGATAATTACATGAGAAATATTATGACACCCAGGTAATGAATCGAAAACGTTTTTAGGTGTCATAAATTCCGGTAATAAATTTGAGAAGAAGGCACATTCCAAGACTTAGTATAGTGCTGAATTGAGAATAAATATTTACAAGGGATCTTGCGGCGTTTTACAGATATTTGAGAAGGTATTAATTCTTCTATGCGTTCGAATTCTTAAGCTATTAATCGGTTTCAAAAAACGTGTACAATAAAAAAGTGCCTACAATGATTGATTCTCCGTAATCAATAGTGTTCTTTTTAGTACAAGAGAGAAATTCCGTGGTATTATTTAATTTGCACCCGAAATGAATCTTGTCTGTTAGACCGACAAGGTAAAGAAACAGTGCCGGCGCTAATCTTAACTACAAAGGATTTTAATATATCGGATCTTCACGGCCACCAACACAGCTACATCGGATAATATAAGATTATCGCAGACGTACTGTCAATCAGATAGACGGCCGAAACTTACAAAGGGTCGAAGAATTCTTGAGGAATGCTAGGGCGATATGACAAATGCACAGGAGCATAAAGAATCCCACTTTGAGGTGTTATATATGTACAATGCACCGGACAGTCCGGCGCCAACGATTCATTCAGATTTTCATTTTGATGCATCCTGCCTTTTGTTAATTTAACTACTTTCAGAAACGAAAAATAGTAAATTCCACGTTCCAATGTGCACAATAGCTTTACTATGTGTGCACACTACATCTCTTTTATTACCGTTTATTCATGTTCTTTTCTTTGTAAAATTACAGCATCATTTTAAATCCAACCGCTGATATTTGGTTATAAAAAATTAAGTAATTTTTTTAACTAGTAAATGGACAAGAAATGGTGAATTATAATATAATCGAAAGTTCATTACCTCACGTCAACTGCAACAAAAATATGCTCAGATGGTAAGAACCTTGTGAGATGTATTACATTTATAAAGATTATTCAAAAATTCAAAAAGATTATAACATAAATTAAAGAAACTGGTATTTTCAAGCTAAATGGTGTAAAAGTTTAAAATATAATCAAGCAATTAGTGATTGAAATCTTTTGTTTTATTTTGATGGGGATTTTTGCTTATTACGATGTGTACTAGGTCCGAGTTTAACCAGTTAAAAGTTTTTTTTGATTGGTCACTTTCTCTGTTAAAACCAGCTCAAAAACTTCCGAATCTGGACAAAAATGTCACATTTTATTATATTACTTCTTAGAAACACCGTATCAACTTCAGGTTTTTTTGTATTTGATTTTTTATTGTATGCTTCATTTAACGCTACTAGACGTGTTTCTTTGGTCTTTAGTGGCCTTCAGTAGGTCACGTTTGACTAGGTTTTATACTTGTTTGTTCTGTTTTTATTAAAATTTTCACCCTTCAATTTTTTCGATGGAATTAGTAACTATAATAATTAGTATGATATTTTGGTTTTGCAAAAGTAATTTTTTTTACTTATCTTTTTGGGTTTTTTTACGCTGTATTTTTATATTTAAGTTATACAATCTAAACGTTTCGATAACACTTGCAGTTATCTTCGTTGGTATCTTTCAAAATTATTTTAGATGTTGAAACAATTTTATGAAATTTGAAAAATTGAAAACGCAAACATAAGCCTGCTATTAAAATAACGATTTGATAAACGTATAAAGCGAACTATGGAATACAATTTTAGTAAAGAATAACTTGATGATTAATAAATTAAATATTGCTAAACTGCCTTGAAGATGACAAATCAGAACACCCTCTCACAGTCGAAGGCTAACAATAAAAAATGTCATATCCGAAGAACAAATTTAACAAAATATAATCAAATTATGGTGTAAGTGTAAACTGGTGAAAAACTTTAATTTGAAATTGATAAAAGCATTCACAAATAGAAAATTAACATCAATTAAAATAATCCAGTCCAATCTAACAAAGCTTAGACAATAAATGAAATTATTATTTAACAATGAAAACACAATGTAGTACGCTTTATATCATTTTTCATTTTATTTTAATTTCAACTACATATGTTAGATTATGGTGCTGTGGTAATTTAACATACAATTGGTATAGGTAAACCGTTTACTGCAAGATCTAGGAAAAAACACAGCAAACAACCAAACGCTAAAATTAAAATTAAGACGTACCATTATGCCTTTTTTTAAATCATAAGATGCCAAAAGCTATTTAAACGGAAATTTTCTTTTTGTCTATAAAAATTATTAGGATGTTAGTATATATCAAAAGCTTCACGTTGTAAACGAACATAATAATGAGTTTGTCTTGACAATATTTCCATATTATCAAATTGAATGTCATGGTTTAAATTATTTAAACCATGATCAGCTACCGCAGATTTCTCAGGTTAGCCTAATTTACAAAATCTCATGTTATTTGCGCCTTGCATCAAAGCTACGTTTTGTGGTTCCAATGTATACTTTTCTACATGAACACTCCGAAAGATAATGAATATGAAACATTTTTAGGTGACCTTAAATTTTTCTTGTGCGTTTAAGGACTGTCCTAATACCATGATTGATTAGGATTTTTTCAATTCTGTCTATTAGTTATAAAAGGCAGAAAAGCAGTGCCAACATTAAGAGCGGGTTTTTTTTATGGTTATGTCTAGCAGGTATAATAACATTATTAATATCAGTAAATGAATATCCATTAGCTCGTAACGATTTTGTTAAATATTTATATTCATCTCTCAAATATTCAAGATCACAAATTCGGTTTGATGGTTTAATTATACCGATTCTTTGATGTGGATGGCGGTTTGATAATTTATGAATGCGTGTCGACTTTTCTGTAAACCTTAAAAGATAGTGAATTATTAGTTTTAGATATTAATATGTATAGAAATGGTAAGCTTCCATTAGTTTCCTTTTCCATGCTAAACTAGGTGCCACGATTTACACAAATTAAAAATTCATGTAGTGCTTCTCCTCCATGTCTCCAAATAACAAGTGTGTCATCCACATATCTATACCAAACTAAAGGTTTTTTAGGTACATTATGTAACACTAATGTTTCAAATTTTTCTATGTAAAAATTAGCTATAGCAGGACTGCACATTGCCACACCATCGAGCTGTTCATAGAATGTATTATTCCACTGAAAATAAGTCGTAGTAAGGCAGTGCTGAAAAAGAATGGTTATACTCTTTGGAAATATGACCAATACATTCAATAGTTTCTTTTAGGGTGACTTTTGTAAAAAGTGAAACAACATCAAAACTGACTATTATATCACCCTCTTCAATTTTGAAATTACGTATTTTTGCAATTACGTATTTTAATTAACAGAAATAAAACACGGCGTTAACGAAAGGATAAATTGCTCTTTGGAGGTTTTGCTTTACGTGATATGTTAACAGTTTTAAATCTAACGTCATTCGCAGCATCAGAAGGTAACGACTTAATAGAATTCTCAATATTAAAAATTAAATCTTCAAAATCTCTTCAAATCTCTTGGTCTTATAGCAAAATTTCTGCCCTTAGACAGTGCTTCAATAGCATCATCTGAAAAAATATGATCAGAAAGGTTTATAACTCTTTTTTTTTATTATCACAAGATGATCTATTATATCACTGCTTGAATAATTTATCAAATTTTGCTTTTTCACGTTGATATTAGATATCAAAATTTATTTCCATACATTCGTCAGTAGTAATACTATCTTTCAAAATTGTGTTTTTTTCAAAACGATGAAGTAAATGCTTTACCAACATTATACAGGGTGAGCTTTTTTTAATTATTTGTATGGAGATCTCGAAAACCTAATGAGTTACACATTTGCTTAAAAGGGCAAAGATTTGCTTCTTTAGAAGACTAATCCAGATACGCTTTTGTTGACTTAAGAAAATACATGGCTTACTAGATATTTGTAAAAAAGTAAAATTCTCCAAAATCGTTTCAGCGCTTTATTTCTAAAGATAGATAAAAATTGTTTAAATACCATTTGTAGATAATTTTGTGCCGAACAACATCACCGTACTAGTTTTAATTTTGCTTAGCATTTTGAAGATATGAAGCAAAGTTGATTTTTTTTTAATGGAAACCATAGTTGGCTATGACATTTTGAATTAATTTTTCGTGTCTATTAATGATTGGAGCTGACGTCATGTCAAATCTAGGAAATTTCTTTGCTTAGTATTTGCAACACTGAGAAGTATACTGTAAAATCAATCGGTTTCTACCTTTGCCAAAGTCGCACGTGTCTGTTTTTCATTAGCTTTTATTATAATTTTTCCCTTCATTCTTCATTCCTGTATTAATTTTTCGTTATATTCACAATCAGTTATTTTCATAACTCCAGATTACTTTTTGTTTGGAAAGATTAAAGACAATATTTATAGAAATAGATTGCATAATTTAGATGAATTAATGGAAGCAGTTGAACACGAGATTCAGGCGGTTATTACACGGGAAGAACTTCAGCATGTTTTTGAAAACATGTAGCGGAGAATTAATTTATGTCTACAGCATGAGGGTCATCATTTTCAACATTTTTTGTAATTATATTAAATTAATGAAGAATGTTTGTTTGTATTTTTATCATAAAAATAATTTTAAAATTTATTTTGTTAAATAATTTCAATTAGCAAATACTGGCAATAAACATTTCCAAAAGCAGGGGTATTCTGTTTAATTTTAACAAACAATGTTTATAATTATATCATAGGTGATTACCCCATGGGACTCTAATGTCAATAGTTGCGACCGAAATGAAGTGTAGTGGTACCAACCTAACCAACATTTGCTACATTACGACAGCTTCAATCATTAATAGACACCCGTTATAATGATGTAAGGGTATCACTTATTTTAATAAATAAAAAAGCATAATACACGTTTTTCTATTATTAGGTTTAACAAAAACCTTATCTTGCCATGGAAAACAGAAGTAAAGCAAGTGAAGCGTTGTTTATCTTCATTTTTGACAGTTCGTTCGTTAGTTATCGGTTTTGTCAGTGTGGAAAATTAATTATGGTGCACGCAAATTTCGAGAAACTTGATATGATCGAATGTTACATCATTTGTAACAAAAACAGTCAAAGAGCCAGTAATAGGGGCAATATTAATAAAAAAGTGCAGATAAATGTTCTAGCTGTTGTTAATCAAAATCCATCTACATCAACACGGCAAATTGCACAAGATGCAGCAATCTCACAACGCACAGTAGTGAGAACTTTAGCAAAACATAAATACCATCATTGTAAATATTCAGTTGGACAAACTTTGCACCCTGGTGATGATGAAAGAAGATTAAATTTGTGGAATTGGTTCATAAATATGTGTCATGAAAATAACAACTTTCCGATGCAGATTTTATGGACCGACGAAATTACAAACTGTGGTATGTTCAATCGCTATAATGAACACATGTGGGCCCAAGCAAATCCTCACCGTTTATAAGAAAGGTGACCTCAGATTAAGTTTGGCTTCAATTTATGATGCGGTTTTATTGGTTCGCAGCTTGTTGGGCCATTTATTGTTAATGCGACTTTAACTGGAAGTCGATATTTACAATTTCTTAGGGAAGATTTTAACAATACCCTAAATAAATTAAATTTACAAACCCGTGAAAACATACAGTGGTATCAATTTAACACCCCCACCCCACTATCAGGCGCAAGTTAAAAGAAATTTAGATGACATTTTTGCAAACTCGTGGATAAGCAGAAATGGTCCTGTTTTATGGGCTGCACGTTTCCCTGATCTTTCACCTTTAGACTTTTTTGTATTTGGAGTAATAAAAGATCTCGTATATGTGCGATCATATGCAACTCGGCAGAAGCTACAGGAAGCTGTTATTAATGCGTTTAACAGACTAGATGGGCTTAAAGTTGGAAAAGCTGTTTACTCCGTGGTAAATAGGTGTTGCTGTGTGTCGGTAATAATGGTGCTTTTATTATTGACTATACAATTGTGTATGTGTAAATTCCTTGCCTATTTGTTTTGTTCTTGTCTAAGTGTAGTTAAACTGCATTGCAGTTACCTTATTTTACCTGTTTAATTTTACTGTTTGTTATATTTTATATAACAATCTGCATTATTATTTTCTTGCATGATTGGTTGTATAAGGACCACTTGTTTGGAGTCACCATTTTTATTCTGATTTATTTATGACACAATTGTGGGTGTGTTTACACTGTTTGTTTCTTTATTGTGTTTACGTGTAGTTAGATAATTGCTTTTCTTTTTTTTTGTTCTGTTACTTAATTTTGTAATTTTGTACGCATTTTAACCTTATCTAATGGTGTTTGGTTATATTGAACACTTTCTTTGTTTTTTTGTTATTTGATTTATTAATGTACATTTACCTATTTATGAATAAATTGAATTTTCTTGGTGGTTCTTTCCCAAAATAGTACATTAACGGGTTGAACCATAATTGCGCAAAGCTCGTTAATTCTAATTTGAGTAGTTTCATGGTTTAGCTATCCCGCATGATGCCTATCTCAATCAAATTACACTGCATAGCTAACACTAGACGGCCAATTCTTTTGATCAGATTTGAGGTTTGCGAGTAATTAAATATCAGACTTGTAAGTAAATTCTAATGTTTTAATTATTGACAGGAAAGTCAATGTAAGGCAAGCAATTAATTTGAGTAATAGCAACATTAGGCCCTTCGCACATTAGGCGACTAAAGAAAAACTAAACTAATTATAAACTTAAATCACAAACTAGTTGCGAACAGTGAATCGCACACCACGCTACTGAAGTTTCTAAAATCAAAACAGATTTCGATTTTCGCAGCTCTGTTTAAAATATGTTCTTTTTAAATTATTTTATTATGGCGGTTAAGCTATTGTTCCTATTGTGAAACTAGGCGTTCAACATGTCTAATGATGAAGATATTATCCTTCATTATTATAATAAAAGACGAAGAAACCGGCAGAAGAAAAGAAGGTATTGGGTTCACCCCTACATTGACAAAATTTAAATTGCGGAGCATTTGTTGCTACAAAGGAACTTCAAGAATATGATGCTAAGTTTCAGGCATTTTGTACAATGTCCAAAGAATCATATATTTATTTAATACAATTGCTTGTTCCTGCTATTCAAAAGAAAAATACTCAAATGCGAGAATGTGTTGGAGCAGAAGAAAGGATTTTAAGGTAAGGAAATAAAGTTTATTTTATTTATTTTATAAAAAAAAATAAAAACATAAGTAACTGAATTAATAAATATCCTCAGCATCGGGATTTAATATATTTCTCATAAACTCTTAATAAGACGATGTTCTTTGTGAATTATGTTCTGTACTATGAAGCGTCAAGGTATTTGATTCCCCTCTTTGAAGTGTTGAGTAAATAAGTTGATACCCCGACGACGACGTTGAAGTTTCTGTCGAAATACTTGATTTTCGACTGGGAATCGGTGGAGTACTCTGCAATATATCATCAATTAAGTAAATGAGTTTTCGTTTAAACATTCTTATTTGGTGGGAAGACATCTGATTTACTTCGGGTAATAAGGTCAATAAAAACATTGTATTGGCATCCTGTAAGGGATCCATGTTAGCTTCAAGTTTCTTTCTTTTTGCTTTTAGATATTTATCAAAGTTTTCATCCGTAGTATCCTGTAACTTTTTATTACGTTTCAACTTTGAAGATGATTTGTTGTTCGGAACCGATAGTTGTGGAGACTCCGGCGGTAACGAGTGCGATTCAGGAGATGACCTAGGCAATGAAATCAATTGTGGAGATAGTGCTGACAGAGAAACAGACTGCGGAGATGGAAGAGGCAGTGCTGTCTGAGAATTTAATGTATTCGAGTTTTCTTCTTCGTAATCATCACGTACTTCTTCTTCTGATTGGCTTGGCAAATTTCCTGAAGTCACAGTATTGAATGCTTTTATAAATGGTAAAGCAAACTGCATTGAAGATTTTAGGTAGT
Source organism: Vesta saturnalis (assembly GCA_036346205.1). Classification (NCBI taxonomy): domain Eukaryota; kingdom Metazoa; phylum Arthropoda; class Insecta; order Coleoptera; family Lampyridae; genus Vesta; species Vesta saturnalis. Next base: position 1,989,616 of record JARFJB010000743.1, read on the forward strand.
AAGGCTTTTTTAATGTAGTTGAAGAACCACTTGGAGCTGCTTTCATATGCCGGATAAACACTGTTCTTACATTTTTCCATTTCTCTTTACATTCACTTCCTGGAATAATAAAACATATATATATATATATATATATATATATATATATATATATATATATAGGGTGTCCCAATAGTGCGTATTCGGTCGATAGCTCCTTAGCCATTAAACTTAGAAGATAAGTTTAAATACGAAAGTTGTCTATTTTTATAAGCTGCATAATCTAAAACCAGTTTGGTTTCTACAGGGTGTAATATAAAAGCGGTACAATATACAACTTTTGATTTTTAAATAGAACACCCCATATATTATTTTATTTTTCGATTCTCCTTATAATTTTATATCTTTTTTATAAGAATTACTTACAGTTTTTGAGATATTTGCAAAGTTAACTAAAAACTGACATTTTTATGTAGTAATTCAAGTAGGTGTATCTCAGTTATTTTTAAAGATAAAAAAATAATCTTTGGTATAGAATTTATTCATACATGAGCTTACTTTAATCTATTGTCAAAATTGGGATTTCAATATACACGGTGATCACAAAAAATTAATTCAATAACATAAATTTGAAAATGCTATATCTTCATTTTTTTAAATGGCACACCCTATATTTTTTTAATGCCTTGTCTTCTTCTATTAACCGGTTTTCATTTCTAGTAAATATGTTCTATACCTATCTCTAATAGTTTCGGAGATATCTAAGTTTGTTCAATTTTTTCGTTGATAACACTGAAGAAGAGTAAAATTAGTCGGTCAAAGCAAGCTATGAATACATAAGAAACTAAAAAACATATTAACTGAAATACAAACACTTAAAATTATAATAAATGTTCAATGTGACCACCATTTTGTTGCTGGCAAACATGAAGTCTTTGAATAAACGACAGATTTACTTTTCGTAACGTGGAAACATTTATATTTTAAATGACGTCTCTAATTCTTGCCTTCATATCATCTACAGTCGTTGGAGGAATTTGACAGACCTTTCTTTAATCCAACCCCAAAGAAAAAAGTCCAGCTTTGTCAAGTCAGGCGATCTTGCAGGCCAGGAGATCGGCCCTCCTCTTCCAATCCATTTGTTTTGAAACTGGATATTTAAATAAATTCTAACGTTTCTGCTAAAATGCGGAGGAGCGCCATCTAATGGTAGCCACATTTCTCTAAGGGTTTGTAAAGGTAAATCTTCAATAAAAGTTTCAAATTCGTTGCACAAGAAGTTTAAAAATGAATCTACATCGGCCGTGTTTTCAAAAAAATATGGTACTATAATTCTTTCCCCAATAATTCCGGCCCAAACATTAAGTGACCAGCCGTGTTGATGATTAACAGGAATTATAAATCTGGGATTCTCAGTATCGTAATAATGGAAATTATGTCTATTAACGTATCCATTTTTGTGGAAAGTTCCTTCATCAGTAAATAAGATCGTGCTAAAATGATTGGGTTTTTCTAAAGTTTTATTTATGGCCCAATTGCAAAAGTTTAATCTATTAACGAAGTCGTCCTCGTCTAATTCTTGTGCAAGTTGGACATGGTATGGATGATATTTATATTTTTTTATAATTCTATTAACTGATGTTTTTAACTTCTAATTCCAATTGTCGGCAAGAAACGTGAGGATTTTCAATCACGGATTGAAGAACTAAAATAATGTTCATTACCTTCATTAATTGCGGTTCTTTCTCGTTATAAATTGTCTTCGTAATGAATACTGCCTGTTTGCTCAAAACGCTCTTTCAATCTTGCAAATGCTGAAACTTGCGGGTGCCGTGCATTTGGAAATTTTTGCTTATAAATTCGATGAGCTAAACGACAATCTTTATCGCTTTCGCCAAGGACGTAAATCTTATTAACAAGTTCTTCTTTCGAAAAATTCATTTTGTAATTTAGGAAGTACAATACTACACAAATATTAGCACTGTTTTACAAGTTTGATTTCTTCATTTGTTTTCGTTCATCTTTTGTTTTACGCTCTTTTGACTAAATTGTTTAATTTTACGATGAATCTTTTAAAAACATCTCAAATATCTCTTAAAAATGGTGATTTCATACAATATTTATTATAATTACAATTTATGTATTTCAGTTAATATTTTTTAGTTTCTTATGTATCCACAGCTTGCTTTGACCGACTAATGTTACTCTTCATCAGTGTTATCAACGAAAAAAATTGAATAAACTTAAATATCTCCGAAATTATTAGAGATAGGTATAGAACATATTTAACGAAAATTAAAGCCGACTAATAGACGAAGACAAGGCGTTAAAAAATATAGGGTGTGCTAATTAAAAAAAGGAAGGTATAGCATTTTCAAATTTACGTTGTCGAATTAACTTTTGTGATCACCCGTTTATTCAAAGACTTCATGTTTGCCAGCAACAAAATGGTGATCACATTGATCATTTATTATAAGTTTAAGTGTTTGTATTTCAGTTAATATGTTTTTTAGTTTCTTATGTATTCATAGCTTGCTTTGACCGACTAATTTTACTCTTCTTCAGTGTTATCAACGAAAAAATTGAACAAACTTAGATATCTCCGAAACTATTAGAGATAGGTATAGAACATATTTACTAGAAATGAAAACCGATTAATAGAAGAAGACAAGGCATTAAAAAAATATAGGGTGTGCCATTTAAAAAAATGAAGATATAGCATTTTCAAATTTATGTTATTGAATTAATTTTTGTGATCACCTGTATATTGAAATCCAATTTTGACAATAGATTAAAGTAAGCTCATGTATGAATAAATTCTATACCAAAGATTATTTTTTTATCTTTAAAAATAACTGAGATACGCCTACTTGAATTACTACATAAAAATGTCAGTTTTTAGTTAACTTTGCAAATATCTCAAAAACTGTAAGATTTAGCTTGTAAGTAATTCTTATAAAAAAGATGTAAAATTATAAGGAGAATCGAAAAATAAAATAATATATAGGGTGTTCTATTTAAAAATCAAAAGTTCTATATTGTACCGCTTTTATATTACACCCTGTAGAAACCGAACTATTTTTAGATTATACAGCTTATCAAAATAGACAAATTTCGTATTAAAGTTATCTTCTAAGTTAAATGGCTAAGCAGCTATCGACCGAATACGCACTATTGGGACACCTTATATATATATATATATATATATATATATATATATATATATAATCGTCATTGTTTAGAGAAATCATCACCTGAAAGATATAGTTTAGGCAGTGTGTATAATACATACAGATTTACAATTAGAACTCTTTTGACACCCTATACAGCGTTCTTTGTTTTTATTTCAGATACCTTGCAACTGGAGGCACATTCGTCAGTCTTGCTTTATATTTTGCAATAGGGGACAATACGGTTTTACAAATTGTAGCCGAAACTACATCTATTACATGGGATATATTAAGAGAACTATATATGCCCATTCCAAATATAGACCAACGGAAAAAAATTGCAGAACGTTTCTATTTTAACTATAAATGCTGCCATTCTATCGTACTGATGGCATGTTCATTGAAACGCCTGGGTGGCAACTAATAAGCAACAGGTCTGGAATTTAAGTTTACGATTAGTTTCGTTTTAGTTGCTTAATGTGCGGAGGGCTTTATTGTAAGCAAAGTCAAGATATATCACTTAGCAACTGTTTTGTTCTTGAATTTACATTATTGCGAATAAAGTCAAATTACACTTTTTAAGCTTGGGTACCTGGGCACACTACAGCTTGGTGTCTCCTGACCAGGATGAGTTTGTGTTGCATTAGACTTTTTTTTTATTTCTTGTCCATTTTAATTACAGTAACTTTCCCACTTGCAATTAAAAAGAAAAAAAAATTATGAAAAGGAGAGGTTGAATTGTTTAAATTTGAACAGATCGGTTTAGTTTTTTTGTGAGCTTTTCATTCATTAACGTTGTTGTTGAAAAACAGGCATTATGAGGGTGAAGGGTTATTAATGTCTATTATGAAGGGCAAGGAGAAACAATTTCCTCATAGGTCCCCAACAAATAAAACATATAAAGAAAGATTTTGATGAAATTATTGTGCACGAAGTTTTTTTTTCACTGATTAAAAAATTTGATTAATTACAAATTCCAAATAATCATGGAAGCTTTGTACTATCTAATAATGGTTATGTAACATATTTTGGGAAGGGTAAATGTTTATTTATAGTGAACCGCTTGAGGCTTCAGGGGTAAACGTACCATAGTTCACCTTGCTGAGATGCCCAGGAACACCGAAGTATGTGAATCGTTGATATTTAAAATATAAATACTCTGTCTGTAAGACTTGAAATGTGTTACCTGTTCAGTTTACTATATCTAGGTGCAGATTTTTAACATGTTGTGGTGTTATACCTATTATCTGTACTTGCAAATATTTTTCGGTTTTGATAATCCAGAAGTCGGCAAACTTATAAAATTTTTTTATTAAATTATTAACACTGTTAACAATGTTCGTTTTTTTTTGAAGCCAGTTGTTACAATGAAAATAGTGAGTTGTTAAACATACAGCCGACATTTCTGATTTAATGAAGTGTTAAATTTGTCACTTTGCAACAAATTCTCAGTAATTGGAATTTTAATAGAAGTCTAAAAATGTCTTTCTGTTTCTTTTAATGTGTCAAATTTTACTTGTTAGCACGAGAGAGATATAATTTTTTTTCTTTTGCTAAAATTTGCAATCGTACTATTTTAAATAAGCAGAGAACTATGGCTTAATGAAAAGCATTTCTTTTACTGACCTATGTAACCTTTGCTTTCAGGTTAATACTATTATTGATGGTTTAAAGTTGCATACACTTCACTAAGGATAATCATAATTTTTGTTTATTTATGAGAATAATTATGGGCCAAGTTCTTAGAGTAGGTATGTACGGTATCCACCAAGGTCTCGATAATGGACATAACCCGGTGACGGGATCTGCAAATGGCATCCACAAGGACGCTGAACTGGAAGGTCTAAAAGAGGTTGTACAAAATCAAGGAACATTGATGGAAACTCTCCTCGAGCAGAGCGCGGTGATGCAGAGGACTATCAAAAAGTTAGTCACTACACCCGCAATCGGGTTTTTGTGAAGGTCAGCCACATAGTGCTAGAAATAGTAACTTTGTACGCTTTGTTACCTCCATCCCACGTAAAGTGAACAGAGATGGCAATACACTCCCTGATTATGAACAATCGTTTCAAAGCTCTGATGTTAGCTTTTCCGGTACTGAGTGTCGCTCTATTTTGTTGGCGCTATCTAATAAAACCAGGTCCCCTTTAAACTTGGAGAGTTGTTTTCTTACGTAAATTTGAACAATTTTGCGGAATCGTACCATTTGTCGGATTGGATTATTTGAGGGCGGTAAAGACGTGTCTAGAAGCCGGTGCCCAAAATTGGGCGTTGATAAATGATGTCGATTGCCGAGATTGCGGTTCGTTTAACAAAAGCTTTTTGGCGTATTTTTGGTCATTGAACGCAATAAACTCCATAACTTGCGTTACCACCCAGAAAAAAGGTTGTCTAGCCGAATATTTTCTGAAACAAATTAATGACTATCGCCTTTTTTATCCTCCCATCTCCGAAGAAGTTATTTTGTACGAAATATCCTATTGCCACCCAATCTTTATGAGGAGCCTGCTGAGACTGGAGCTTGACTGGAGTTCTTTCCTTTTTAGAACGATTATCGGCTATTGAAGCAAAGAAATCGAGAAATGACGTTCCGCAAGTTCAGGCTGTAAATATTGCTAGTATATTACCAGCATCGTCACCTTATTTTAGCATACCTCCGCCATTTTGGATCCCTAATGCGACCCCTCCTCGCTCTTCAGGAAACGACCCTGGAGGAAACTGAGGTGGGATGGTTTCCCTTACGACCAAAATTTTACACCCACGACAGATAGTGCCAAGCCTATATTCTCGCTTATTAAATTTGTAAAGCCAGGTTTTAAAGATAGCAAGATGTCGAGTAATTCTTCAACTCCTATAGGATTTAATTTTGTCTTACATGTAGGCCTCCTATGTGACCCACAAGAATTAAATAAATTATATTCGAAGGGTGTCTGATTCAGAGATACGAATGGAAGTTTGGGACCGGTTTGGGACCAAATAACATGGGTATTAGGAACCCGTTGCCGTTCCAGCGCAGAAATCTGAATTTTTGGTTCACGTGTCGGTAATTCCTCTGTCCACATTGTAAAACAAGAGTATTCCGTTCGATCTAACCAAAGTTCGAGCATTGCCCCATCAAGTGTTGTAATGTCTCACTATTGAGTCTGATACATTCTGGAAGCCAAGTTACTTATATCAGTGAGAAGTGTTATTCTGAAATTAGCCAATTAGCAAAATTATCTAAAGATTTCAGATGTCAGATTTCAGGTGTGGATCCCCTTTTCAGTTGAGAACATACCCGTTGCGTTTGAACATTCTTTTTTAGTAATTAAAAGTTTGTCCGGCCTATCGAGTAGATTGGCCTTATTCTGTCTCGGGAATGATATATTTTGTGGATAATGTCCTAACAGTCCTCTATGGTGCAACAGAATACTCGATCCGTTTCAATATCACTGACCAATGCGTTGATGAAACGATCGCGGGACCTATTTCGCTTTCCCAAACGGCGTCAATTCTCGCAACCCCAACAAAGTAACATTAGATGTTACGAAAGAAATGGAAGAAAAGTTAAGAAACATTTCCAATATAGACACTAATCAGCGTCTGTAATTCAAGGTTTTACTCCAGGAACATCGACAACCCTTTAGCGATATCCCAATTCGTACCAACAAATATACGTATGTTATTAAACTACATAATACCACTCCATTTTTGCGTAGGCCCTATCCTATACCTTTTTGTTTGAGAGCGTTTGACGGTTGTCAAGAAGAAATACGGAAGCGTTCGCATATGTTTAGATTCTCGGTCCTTGAATTCGTGAATCTCGGCTTCCCAGTAATTCCAGGACATTTTATTGTCTTTTTCTAGAGTCAAATACATGACGTCCATAGATTTAACCATTTCTTACTGGTATATCCCCTTAAGCGAAGAGAGTAAGCAATATACGGAATTTCTGTTTAACGGAAGGTGTTACACTTACCAAGTCCTACCTTTTGGTTTAAAAAACAGCAGTCGGTTCTTTTTCGAGAGCTATGGATATAATTTTAGGGCCGAATTACACCAGTTTGTATTCAGTTACGTTGATGACCTTTTGGTTGTATCTGAATCGTTTTGTGATAATATTCAACTTCTTAGGAAACTTTTTGTTTGATTTAAGGAGGCCAATATGACCAGAAATATCAGAAAAACAGATTTTTATTGCCCGAGGTAAAATTTTTGGAACATATTATAACTACTAGGGGCGTTCAATCTGATCCCTAGAAATTATTTTCAGTTGAGAGCCTTTCTTGGGTTATGTAGCTATTATCACTGATTTATGCAACGTTACAGTTACCTAATCGCTCCTTTGTTGAGGTTGCCCCAGAAAAAAAGTTAAGTGGTATTGGGAAGAGGCGGAACAGCAAAGATTTGAACAAACCAAAAGGTTATTTTTGGATACCATAATGCTACCCTTCCAGATTTTTTGACACCCTTCTACTTACAGTCAGGTAGTTCCGAGTTGGCCGTCGGCATTAATTGTACCAACTTAGCGAAGAAGGCGAACATCAGGTTATAGGGTTTACTAGTCGAGTCCTTCACGGGTCAGAATTACTATACAAGGCCACGGAAAAGGAATTGTTGGCTATTATTTTCGGCTTGAAGAAATACCGTACGCTAATTTTGGGCTATCGCATTGTAATTCGTACCGTATTTCTAAAATTTCTGCTACATTGTCGACGAATGATCGATAATGCTGTGCTACTATTTATCTCAATGATATGCAATCACACTCAAGGGTGATAATGTGTTGGCGGACACTCTATCGCGTTGTACGGACAGGTTTGTCGTGAATGAGGCGACAAACAGCTCGGAATTATATGTGCGCCTTTGAAAACTTTACGAATGGAGAATTACTTTTATGCCCCTTATATCACTTCTATAACGGAGTCCCTATGGTTTTAGGGAAAACCTAGACCAAATTCGTACATAATTTTCAGCTGATCGACGAAAGTTGCCGAATGGCCCTGCCGGCGGGTATAGTCACAGATGTCATTATGTGTTTACATCAGCATTACGGTCATTTTGACACGTCGAAGTTATTCGCCATCTTAAAGCGCTCGTTTTGTTTTTGTAAATTCCGTGGAACCATTTTCAGAGACATCCGAAGTTGTGATTTGTGTCAGAGAACTAAATCCCCTAATAAGACGTTAAATGAGCCGATCCAGGTCATTGCCGCCTCGGAACCCATTTTTTTGCAGAGTACTGGCAGAAATCACTGAAAGGTAGTGGAATTCGAGTCACTTTTTCATCCATCCGACACCCCACAGCTAACCCTGTGGAGCGTGTTGTGAGAAAACTAAGCAGGTTGTTTAAAGTCTACTGTCGAAATGCGCATGCTAGTTGGGTTAATCACGTTAAAGACATTGCCACTTACCTGGGAAAAATGTTGCCCATCTCCGTCACCGAATCGCAGGCGGTGATTTGGAATAAAGTTCGTTAGAATTTGGACAGAAGTGTAAGTCAGCGCGTACGAGGTTTCAAACACCAAGGTGGCAGACTGTGTATCGACGACTACGTTTTACTTAAGGAAAGTAATATTTCTGGCGCCTCCAAGAAGCAAATATCAAAGTTTCGCCCCCTATATTCCAGCCCCTTTCGTATTACAGCTAAACCCTACCCGAACGTGTACCGTTTGTTGGATGAAGAGATGGATTCTATAGGGGAATTATATCGACGTCTTTGCCCTAGACACCTTGCGCGGACAAAAATAAGTAGAAGCCTGGTTGCATATACCCATTTTTTTTAATTTTTTTTCCTCCTATGTTGTCTAATAGGCGCTTAGCTTGCCTAGTTAGACTGGTTATTAATTAAGTTTTGTTTTAGTACTAATGGCTGTAGTTCATAGCGGAAGGTAGCGAAGGATCACAATCCGAAGCGAAGGATATTGAAAACTCTGCGAATGTACTTTTAAAGAGGCGTTCTGTGGGTAGTGGACCGAAAAAATTTTATTATTGTAATAAACATTTTCTAATCGGAATTGTTACCGTGAAAGTAAAGATAATTAATGGGTGTTTAATATATTGATAATAAGTCGTGATTTCATAATGCTTTTCGGGATATTTTATTTTATGTATTTTATGTAAGAAATATTTGAATGTATGAAACTGATATTTGAGTAAGGGTTGAAAAGAAAAAGAAAAACATATGTTGGGGTAGAAAACAGGTGTTTGCTCGAAATTGCCTTTACCGAAGGAGTAGAATATGTTATTAATTCATTTTATTCGTTACACGATGTTCATCTCTGATTATACCGGTAATAATAATAAATACGTTTAGCGTGATAATACAAATCTTAATAAGGATTTCAAATTTAAATAATATGACATGTATTGTTATGAGTTACTAAGGGGAAAAACATAGAATGCACCCGTACAACTCCTCACTAGTTTTTGTATTATTTTGACCCCAAGAAGAATAAAAATAAATCATTGGGGTTTTATCCAGGTTATGTCAAATTTAAATAAAATAACTTATCCAGCTGCTGATATTCAGATATGAACAGATACTCAACTTCTGATTGATAACAATTTGTATTCAGGCGGGCTATTGAGATCGTTTAGAAAATGATGAATACGCTACTGATGTAGGTACATTTTACGTCTTTTTCTCGTATAGCACTTTAAAACGCTATTACTTATGATTTGGTCCTTGTCTAAATTAGTTGTTCAATAACATTTATGGTGTTGTGTTATGAACGGATTATATAAAAGGTTAAGTTCCATTTTTACATATTGACGTCACTGTGGACATTTTTTTTTAGATTAGCGAGTGTTTACACTTTTCATGTATCTTCTTAATCCGTGGGTTACGTAAAATCACGTGTGATACGTCGTATAATTTTTTAAATAATATCATTAATGTTAAATTATCACAGATTTTATCAAATCAACATCTTTCATGATTGAGGCCAGTGTTTATCTACTGATAGCTTTTGTATCAATGTAATTTCACGGTACAATACATTCAATATAATTTTGTGAATTTAGAATAACAGACTGTACTCGCAGTGTCAACATATACTAAAGCATGTTGAAATGATTGATTATATCTTTTCAGGTGAAATAATAATTCTAGCGAAACGATTAGATTACTACGTATTGGCATCAATAAACAATATTGTTTTTTAAACTAATCAATGATACAGTTATAGGAAATAAAATTACATAATTTTACTGCTCGAAGACAGCGTTGACTGACAAGATATGCCCTTAAAGCGGCCCACACACTCTCAGTTTTAACTACGCAGTTATCACATGTGACGTCATGTCTGAGCGATAAACTATGTGAACTGTGCAGTTTTATGCTCCTTTTAACACAGTCTCAGATCTGACCTTCTGGACCCTCTTTTACTCCGGTAAACTGCGCAGATCACACAGGTTATCGTTCAGTTCTTTCAGTTCGTTCTCATTCCTCGCCATGGCATGTTCGTAAAAAAAACATGTTGTTCCTTGAATTTATTGAAACTTATCGTTCTCTTCCTGGGCTTTGGGATACACAATGTTCAGCGTATTCCAATAGAATCAAAAAAGTAGATGCATATGATAAATTAAAACCAATCGATGGTTGTGCTACGCGAGAGAGTGTTGCAAAAAGATTAATAACCTAAGGTCTACATTTAGAAAAGAGTTGAAAATAGGCGAGCTTCAGCTGACGAAATTTACACCACTTCACCGCGGTATTTTAATGAACTAATGTTTTTAGTGGACCAGGAAACTCACGAACCTGGTGAGTTTACGCTATCGGAGGAAGGAGGGGATAATCGTATACGTAAACGTTTATAATTTTAATTAAATTTTATAATGTAAACATTTTATTTCAAAGAAAAACATAAATATAGTACAAATCTCAATCTAAGAAAAAAATATACATAAACAAAACACAAATTCCAATAAACAAAGCACAAACACTACAAGTACAATTTAAATTTGTTTTGTCTGTTTTTTTTTTTTGAATAGTTAACAACTGATTAATAATAACAAAATAAATTAAAACCCACGCAAACTCTCCCAGAAAGAAAATTTTCATTTTAATACAAACTGATAGTTCAGCTGTACTTAATTGTCAACTTTTATTTTTTTTTAAATAGATAAACCCAGCTAGATCAATCACGTTCTCCAAGAATCGTTGACTACCACACCACTGTCCCCTTATTATTAAAGTAGCTGCAGTAGGTGTCTCGAACTTGTTTGGCTGATGTTTAGCACCCGCAAAAGGTCGGTTTAGAGGAGTCAAATCTCGGTTTGAAGCAGCAGAATTGAGCAAAGGTTGCTACCTGATTGTTCATGGTAATAACCACGGGAATGTCTTCTTAAAAAGTTGTGCAAATAACACCACTACGGTCTTTACCTTACCAGGGGACAGATTGGTGGGTTTTAGAAAATGAATCTTGAATTTAACATTCCAAAAAAATACGTCTTTCGCCATTTAAAGCAGCTAAGGACTAGGGTTTCATAAAATTGTCCTGCACCGCAAATGCCTAGCCCCAACAAAAACATAAGGAACAACTTTGTTGCTTTTTGGAAATTTTGGGGGGCTAGGATCTTCATCTTATTATTTTTCAGTATATCATAAAAAGTTGTGTTTTTAATTACACGTCCATCGCAAATCCTTCCGTTTGTTCCTATGTCTGCGAAAATAACTTCGTAACTTGCATCAACAACAGCCATTAATACAACACTGAATGTCCCCTTATAATTGAAGTACCGAGAACCGCTTTTTGCAGGTTTTCTTATTTGCACATGTTTTCCATCAATAGCCACAATATTCATCTTCTATAGGCACTTTGTTTGCAACACCTGCCAAACGAAGTAAGACAAAGTGAACAGTATTAACAGGGATTCAGCGCAAGAACTTCTCGCAAAAGCTTCAAAATACTTAGAAATAGAAGATGATGAGTGCTTGACTTTGGCAAATGAATAGGATATTAAACTGAGAAAACTGACAGAACATCAGTTAATGTTTGTTGGTAAACTAATAAATGAAGCATTATTAGATGCCCAAATGGGTATTTTAATAAGAGGCAGTTACCTAGCACACTCAGCACCAGCATTGGACACTCCTCAACACAGTCATCATCCTTAGAAAACAACAATGCAACAAGTTTTTTGGAAACCTTTTCTTACGAGGACTTGTAATTAATAAAAGTATAACTATATATTTGTTTTATGTACCTACATTTTGATTTTTTTCTTTATAATGATATAATTATAAATTATAACAATACATATATTTTGAATGTTTATTTACCTGAATATAATTTTTCAGTACTTTGCGAATTGTTTTACATGTCATGAAAAATTTGAAATCCTCAAAACATCTCTTCGGTTGCTAAGAACCGTAATGTAGCAGTAAGCCTCGCTTCAGATGATATAGGTTCTCTTAATCTTGTGCTCCGTTTTTCAACTATTGGAGTTATTTTACTTATCAACAATTGCAATGTGCTTCTATCCATTCTAAGGTAATTTCTATAATCATTAACTTCATCTCCTACGTGCAACTCGTTCAGCAGATTGCAATCATTTGATAAAACGGCTCTTTTAAGAAACCACTCTTTACTCCAACGCTTCCTCAATTTTTTTTCTTTGAATTTCTTTATCAAGTAAAACTGAAATAGCAATTAAGCAACACACAGCAGCTTTTCTTCTTTTGCATGTAGTTGTTAACAAATAAAGAAAACTGAGAAGACTGAGCAAAAACACATTTTCAGTTCGGTGTATTGTATATAGTATAGTTTAACTGCACAGTTAAAACTGTGAGTTTGTGGGCCGCTTAACGTACCTGCTGGTTATACTCTTTTTGGGCCGATGTCTTTGTTTTTAATTCTTTGATTGAGCTATATAGTAGGCATGGTGTTTAAAGATACAAATTCATAGATTTCACACTTCTCGTCCGATGAGATCTATTTACCATGCCTACGTTTAGATCTCTTCAATAGTTGGTTGCTATTGTTGTTAAAAGCAAACATGACTGAATAGGTACAATAAAACGCTCTCATTAGAAACAAATTAACATGTTCCAGATGTAGACTGGGGCAATAAACAAAGTTTAAAACAAAATCGTCATTTTTAAGACAATTAAAATGAAATTTGCGTCCAAAGTACCTAGTTCCCTCCACCTTACACCAAATATCGGCCATGCTTGTACCAGCTTCCGACCACTTTTATTTTTGAAATAGGAATAAGGAAATCGATAGACAAAATGTAATTTAATACAGAAAGTTTTTTTCAATTATAATTATATATATATATATATATATATATATATATATATATATATATATATATATATATATTGTCCAGAAACTCTAGGGACAAACTTTGCGTAGTGATTCTAGACCAAAAATAAGAAAAAAGTTCATAAAACCCAGGTCCGGAAACGCTTCGTTTAGGACCTACAGGGTGTGAAAAAATTTATTTTCTCGGTTTTATGGCGATATTTTGCGAACAAATTTGAATATGGTCCTGAAATTTGGAGCACGGGGTTTTGTGGTCGAGAAACTTAAATATCTTATTGATTTTGATGCAGGCTGCAGAGGCGCCATTTACAGTGGTATGCTAAAAGTTAATTGGCCTTAACTTTTTACCACCCGGTATATTCACGTTCTGTTTGAATTAGCTTGTTCCTTTCAGTTCTAAGCAAAAACGTATGTTTGCATTTTTATTTTAATTTTGAATTTAAGAACGAAAATGAAGAAATAAATAATAAAACTAAAAAAAAATGTTACAAAGGGTGTTCCACATGATAACCATTTGTTTCGATACATAATCTCACTCCTTTTATAATGAGCGCGAATCCCTAAACATATTCCCACATTACTTGAAGGTATCGTAGGCATCTACAGTGGTATGCTAAAAGTTAATTGGCCTTAACTTTTTACCACCCGGTATATTGCCGTTCCGTTTGAATTAGTTTATTCCTTGTCAGTTTTAAGCAAAAAAGGTGTACTTGGTCGATGCCTCTCAGATCAACCGTTTTCGAGATATTGGTTGATGAACCAGCTATTGAATCTCTTCCCATTTTAGCACGCTTTGACTAAAACAAAATGACAAGTTGTTGCTTAGATACACAAATGTATTTATGACACACCCTGTAGGTCCTAAACGAAGCGCTTCCGGACCTCGGATTATATGAACTTTTTTCTTATTTTTGGGTCTACAATCACTACGCAAAGTTTGTCCGTAGAGTTTCTGGACACCCTGTATATATATTTAGTATTACATTCCGAAATGTTATTTTCTTTTTTCTCCACTTGTCCGATGAAAAATCGGATACTTTTCTTTAAAACATATTTAGCGATGCAAAAACTACCAACGTCACATTCTGTTTCATCATTGGATGCAGAACTTTCTGGACTCGTCACTTCGTCCCATACAATGGAGGTATTCTCAGAAATTCTTCATCTGACGAAGATGAAAGCTCAACCTTTCTTTTCTGCGCCTGTGGTCTTTCCATTTGTTTTTTCTCCTTTTTAACTTCTCTTTCTATCTTCTTCTGTTCTTTTAGCTTCTTCTCTTCCTCTTTACCTTGCCAATAATCTTTCAACATACCAGCTCCAATAGCAGACGGGAATTTTATTCTCCTACGAGCACTGGCGAAAGCCGGACTTATATTGGAAGTGGCCGGTATAGAAGCCGAAAGTATAATGTCAACTATATTAACTGAGGACGTTCCTGCTTTAACAGTGGTGACAGGTGTAGCTGTAAGACACGGTGGTACTTCGGGTGCTTCATGTACCGTCTGCAGGCTAGTATCCACAACTGCTCTTTCGCTGCTTCGAAATTGAAATACTCGGCCATATGGAAACATCGACTCGATTAGTAATTGATGGGATGCATCCAACTGTCTGCAAGGCTGGTTCACAGCACGGCTAAACATTTGGAAAAGTCGATGGCACTGACGTCAAACGGGTATAACCCACATTTCTTGAACACATTTTTAATGATGTCGTCAGTTAAAATACTCTACTACTTTGCGTCAAGTTCTTTTTAACGATCCCAATAAAACGTCATCTGTCGGCTGTAAGATGTGAGTTGCATTGGGTAGCAGCGAATACAATATCACACCTTCCTGTTCACACAATTCAGAAACCTCAAACGATATATGTGATTTGTGACCGTCAATCACGAAAAGCACCGGGAAAGGAGTTCCGGCCTTCTTTAAATAACCACCCTAACTTCGATTTTCGACATTCCAAACTGGATTTATTTGGAGGACAATTTCTGGCGGTATCCTTTCGTAGGGGTAGACAACACATGGGGGAACTCCTCACCATTAGCCGTGAATGTTGCGAGGACGGTGATCATCACCTTCTCGCTGCCTTTGACTTGATACACATCCTTGCTTCCCTTGGGAGCAAGCAAGGAAGTCGGTGGGTACATAAAGAATCCCTATTCGTCTGCGTTAATTATTCGACATGGGTCAGACAATAGTTCGCGACTTCCAGTCTTTTCTTCTATGTAATCCCCAAGCATTTGGTGCCACTGTTTAACGACGCGCTTGGTTACCAGAGCCCTGGCAACACCTATAGCTGCTGGTTTCCTTAAACTAACGACTGACGCTTCATAAATAATGACTAGCAACAATTCTTCCTAAAAGAAAACCGTAGATAATTAGCCGAAATGGAAAATAGAGTTTTAAAGCCAATAAACTCTTAAGATAAACATGACACCCAACTTACCTCCTTAGTTAAAAGGGTTGACGGTCCTTTCTTCGAAACCACAGCACTCCTTACCTTCAGCTTATCGATTAGAGTCGATAGCGGGTTTCTAATATCCTCTAAAGCGAATATCAGATCTTCTTTTGAATAAGGCATCTAAAAATAATAATAAAAATAATTGAACAGCTTGAAAAAAAAAGATACGAACACAACGACACAATGGCCGGTAGTTAGAACAATAACAATAACAGCCATCCCCAACGCCCGACCGGTATGGTCGGATACAGGGACAGTATCAATCATCCCCGTTCCAAATTCCGACCATTAGCTTTTTTTTAAATCACATTATTTACAAACAAATTACATCAATAAATGTTCATGTCAACTATGATACAATAATACTGAAACAACCACAAAACTATTCGAATTAATGCGGAACATATCTTATTTAAACTACACCGTACCTTCTCCGTGTAATAATAGCATCCAATTGAAGTGTAAATAAAAATATGTCACATCATTCATGTGTTTCCCATTCTCGTCCCACGTCCTTTTTGAAGACATTTGTTTTGTTATGTTGTATGCCTTTAAACTGGTGCATTTACCCTATATATGAAACATATCATAGAGGAATATCGTTTAAAGTTAACCAATTTATTTCATAAATTTCCATCAGAATAAAATGGTAAACTTTTAATGGATAAAACTATTAAAAGAGTGTTACTCTATTTCTATTGGGGGTACAATTTCCTTAATGGGTTCTAAATTTATCAAAATCAACTAATGCAATCGTGTGATAACATTAAGTATTCTGAGAAAATTTTTGATTATAGGCTTTCAGAAACGACCTTGTCTCATTGTCATTTTATCCATTTTATCTGTAGTAGACGTATATTTTGCAATTAAGTACGTGTTATCATTAGCATGTATGCTCCCAGCACAACGTCACAATGTATGCTACTTTTCGTACACGACGTTGCAACAGATGAACTACAACTCAAAATATTTACTCAAATTGAATTAGAACCTACATAAGCAAAAAAGAACTTGTTATGTCTCTAATAAAGGGGTAAAATTCATTGATATTTACCCTAAAATTGAATGTTCGTCAATTCAATGCAATACTATACACCATGTGACATTCAATTACTTTTCTTTTTGTTAATTTAATATTCGGTTTAAGACGTTTTATACACAGTTTGCCATATTATATTAAATTTCTCTTATAATAATTAGGTAGTATCTCTTTCCACATGCTATATGACGAAACTTCTTTATTACTGAGGTCATTACCTGTGAGTAATTTAGGTAATAAATCCATATCTTACAAGACAAGTAATAACCAAATCATTAAAACACTTAAACATTCGCAGACAGTTTTGTACAATAGGATGAACCCAAAACGTCAGTTTTTAAATTTTATTTATACACGTTTCGCGGAGGAATTACGGTTAGAAAATAAAGAATATTAGATTTAGAACCTAAAAGGTACTTTTTATACTTTTAGAAATTTTTAGGTGACTGATATAGCCGTCATTTGTTTCTGCAATACTTGTCAGTTCTAAGAAACAAAATGCCGGCTATAATCGTCACTATGTTATGCCATAACGAGCCTTCTTGGTTTTATGTATTGCCGGAAGCTCAGTATTCCACGAAATAATAAAAGTGATTCATCAAGAGACAGCTTTTGCCAGGCATATATGCGTCCGGAAATGTTTTGATCACTAACGAAACTAAGTCTGAGACTTTTCCTAGTTTCTTCGATTTAGAAATTTTCTGTTGGTCTGGATATTCATAGCAACTCTGGCATCTGAGTATCTGTTCAAAGCGACGTCCAGACATTATAACATTATAACTGGGCCAACTTATAACATTAAAACAAAAGCGATGGTGTAATAACCAAAACGCAAATGTAATAAACAATTTGCAATTGATCAAATAATTTTAATTAATAAAAATATACTAAATAACAATCGCTACTGCCGTTGGCACTGTCGATAGATTAAGATAGGGAGAGTTCTAATATACTGAGTTGTTAACCTACCGGAAATGCTGCTTACTTCCCATCTGCTTAGTTATTTTCACTGCACTTAATTAATAAAAAATGCAATATAAAAACTTATGAAAATATAATGAAATGAGATCTCGAGCGCCATGTTGTCTTTTATTATAGGAACAACAAAACCTAGTTAATGAATAATAATAAACAATTTACCAAAATGAAAATAAAATAACATGATATACTTAAGTTTATTCAATATCTAATTGAAAAGGTTAGAAAATCAGAGGTCTTATTACTATTCTAAAAGTATATAAAAATCATTACCTTTGAACGGTTCGGTACATAAATTGTATTACTGCTGGTAACTATGAAGCAGAATGGTGAACTTGGTGAGGTCAATGTCTTGCTAATCTATCCTTAATATATTGTGTCCATAAATTTATCGAATTTCTTTGAAGTTTAAGTATGTAGAACTTGCGTTGTAAAATGTAATTCAAGTAAAATTTCCATTTAAATTAGAAAATAATAGAATAGTAAATTAGTGAATTATAAGTGCCATTAAAAATAAGTATTATAAAAATGCCATATAAAAGTATGCATTATAAAAGTGCAAAAGTGTAAAAGTGTGCATTCTGAAAGAATGCATTAAAAAATTCCTAAAAAAACAAATGTTTTTAATTTAAAATATAATGAATTAGAAAATAACTTAGCATCAAAATCTGATGGAACTAAATATAAAAAAATAGGTAAAACCATGCTTTCTGCTGTAACATTCAGCAGCCAGTGAAAATATAGCGGCTTTCAGAATAGCTCCTCTAAATGTTTCCCCTCAAGAAGCTGTCACGCGTTGCGCGGATACAATGATCAGAATCCAATTTTTTTAAGAAAGGGAACTATAACTATTATGAAATATTACACCCAAAAAGATGTGTTCTAGGAAATGCAAATTAAATTGCCTTTCTCAATTCTACATTTTAATAATTAAAAACTTTTCTACTATTACGCCAAATAAAAGAACGATCCCAAACCAATGTATTTTTTAATACAACCACAAAAAAGGTTGTTACAACATTGTATAAGGAAATATAGGATGATAATACAGAACATCATTACTGAAAAGATGTCTTATGCTTGGAGCTTGAACTTGAGATTTCAGTAAACACAGCCCTAAGAATTGTGACATCTCTTCTTTGTTGATTTCTTTGAACTTCATCATTCATTCGCTTGTTTCTTGTCGATGGTCTGTTAGATTGACATAATTTTTCAGCGTAAATATTAGTAGATGTGACTAACATATCCAGAACTTAGTCTGAAAAAGTTTCTTGAGAATATTGACACGAAAATTCGTATCGATATCAATTGGCCCAGAATTTGTAGCATCATATTCAAAATCAATTATTGGTTTCACATCTTCGTACCATATATTTGAAGCATCTTCATTCTCTTCTTCTTTATCTTTTGATTCTTCGTCTTCTTTATCTAAAGTCTCATATTGATCATCTTCGTTATTGTTTTCTTTTTCACTATCGTTACTAACTCCAGGAACATAATCTGGGTCACCAGAGAACTCCCAGTCATCTTGAAATTCTTCAAGTTCAGATTCAGAATATCCAAAATTTTCTTCAAATTTACTGTCACTTTCTCCACAGAATAGTTCATGTAATTTTTTCAATTTATCTTCTTCCTTTTCGTAAGACATAGCCTAAGAATTAAATAATTTATTGATTTCAAATAAAATAAAATTAAAAATAATTTATCACTTATCTATCTTTTAATTACATTCGAAAAAGAATGTATTATATTATAACACGTCCATGTAACACGACAATTTACTGACAACTAATTGTTGTTTTATAGACATTCAAACGGCCATAGCCGTCAAAACAACAGACAAGCTCAAACTTGTTCGCAAAAGTATAATCAAAAATTATGAGTCTACAATAGGACATTTACTGTTTTTGGTAGTTCCCGATACGACAGTTTATTTTAGTTATCGTACACGTTAACGAATTTAAAACCTGCTCCAGCCGTCATTTGTATATTTGAATAAAAATGTATGACGGTTTAGACTGTCATAACCTGAGCTAGGAAAGCATATTTAACGGCTATAGCCGTACTGTCCCCAACGTGTTAAATCCAAATTTCCGCAAAAAATGTTGTGAAACATGGTTTTAAATCTTTTAATAATTTATCATTAAAGTAAGGAACAAACAAGTACTTAATGAATGCAACCCTACCCTTTTATTTCCTAAGCCAATCTTATGTTAAATAGCTTTGTGCATCGTGTCTAGCAAACAGAAAAGTGGGTGGGTTTGGAGCAGCGATGAAACAATAAACCCACGCCAACTGGTAATGGGTTCGATTCCCGACAAAGCAGACAATAGCCTTGGATGCTTAAGTGAATAGAGCAGGTGACTACTACAGTAGTGGTGTCCCCAGATACCTTATCCTTAAACGTGTGCTTCCAAGTTACTGTCAATAATTACATCGCTATAATATCTTTACAATACAGAACTAATCTTACTGCATTACACTTACGTTATTCGCAATAATTTAAAGCCTAATGCTGAAGTTACTTGCAATAACTTAAATCTGATTAATTATTGGCGTCTAGTAGAGTATCCTACGCTGTGTTATGTTACTTATACGAGATACGGAGGGACGAAATTAAGTGCTGCATCATATATCCACCGTGGATCAGGCAAAGGGCAAAATTGCTTAATTTAGCATTAACGAATTTTGCGCATTTATGACATCTGTTAACTGCAAAGAACTGAAAAGAATCATCAAGAACACCTGAAAATTTGTTTCTTAATCAATACGAAATTTTACACATAAGATAACATAATAAAAATAGGCAACAGTGTAAAAACGGTAATAATCTATATCAGATACACGTTTAAACCTTCTATGAAATAGAGGTTAATAAACATCATAAATATATCGATAATACAGTTTAAACATTTTAATTCCTATTTAATTTGCTTTTCAAGGTTCATTTGGCTTGGAACTTATTTTATAAAGAATATTTATGTAAAATTGAATTATCTTTAAGAAATATGTTTACACGTTTTCCTATAAAGCTTATAGTTAATGGGATACTGAACAAATTTGAACGAACACATAAATTCCACCATAAGATCTTTGCATCCAAAGTACGCATCGTATCAAAAAATTGTATAAAACGTAATTAAAATACGTATCTCTTATCGTTCTAGAGTGATAGTGGTAACATACATTCCCCCCACACACACACAAGCACGCATGCGCGCACACACAAAAAAAAACACGCAGGCACACACGCACACACAAATAGAGCAAGAGTGATCTAAATACAGGCTGAATTAAGTGGACTTGAAAATCATTACATCAAAACAATCTTGCAAAAGAAAGGTGAAAATAAAACTGTTTACAACGCGACAGGTGGTGGCCAATAATACCCGGTACGCAATGGCGGACCGTTTAAATCACTACGCTAGTGCTGACGGAATCTCTTTCTTATAGCTTACATTCATGTACACATCGCTCTAATCAGTCCTTTGTGGGTCAGATCCGTAATTGAGGATTGAGAAATTTTTCAAACATCATCTGGTCACAAGATCGATAATATTTAACCATACTCAATAAACATGAAAATGAGTAATCTGAGGTTATCATATCACATTTTGATATGTGTTGAGTTCTCTGGGAAAGACGTAACAATCAAATCATATCAGCAACTACCGTACAAGTAATAAGTCGGCAATTAAATAAATTTCGACGTAATAAGCTTTATAGCTTCTAAATTAGTATCCTACGTTGTTATTATTAACACTGGGGTAGTCCTTTTGAAGTCCTTACACCGCGACCGTAGGTCTATTGTGTCCCCTAAGATTAGTCTTCACCTTCAAAAGTACTGTTTCTTTCATGACGTCCAGGATCTTTGAGGGGAATATTTTATTAGCTTTTTGTACAATCTTTTTCTTTACAAGAGGTTTTCGTGTCATCGTGAAAACTTTACAATTACGTCAGCTTCACCACAACCTCTATATGACGGACAGTCTGTCTGTACCGACAGTAATCTCGAGCGAGTCCTGTTTCTATCTCGGCTTTAGCTGACCAGGTTTATTATTTAGTATTTTCATACACTCCAAGGCTAGCCTCGGTTTGAATACAAATGAGTTCAGTGCTGAAATGGCCACTTTTCGGTCATTGTATACCTTAGGCTTCCAGAGATTCTGTGACCTAGTCTGTTGCCCCGTACATTCCGTAGCCGGTACCAGCACTGGGTTTAGAACAATCTGTATAGTAAACGATCTCCTGCAACTTTGTTTTGTTGGAGTTTTCTTCTCACTACGTGTGGGAATTTTGGTATCAAACTGTTTTTGTTATTCTCTCAGACGTCATGCTGAGTATGTCGGTCTTGGAGACGTCGTCGAGGATGGTAGACCGTCCAACTCTGGACGACTTCCAAGGATTTTAAGTCTATATGCCCCTCTCAACGCCTCAGCCTTAATTACAAGCTGTAAAGGCGCAAGTTTATGAGGGTCTCCATAGCTAAAGTTGGGATGTTCTCATCGCCCCTGTTATTCCAAGACAAGGTAAGCGCTCAACCTTGCTAGGTATCCGTATGCTGCTCTGTGCGTGCAGCTTGTGCCACCACACCAGAGTAGCGTACGTTATGATCGGTTTGTATATGTCCAGTGGGTCATTCTTGGAGATAGTCCCCACTTGCTTCCAACGTTCTTCTACAAGCCCATAAGGACTTAGTAGCCTTGTTCGCTATGTTCTCTAGGTGTGGCTTGAAAGTTAATCCTCCGTCTAGTGTGACGGTCTAGTTCTTCGACTATCTGTATATTTGGGCCGTACAATGCCATGTTACTTAGCTTTGCAGGCCTCTTTCTCCGTGTAAAGAGAAAAATATTTGTTTTTGCCGGGTTAACCGATAAACCTTCGTCTTGACACCACTATTCTACCAGATTGAGGACCCCTTGCATCACAACTGATATGGTTTCCTCAGATCTGCCTCGTATCACAATTTCTATGTCGTCTGCATAGCACACTGTGTTGTATCCTGCCTCACATAGCCTGCTCAGCAGTGCGTCAACGACGCACAGATGGGGTGATAACACTCCTCCCTGTGGGCATCTCCAGGCGGCGCGACCAGCACCTAGTCGTTATTAATTGTAATCTACTGATAGCAGGATGCACTGCCTGGCGATCTACAGCTCTTTGAATGGGGTCGGGTGAGGTATTGTATAATGCCCCCTCTACATCCAAAAAATATCCATTGAAACCCCATTGAAAGAGATTACCTTTTCAGCGATATCCACAACTCTGTGGATGGCTACCTCGCAGAATTTACTTGGTGGATAAACATATTGGCGTCTACTGATTGAGTCCAAACCCAGTACCACCTCCCTCCTATGATTATTAATGAGTTTCTCTAACATCTATAGAAGAAACAGCTTCAGATTTATAAATCTGAACGTCTGTGCTTGGTCCTAAGAAATTTCCCAGGTTACGGGGTGAAGACGATTTTGATGTCACTCCACGGTCTGGACATGTACCCCAGGGCAAGACTTGCCCTTAGTGTCGTGCACAGTGTGGGGCTACCAAGTCTAATCCTTGTTGTAGTAGAGCAGGAAATATTGAATCCATTCCCGCGGATCTCTATGGACGGAAACCCAAGATTTCCTTCCTCGTTTTTTTTCGCTCGGTTGAAAAGCTTTCTCGTCTGTGCCCTTAATCCAGATAAGTCCCTCGTGCAACCAAGGCACAGTCGAGGCTCTACTCTCTTTTATCGGACAGCTTACCTGGTACAGTTCATAATGGCTGCGCGGAGACTTCATTCCATCACCTCAGGTTCCGCTGAATTATCTGATTTAGCGGGACAGTCCCCAAGTTTATAAGCTAGTCTCTCTCTATAGAGATCCCAAATGGTTACCCATGAGTTCCTATAAACGACCACAGCTAGTGCGTTCTGCCCTATGTTAAAGCATATGTATCTATGATAGAGAGATGGCTCTTCTGATACATGCAATTCGTGAGCTAGGCTGCAAGCGGCCATGGTCCCGAATGTTATATCAATTACTTCCCTCCTTGTAATGTTAACGAAGGTCGGTTCATTATCTCTAGTGGCTAGATCTAGGTTATTACTAATCAAGTAATCTAGGAGACACTGTACTCTGTTATTGATGCCCGTGCTGCCCCAAATCGCCAAATTGCATAGTGCAAGTTGGCATCACAACAGAGCAGGAAGTTCCGCCCTTAAACCGGCAGTGTTCCACCAATCGTGTGATTTCACTGGTTGGTGGTGGGCCAGGTTGGTGGTACGGTAGGTATGTAGATCCGAGCACAAGTTCTTCTCTACTCCCTCCCCTCCACTGGCAGCTTTACTGTCACCAGGTCTTTATAACAAAGTCCCATATAGGCAATAAGTTCACGCCTTTTACGGCTATAATGCAAGATTTTCGATGGACTTCAGATGGATTAGCAATAAGCAAACCTCCTTTCAGCACAAGTTCTTCAGTTTGCCCTTTGTAGGTCGAAGGTTTTTGGACCAAGGCTACATCAATTTGCTGTTTCATCATGTACGCACTGAGGGCTTTCGAGGCAGAACTGCAGTGGTGCAAGTTTATCTGCATCGCCCTCGCCATAAATGAGGTTGATCTAGTTTTCTGGGTTGCCCGGATCATCATGTTGCGGTTCTTTTGAGGGTGCCTCAATAGCCCATGACACTTCTCCCGCCCTCATAGGAATGCCCTACTCTCCTTTCTCCTTCAGCTTGAAGAAGTTTACCCTCGTGAAACCCACGTAGGTCCGATGGTTTACCGAGGTTCCATCTTTTCCCAGGAAGCTAGATACATTAGGAAAATCAATGTCTGTCTTTTGGGTCCTTCTTCCTCTCTACTACCCGCCAGTTACTAGTGGCCAATTCTGAATCTTGACCCTTTTCAGGATCTTTTACGGTTCCTCTGGGGTCCCGGGGATCCAGGCGTGCGTTCGCATAGGTTTTGTGCCTACAAGTTTGAGCTTTGCACGCTCCTATTGGGTTGCACCGCTAAGGAGGTCTCTCAGCCACCTCACCGAGGTTTCGTCTGCACACGTGATGTGTAGTACACCCCCTCGATGGTAACACCCTGTAAACCTAGGCACTACCGCTCCGATTTGTAGAGAGTCTATTCTGTCGAGAATCCAAGTCCTAATCGCCCCCGACTGTACCTCGGTTAAGGTTTCCTCCCGTTGTTTTTCGACAATTGCGATTTTGAAGCCCGACGTAGGCTCACTATGCGTTCTGGTGTCCCTATGGGTCCCAATATTAATTTTCATGGCAGGTCCTTTCGGAGTACTGCATTTGATCGGTGTCGCTTTTGCGTTTCAGTCGTTTTGGATGCTCCCGGTCCCTTAAAGCTCCGGACTGCTCGCTCTCTGAAGAAGGAGACTGACTGCTTAGAGCCCGCCTCCTTGACCCCTCCTTCTTAATCTTCCTTTGGCCTGTCCTGGACAGTTTTCTAGGCTGCCGGTTACATGGCCCGTCGGAGAGTTGAGTGTTTGTATTTCGGTTACCTTCATGTTCCATTTGAGTCCCACGAGTAAGGGGGAAAAGATGTCGACACACAAGGATCCCCCACTTGTGTGCAAGGCTACTTAATACACCTGGTGCTCCGAGGTGCGAACCGCTAGTTGCTGTTCTTCGAGACAGCGACGCATACCATCAGAGCGCTCCTCTCCCCTTTAGGATTTAAGTTTTTCATGAGATTGTCTCCTCTGGAACCGGGTGGTTAGGCCAATTCCTCGTATCCCCAATCCCGAGAGACATGACCACACGCAACTTGGCGATGCAGAGTTTGTCGTCATGGTCGGTCTTATAAAGATCAAAACCCTGACGGCATCATTTAGTAAGTCCTTAGCCACATCACGACAGCTGGGTGGGTACGTGAACTGGTCCGCAACGCCGTATTCTCAGTGCTATCAGTAACCGTTTAAAGCCACGAACACATATTTCGGTGTTGGCCTTGTATCAACTACGATCATTTACAAGGTCATTCCCCTATCCGCCCCTAGTAGGTAGTTCAATCCCTAGGAATATCCTACGTTATTAAGTGGATACTTAATTGAATGCTAATGATATGAACAGACACCTCAATTCCAAATTTGTATATTGTGTAATAATTAAAGAGTACTTCCTGCAACATGATCTTATAGTCACAGCATCAAAAGTCTACTATAGTTTATTGAATTGCTTGTTTCGATGTTAAATTAACACATACCTGTTTACGCTTGCCCACAGTAATTCTTTAAATGATCACTAGTTAGTTCACTCACATGACCGCGCGTCTTTGATTATTTATTTTTTTGTATTAGAACCGCGGGGGTTCATTAAACTTAAAAATAGATAACCATCACGCACTTTGACTTTGCCAAAAGTTTCATTCTTTATTACCACAAACGGTTATAAATATTATATGTAACAAAAGAATGTGTAATAAAAGTTGACTCCATCCAGTGCACTCAATATGAACTTTCCCTCCTTTTCTGAAAAAGGACCGTTTTTCAAAAGCTATTGAACTGTAACAAAAAAAACAGAGAGATTACGTGTGATCATTACGCCCCTTTTACACTTCCCATTAAAAAGAAATATTAATATTAAAATTATTCATGATTCATCCCGAGAAAACTCCATGTGTATTGAATTTCGGCGTAACGAAACCACCCCAACTTTGTTCCTTCTACCACAAACATGTGCAAAGCTTAAATTCCACTTCTTTCTCTTTTCAACCCTAATTATGGATATTTAATAGTGCGTGCGTGCGTGCGTGCTTTCGTGCGTGCGTGTGTGCGTGCTTGCGTGCGTGCGTGGTGTGTGTGTGTCGTGGGCGCGATGCGTCGCGTGCGACTAGCGTGCGTGCGTGCGTGTGTGTATAATTGCATTCAAATTTCATATTCGTATATATCACCTAAATGTCTACACCCCAGTCGTGGTGAATTTATGAGGTAAGAAGTAAGAAGGATGAATATAATTTTCTCTGACCCGCAATAACTCAAATCCTTCGTATTATTGAGGGGATTTAAACGTCTAGATCCCATTGAGTTTTGTTTTTCGTCTATTACAGCGGTGGATAAAAGAGTAAAAGAAGTTAATATAATTTTCTTTCGTTAAAAATAACACAAAAGCATAAATAGAGATTGCATTCAAATTTGACATAAATAATAGACTTAAGTGTCTAGGCTCTAGTGATTTCTGGTGGGGTAATAAGAGAGGTGGATTTTATTTTCCTCGGTTCTCAGTAACTCAGTGATTTGACATAAGATTTTGTTTGAGCCCGCTTAAATAATAGATGGTGGGAAAATTTATAGTATCGGATAAATCAATTTTTTTATTATACCGGGTGTCAACTAAATCATTATAGATACCTTAATTCTGTTAAAACAAGAGATACAAATTTGAAATTTGGGATGAAGAATTAGTGGATAAAAATACGTTTTTTGACATTAAGAAACAGCTGACTATTACTTCCGGTTTTATAGGAAGTGACCTTATTTTTCTTATTTTAAATAGGAACCTACCAATTTTTTTTCATAGGACACCTCTCTAAATTCCCATTCCAATGATGTATCACAGATCGTCTTTTGTTTTCAAAATGACCGTTTGGGCGGAGTTTTTGTTGATTTCAATGTTTCGCCATTTTGAAGTAGGTACTCGTTATTTTAGAAAATAATTTAATGAATAGTCGAGGAATATTATTTATTTTGAATCTTTTGATTGGAATTTATAAAATTCTGCTTATATAATTAGTACTTGTGATTCTACGTTGTACGAAAATTACTAATGTTTAGAAAAAATTTTCACCAATATTTCAAATAGAAAGTACTAAATACTAAATACCCGTAAGAAAGTAAATCCATTTTACTATCTAAAAACAACACACCAAAGGTTAACTTCTAAATCAGCTGGTATACTACCAGGGTATAAAAAAAATTAAAATTGGACTTTTTTCGGGTGTAATTTAAAAAAAAACAATTTTTATACCTAGGTACTCTATAAGGTAACGAATAACAAATATAAAGTCATAACAATACACTGAAATGTAGAAAAGCTTACACAACTCTTCTAATATTTTCTCGCAAAACATTTTCTACTTGATTCCTTGAAATACTTTGTATTGCTTGATGTATTCGGTGTGGAAGAATTTCCAGAGTTGCAGGTGGTGTTTTGTAGACCTTTTCTTTTAAGTGGCCCCAAATGGATCAGGTGACCTAGCGGGCCACCTTATAGAGCCTTTTGTTCCCAATCATCGTTGGCAAATCTCTGATTTAAATAATTATTCACAATTCGTGCGTTGTGGGCAGGTGCACCATCTTGCTGAAATATATAATTGTTTGCTGGAAGATTATTTAAAAAAAGTTCAATTTCGTTCTGTAGAAAATTTAAATGCATCTGTCCATTCAAGGGTAAATTGAAAAAAAATTGGCCCTATAATATGGGTTCCAACGATTCCTGACCAAACGTTAATTCCAAACTGTTCCTGGAATACTTATTAACCGGCGGTTTTCCGTGGCCCAGTATCTGGTATTTTGGCGGTTAAACATTCCCAGATTGGTAAATCTTGATTGATCCTAATAAATAATTTTGTAATGATATGTTTCCTCTCGATTGTGATTTTCTAGAAACCATGGTTAATTTGGTACTTATATTATAAGACTTAAAACTATGCTTTTTTAAAATTCTTCTTGCGCTTTCATGGCTAATATTTAAATTAAAAAGCAATCTCTCGCAAAGAAGCGGTGCGATCATATTCAATATAAGCTAGTACATTTATTTCACTCTCTTCATTTATAATAAAAATTCCATTACCACCTTCAGTACGCCCATATTTCAAATAATCTTCTAAATACGGAAAATAGATAAAATGCAGTGCGTGAAGATCTGGTTTTGGAAATGAAACTATCTGACTATTATTGTTTCCATTCAATTATTCGTATGTTTTTCCAAGTCTACTTCGGTAAATGCGTAGGTAGCTGATTTTATGTCAGCTAAATGCTGTTTTTTTTTAATTGTGACAGTTTTGCATCCAATAGTAACTGAAAGTTTTAATAAATCCAAATAACAGGTATGTCATTCCCTACGTTTTTAACACTGCCCAAGTTGTGCATTCAATTATTTTTTCAAAGCATACTGAGTAAATTTAAACTGAATTTTATTCTAAATACGGACATTCTTGAAAGAACAGTATTTTATTTATTACTATTATTTTATAACACATGATTTAGAAGTTAACTTTTGTTGTGTTGTTTTTAGATAGTAAAATGGATTCACTTTCTTATGGGTATTTAGTATTTAGTGCTTTCTATTTGAAATATTGGTGAATTTTTTTTCTAAACATTAGCAATTTTCGTACAACGTGGAATCACAAATACTAATTATTTAAGCAGAATTTTATAAATTCCAATTACGCGATTAACAATAAATAATATTCTTGGACTATTTATTGAATTATTTTGTAAAATAACGAATACTTACTTCAAAATGGCGGAACATTGAAATCAACAAAAACTCCGCATGAACCGCCATTTTGAAGACAAAAGATGACTTGTAATAAATACATCATTGGAATGGGAATTTAGAGAGGTATCGTTCTATGAAAAAAAATTGGAAGGTTCCTATTTAAAATAAGAAAAATAAGGCTACTTCCGGTAAAACCAAAAGCTGTTTTTAATTCCAAAAAATGTATTTTTATCCACTAATTCTTCATCCTAAATTTCAAATGTCGTATCTCTTGTTTTAACAAAGTTAAGGTATGGTATAATGATTTCGTTGATACCGGGTATATCTGCTAGACAAAAGTATAGAGCGAAAATGCTTTTCGAACTTTATTCTAACTTAAATTATTAAGTTTTTTTTTTTGTTAAATAATAATTTTAATTTAACCTAACTTATTTTTGAGGACTGGATAACTCAGGATTTACTCCTCGCAGAATATCGAAGAGACGTCTGACACGAATTTTTCGCATCTGTATAATACTTTAGTTCATGTAACCATCGCACGAGGCGACAGCGGCATACATACTTTTGCTTGAAATACATTTTTTATTATTTAAAAAGTTGAAATAAATTATTATAAATCTATTTTATGAACGAATAAGTTCAAAGGTAAATATGTAATTAAGTTGATATAATCTAATTGAAATTATATTATAATGAACTATTTTCCTAAAATTTCAAAAATCTCGTGTTTGTTCGTACAAAAAATATTGATTGCAATAACCCATTTTGTGTTAAATCAAAAGGTTCCTGATTTGACTAAAAACAAGCCAAAACAATTATTTTGTTTCGTATTTAGGCAAAAGTTTAATTGGAAACGCCATATTGGGTTTGTAAAAATGCCTATCGTACCGTTATTTTGACAAACAAAAACTTGAGGTGTATGCATTCAAACTCTTGAATATTATATTTCTCCGTGCAAAAATAATTAAATGGCGTCTTGTAATTAGAACTGCAAGGTTTCAATAGCTAATTAACCGCAATTTTACCGAGACAATACGGTTTTGTCTTTGGCTTTATTTGAAGCATAGTTGCCTCTTAATTACTTAATCATCTGAAGATTTAATGTTAAGTTTCAAATATGTCCGGATAACATAAATCTGTTGTATTCACTTGATTCATTTATTCCAATCTTACTTGTCCTTGGTAACTGTGAAATATATCATTGTAAGCTTTATCTTGAATCACAGATTTATACTTATAACTCGCCCAGAGTAACTGTTTTGAGAAGGCGAGAAAAGCTTGTTTCATATAATAAGGGCCTTGAGCAAAGGAAAGTTGATGGTTTTGTTGAACCAAGAAATACTACATAACGCTTGGCTTAGGAGTAGAGGAACGATTTTCAGTCTACCAACCATCGTAAACACGTATCAGTGTTTGTGTATTGGGGTTGCGTACCCAATTAAAGTGGCTACTTTTGAGTTGCCTTCGCAACGAGACAAGTCTCCTGTCGATTTTGGCGTATGGTAACGTATGGTCTTGCATGGTATGGTGTAACTGTTGCCCTCAATCCTTGGCTTAAGAGAACAGCAGTGTGGCACCCCACCAAAGTGAGTGCTACGAATAAAATTTTGAGCGTCTGGTCGAGATGTTTAGAAGATTCGTCTAACAAAACAAAATGTTTTTACATGCTTTCGAATTAAGCTTGGCGTTTAAATGTTGCCGGGAGGATACGTATTCCACATTCTAAATGCCTATGATTAATTATTTAATTTGTGTGGCGCACCTGTGGTATCTACGTCTTTTGTTAACAATAAACAGTAGAGATCTAGAAAACTAGCGTTTCGGATTCGGGATTTTTTAGTTGTTTAAGAATGAATTACCAAGACCTGTGCCCTTGGTTACGGTTTTAATCAATTTTTGTAATATAGCGAGGTGCCGTGAAAGCACGTTTAATAATTTACGGAAGAGTTTGACCTCATTACTTTTATACTTGTCGCTTTTAGTTGTTTTACCGATTGTTGGGGCAAATAATGTCTAATTAAAGTTCACTTTAGGTATTTGTTTTAAGCCTACCGCACCTACCGTGATAATTAGATAGTCAGCAAAACATGCATGTCACACGTACATACCACGCCCACGCCCACCCACCCGCCCACCCTCTACCTGTGAATGCCTTTATCAATTCCGAATTAAAATTGTTCACGACTTTACGTACTTGTGCATTTATCAAACTGCTATATTAATAGCAGGCTTATATTTGCGTTTTCATATTTCATAAATTTATTTTGACATCTCAATTAATTCTTAAAACTATTACCATTTACTGAGGACGATAACTGTGATTGTTGTCGAAATGTTTAAATTTATATAAAAAGTATATAAAAAATACACGATGTAATACCCAAAAGATAAGTATGTTAATTATGTGTGATAATCGTGAAAGTTTACATTTTTTGAATCGTAATTTAACGAATCCTCTCTATCGCGCCCTGATAGGGTTTGGACCTGATTTGTGCAACGAAACAATAGCAAATCTACCTGACCAGTTTTGCATTTAAAGAGATTTACAAAACTTATGTGCATTTTTAAAACTACTTCGAGGATGGGCTTTTTCATTGACGGCGGGTGTACATGTTCGCACTACCGTTGTGTATGAATAGTCAACAAGAGCGGGCGTACATATTACAAAGTTACTTTTAAGTCTGTTTTGAGCGCTTATTTTTGAGATTTGCCTTAGTATTAATTTTTTGGTAAGTAGTCACATTGTTCAGATGCTATTTAATAAAAATAAATTGCAAATTATGTTTCTGGGTAGGCTGGCTAACTGTTCCAAAATATTGACCAGTCCTCTAGGACGGCTGTGGTAATCCTACAGTAATGACTGATATAACATTCAGTGAGTTCTTTTCTCACAACTATATATTTTGATCTTACTATTTACTGGTTCTAATGGTGTTGAAAGGGTTTATTATTATATTTTACTTTTTACAGATAACAATGGCACGTTGTCGAGAAGTATATAATGTCGAAAATCTAACTGACGAAGGTATAAGAGAACGTATGGCATCGATATCAGATGAAGAGGATGGTTTATATACAGACGTCGAAAGCGGTGATTTCGGTGACGACAAGTCCATTGCTGACCCTCATTATACACCTGATTTTGTTGATGAAGACTTCGATACTGCTTTACAAATGTCTGAGTCAACTTTAGAAGAAAATGTACGGACAATGAATACTTTGGACGCACTTTCTGGAGTTAATATTAAACAAAGTTCCAGTAACGACATTGATCCAAGTACCAGAAATTTGGATGATATTGGACCAAGTCCAAACAAGCGAATGAAAAGAAAACAAACAAGTTCTAACAAACAAGTCGAACAAACTCCACAAGAGCCTGAAGATAGTCTGTCAGGGCAAGAGGAGGAACTTAGTGTCCGAAAAAATCACTTTGCCAAATGATTTCAAGTCATGCCGTGAATTAAATAAAATTCGCTGGAGGAAACGTCCAATGAAAACTAAGAGATCACCTATTGCATTCAAAGTGGCAGAACTTTACCTGATCATTTTATGAAGCTAACAACGCCATTTCAATGTTTTCAGTATTTTTTTGAAGACGAAATGCTTGACTATGTTATTGACCAAACGATCGCTTACGCTTCACAAAAAAATATCAACAAGAAATTTTCCCTGAAACACCCTGAATTATATAAATTTCTTGGAATATTGTACCTAATGTCTCTTATGAAGCTACCCAATATTAAGTGGTACTAAGGCCGACATGGATGCCAAGATATAAGAAACGCTATGTCACGCAATCGTTTTGAAGAAATCAAACGATACCTACACTTTGCCGACAACCTTTTAGTGAACGACGACCTGCTGTATAAAGTGCGCCGATTACCTATTTCAACAAAAGACTTTCATCTGTTCCAAAGAAGCACAAAAATGAAAGTTCTTTTTGCGACAGCGTTTTCTAAATAACCCTCATAAATAGGGCTTCAAGTTTTTTGTCTTAGCTGATAATTTTGGTTTTGCATACAATTTTGAATTGTATGCTGGTGCAGGCAATAATGTTATTTCTGATGGAGCACCTAATTTAGGAGCCACTGGTAATGTTGTATCTCGTCTAATCCAAGACATTCCAGAATGTAAAAATCATATTGTGTGTTTTGACAACTTTTATACAAGTTTGCCGCTAATGTATTTGAAATCAAAAGGCTCATTGAGAACCGTTCGATCGAAAAATTTGCACACGTGTATATGTTTATACTTTATAAATGGATTACACGTGTTTGTTAATTTAATATAAGAGGAAATGTGAATAAGTTAAAAATTTGCGTATCAACACTGATTAAATCTTGACCCTATTTGCTAATATAACACAATATAGACATAAGAAAGTTATGTGCCCCCACATCAGGTTTTTTAGTAACATTTTTACGTTTAAACTATGGTTTATTCATTATTGGGCTTTATTTTTTTTACTGTATATTTTCTTTATTTATGTTCTGGGGAAAACATGTTACTAGAATTAGTATAAATAATTACAAGCCGATTGCAAAACATATTTTGCTTTCCAAAATAGGAATCGTCTTAAGTCGGGTGCAAACGTCCAGGTCAACCAGATTAGTGGGCATAGTTAAGTAACATCAAATTGATATTACTTAAATTGGCATTTTTTTATTTACTTAAAGATGCCCTTTACAAGGTCCTTGAATCTGATCTTTTGTTCAGATCAATGAGCAATTTAATTCTAACTTAAGTTATTACGTTTTAAATTCCTGAACTAAGGTCTTTACTCACTAGTTCCCCCTGTGTTCTAGTAACTTATCTACACTAAACTTAACATGTAGCACAACTAGCACGATTCTCTGCTTTGCATTACCACTCTTCCACTAACTCAAATGGCTTCGTCCTCTTGAGCCATCTTGTCTGGTTTGTGTTGTCCAGGAGCTGGATGGCCTCGACGTTCACGTGTTTAGGTAGTCTTTGTTCGTGACTACTGGCAAATTTGGCAATGGTTTGGTCGACAGTATCCATTTGAAGGTCCCGATGGGTGTTCCTTAGTGCTTTGTTCTGAAAACGTTGTATAATTTGGACTTGGCCAATAGTCGAGTGATTTTTTCTGAATCCAAACTGGTGGGAAAGAATCAGATTCTTTTCCTCTACTATGGGTTTTGGTCTCTTAAGAAGTATTTTTTCATATACTTCCGTAATGACTGGTAGCAACAATATAGGTTTATGTGATGCTACATGATTAGGAGGTTGTCTCTAGATGTTCTGAGAAACTGTATGCTTTTTGGGTGTTACTTCGGGCCCAGCTTAAATCCGCAGTTCGGATTGGGGTATTATGCAAAACAGGTCTTTTTAGCCGCTTAGTTACCTTACAAAGCGAATACTCTGTTTTGTTATCGTTAGTTAATTCAGTCAGTTAGTCTCCAATCGCTTCGTTTTTGATACGCTGAATTTCGCGCTTTAATCGCTAAGTTGCGTTGTTCAGAACTGTTTTATCACTTGGTGCCCTTATAAAATGACAACTTGGTCAAGTGTGGACGTGTTTTTACTTTCTAAATTTCATTCGCTTTATGTTAACAGTGTCTTAAATACGAGTAAAATTATATAAAAGCACTCACAGCAACGGACATACTATTAAGAAAAGTAGTGTTTTTGTATTCCGCAAAAATACTCTTCGGTTTTTGTAAATGTCGGGTGTGGAACACCACACGACCTTCCAACTTACAAAATGGAAATTAAAAGAAATGAAATAATTTTTTTAGGATAATTATGCAACCTCTTTTATAATAAGTTATTTACGAAAATATGCAACATTGTAAAAACAAAAACAATAATCTATGTCAAATAGACGTTTAAAACTTCATGTCTGGCAGAGGTTAATAGACATCTAGATGCTAATTTAAAATATGTGGAGTGGAACACCACACCACCTTCCAAACTACGAAATGGATATTAAAAGCATTGAAATATTGTATCAACATTTTTTTAGGATAATTATGGAACCTCTATTATAATAAGTTAATTACGAAAATATGCAACACTGTAAAAACAAAAACAATAATCTATGTCAAACAAACGTTTAAAACATGATGTCTGGCAGAGGTTAATAGATATCTAGATGCTAACTTAAAATATCTGGTGTGGAGCTTAACACGACCTTCCAACCTACAAAATGGAAATTAACAGAAATGAAATGATTTTAATAACATTTTTATAATAAGTTCATTACGAAAATAGCAACAATGTATAGCTAAACAAATCAATAATATATGTCAAACAGACGTTTAAAACTTCATATCATACAGAGGTTAATAGACATCTAGATACCAACTTAATAATTTTAATTATAAGTTTTTTAGGGTAACTATGCAACCACTTTCATACGTTTCATGTGAGAATGACGTTTAAAAGTTCGTGCCAGATAGAGATTAATACATACATGTTAACTTCGAAAAAATTCTAAAGCCGCCCGCTTCTGTAAGATATCAATAACACAGTTTAAACATTTTCATTCATATCTAATTAATTTTTAGACTTACCTTGCTTTATATTAAGAAACTGTATAAAGAGATGTTATGTAAAAGTAAATTTTCTTTAAAAAATATGTCTACACTTTTTCTTATAAAATTAATCGTCATTCAGATAATAAAAAAACTTGAATGCTTAAATTCTACCGTAGGAATTTTTTTGCCGCTACATACGCGTCGTAACAAAAAATTGCATAGGTAAACATAATTAATCGATACATTTAAGGTCTATATCTACGTATTTTTATATTTTTGAAATATGCATCTGTTTTAGAAATATTTAATAAAAACCAAAAACTGACCCTAATAACCCCCCTACCTACCCCTATCCTACCGCTGGATTTCTCCCAAAATCTAATCAGCTCCAATCCAAATGTGAACAAGCTTAAGTACAAAATTTTAAGTACGTTCTGGAGTTATTGTAAGTTGTAAAATGTAAGGTAATTTAAAGTTTGGTAATATTATTGTGAGCCTTAAATGTGATTTATTCTTTAATGTCGGTAACCTTTCACCTGTATTTAATAATATTTTCAATGCCACATTTACCTTACATTTAATGTTTATTTCCTATAATCATGTATCCCGGGTTTTCCACTACCGTTACTTCTGACGACAGAGACATTATCTCGATTTATACAATTCTTGGAGGCATGAGAAACGTGTTAAAAATGACCTCATTACTAAACTGAAAAACATGCAGATATAGCTAGAAAACTTGCAAAAACAATATGCAGAATTACAGGTTAAATATACAGGACGCGACAAAAAATCAACACAAAATTCAACCACTGAAGAGAAGGTACAAAGTCAAGTTCAGTACTACACAGATGAAGAAGCTAGAGAAACGGAGTGTATTAGAAAGAGAAACAGAAAACAAATAAAAACGGATGTCATTAACTCCTCTGCAACAAAGTCCAAAAACCTTAGAAACAGAACAAGGGCAACCAAAAACTAAAAAAGTACCTCAACCGCCTCCAATAATAGTAGGCAGAATGAAAAATTTTAAGACACTTCCTAAATTCATAGCCAATATAATGACGGGATTCCAAATTAAAATTATTAACGATAATAACATCAAAATTAATCTTGAGAGCATGAATATTCATGGTATTCCTACGAAAATAAACAGAACCGGTTAATTAAGGTAATGGCCAAAAATTTGCATCATTATTGTCACCACCTTGATGAAATAACGAGTGAGATGGGAAAAAGAGGATACAAACTACTTGAAACAACAAGAAAACTAAAATATAAAACAAAACAGCCACTGAATATGTTTAGGTTGCCGTTCAGAAGTGCCGAAGATGTCAATAAAATCTTCAGAATAACAGACATCACGGGAATAACGATGCAAATTGTCCCAATTGGAAAACCCAGACTAGTGCCGCAGTGCAAGCGGTGTCAAGCTTACGGAACTATCCAGAGGTATTGTGTTAAATAACCCACATGTGTGAAATGCGCTGGAAAACATCTGACAGTGGATTGCAACAAACCAAACGATGTAAAGTCAAAATGTGTTCATTGCGGAGAACAGCATCCAGCTAACTATCGTGTGTGTATGACAGCAAAAGAAATGCAAATAATTAAAAATACGCAACTCAAGAAAACTAATCTACCCGAACAACCTCAGAGGACTGCTCAGCCTAAAATAAACACAACTTCAAAACAGCAAGGAAGTGAAGTCAAAGTTTAGACTTACAGTCATAGACGGTCTGGCAAAACCGAGAAGAAAAATGACAATATGTTTCAACAAATATTAGGAAAGCTGAATAAAATGGATGAGCGTATTTCCAAATTAGAATATCGCGCACAAGAAGCGATCCCTAAAACCAAAAATGGCCAACCAATTAAGAATACTAGAATGGAATTCCAATGGGCTGCTACAACATAAGCAGGAATTACAAGCAATCCTTGACATAGAAAAAATTGATGTATGTCTCATATCTGAGAACAATTTCACGAAAGAGTCGTACATCAAACTTAAAGGACTTAAAGCCTACGATACAATCCAGCTAGAGGAGAAAGCACAATTGTTATAGAATCTATCTCGTACCATCAGGAGATGGGATACCAAACAGTGGTATTTCAAGCCACAACTGTAAGTGTCAAAACTAAACCATATAAAGTAGCGATATGGCACTGCCGAGGCACGCGATAAAGAAATAACACTATGTTGACTTTCTCCATAGCCAAGGGAATAGATTCATCATTTGAGGCGACTTTAACGCAAAGCACACACACTGCGGATCTAGGTTAACTACAAATTAAACGCGAAGTAATATCAATCGGGAAGCCAACATACTGACCTACCGATGCGCATAAAATTCCTGATGTCATAGACTTCTTTGTAATCAGATATATCTCACTACAATATGTCAAAATTGAAGAAGCATGGGTTACGAACTCAGATCATTCGCCAATATTTCTTCCATTGAACGATAGTGTAATCCAAAAAGAGGATCCATCAAGCTTAACCAACAAAACGACAGGCTGGCAAAGTTTCAAAATCCAACTTGAGGAGGTAATGGAGCTTTATTGATCTACATCCAAGATTGAACGATCTTTTCTCTGCGAAAAGGAGCATTATCATCTTGAAAAATAAATGTTTTCTCAGGAAATAACTCTTTTCTACTAGGTAGCATCTTCTCCTGTAGAATATCAATGTATTTGGTTGCAGTCATCATGCCAGATACAACATGCAGTCTATCAACACCTTTAGTAAACATGCAGCCCCATATCATGACAGGGGTTGGATGTTTAGTTGTTGGCAGGACACACTGTCGTGAAAATTCTTCTCCAGGAGATCTTCTAACATGTATTTCCAGCATGATTGTTTATGTTAAATGTATATTCACCACTAAATAATACATTCTGCCATTCTCATACAACGGAGGCTTTGATTTTCTGATATCAAAGGTTTCTTCCGCACTTTGCAACCCCTAAGTCCAGATGTAAGAGGTCTCCGTATTACAGTAGAAGTGCATACACTTTACACCAGTAGCTTCGCACCATACTTTAGGCAAATCTGTCGAGTTAAGACTTCTGTCTGCCAAGCTCGTCCTCCGCAATACACTGTCGTCTCTCACTGAGGTTTTTTTTGCGGGGTTTATCTTCAATTTTTCTCGTTTCAGAGTATTTTTTGATCACTCTAACAACCGTGGATTGATTGTACTGCACTTTCATAGTTATTTCATAACTGGAAGCGCCTTGTTTATGATCAAAAATTATTTCATATCGTTTTTCATTTGATAATTTCAACGATCGGATGGTATTTAGATACTGATGGACAGCCAAAATGAAACTGAATCATCTATAGTATCTGCAGGTGTATTATATACTTATAGCATAATGACTTATTGAGTATGTTTGCTAATTATGCTTTTAACTTTTATGTTAAATGCATTTTAATCAAAGCACCCGTTTGGCTTCAAAAGCTTCTTAGTTGTCTCTCAGTTATTTCATACCGAAAATTATAAAGAATATTGCAAGAAGTTCCCTACAGCAATTGTGAAGTTAGTGAAAGAATCTTACCCTATAGTAGACTACCTGAAATTGAAAACAGCGAAAAGATGTTGATAAATGATATGAAGAAGATAAACCTGGCGCATTAACTATCTTACAGTTTTTCATCCATAATGATTTATGTGAAACATTTTCTGAATGTTTTAAATTGTTAAAAATTCTATGTACGTTGCCGATGGCTATAGTAGAAAGTGAACGCTGTTTCTCTACATTAAAACGGATAAAGACTTTTTTGCGGAATTCTATGGACATGATCGCTTGTGCTCATTAGCTATGTTCAGCATTAAGAAAACTTTTATAAAAAACATTCCGAACTTCAATGAGTTAGTGATCGAACATTTTGCAAACAAGAAATAAAGAAGAATTGAACTGAAATACAAGTCTTAAGTGTTAATACAGGGTGAGTCATGAGGAACTGTATATACTCCTACAACGTATGGAGGCTTCTGAAGGGAACATAAAATGAGCATTTAAAAATGTCTACTCCTCTTGCTTAATAACCTACAGCATGATTTATGAGTTTTGACTAATCCTACTCTACTCCATAACTTTGTCAATGTTGATTTGATTGATTTCATATTTTGGTGCGAAGTTATGCTATTCTTACCTAATTGTCACACGCGATCAAAATTTAAATAATGCAGGTCCGGTCTTTAAAAATTAGCCGGCTTATATTCTAGAATGAATTTTACGCACCCTGTATATGGATTTAGAAAAACTGTTGATGGTTCCCTGAAAGTACAGAGATGGGTAACACAACTAATTCACATTTTCCCCACACGATCATTCTGTTTTTAATAAAAAAATAAAATTTAGTAAAATCTTAGTCTGGCAAAATATGTGAAATTATTTTATAAATTTTAGATAAACATTTAATCTAAAAAAATAACTCAAAATAAGTACTAAATATGTGTTCATTTTTATAATAATCATTTTATTCAGTTTCCAGGGCCGGCTAACAAAATGTATTCAACGTATGTTGTCATTAGCATTAGATCACCCTGTATATAAATCCAGCACATAATGTTTATTTGTTCTAATTCCAAGAACTGTTTAAATTAATTTTTACTTCTACAAGAAAAACTAGATGCTGAAACGACTTTAATAGTTGATTTTTTTCAAAATCTGACTAACAAAAAATAACTACAAAAAATTTAAATGTATTATTAATAATTTAAACAGCAAAGTAAAAAGGAAAAATTACTGATTACAGGATATTTTCAAAAACAAAACCACCTGCTTCAATACACTTTCTCTGTCGACCATTAAATGTCTAATTGACTTCCTGATTGTTAACGGGTCATTTCTAATAATGGCACAACAATTAATAATTCTTTCAATTAATTGTTGCCATGTATTGATAGTTTTTTCGTATATCATGAGTTTTGGTCGACCCCCAGTTGAATAGTCTACGGGATTGAAATCAGGAGACCGGGTGGCCATGTATGGGGTCCACCATGTCCAATCTACCTGTTCCCGTAAGTGTCGTTGAGATGTTGGCGGACAGCAACTGAGAAATAGGGTGATGCCCCATCGTGCTGAAAGTACATCCCGCGGATATTAACATGGGCAAGAAGGTTTGGCAAAATATTTTGCAAAAAATCACCTGTTAATGGACCATCAATGAAATGGGGACCAATTAGATACCCCCGTCCATTACCCTAATCCACACATTTACTGAGAATCTGTACTGTAGACGAGATTCGCGAATCGCATGTGGATTTTCTTGAGACCAAATGTGTGAGTTACGCGAGTTATTTATTCCATCTCTCGTATATAGGGCTTCGTCAGACAATAGTATCCTGTAAAATAAGCGATCATGATTACCAATCCATCTTGCAAATTTCAGTCATTGAATTTCATCTCCGGTGTGATCTTTGGACTTGTTGGATACGATAAGGATACAAATTATTATTTCTTAAAACTCTGCTAATAGCCCAGGAATAAAAGGGGTGGAACCTCAAACTACTATTTATAAAAAGCCATTCTTTTTTTTAAGTTGGTGGAGTCGATGTCCTCTGCAAAGTCCCAAAAGTCCCCGCCCCTCCTCCGTTTGCGTCACCCTGAAATGAGTCACAAAGATGCGACGGCGTGCTTTAGAAAAACATTCATGTCTCAAAAACTATTCAACCGATTTGCACGAACTAGCACTCATATGAAGGATAATACAATTTGCCACAATTAATGTACTATTACTTTTTTTAAAATACCTTATAAATTTTTAGCTATGGCCGAGTTTGTTAAATAATTGTCAAAATTGTAGGATTTTTTCGACTGATTTCTACGTATACATAACAAAACGGTTAGAGAAGTCTAATAAAAAACATAGAACATAAGATGTAGAGCTCTTTTTCGTCTATCCAAAAAGCCTTTTAGCACTTACAGAGTTATTGGTAGAATATTGCACATACCGTAATTATTTTCTTAATAATTATTTTCTTAATACCGCACAGTTCACTATTCCAAATCATAATGCAACATATCCATTACTTGCGTATTAGCACAACCAGTACCGTGGTATTCAGTGCACATCTGACTTCAACTAAGTCCTGATCTTCTGCAAGAACATCGAGCACCACAGTTTTTCTTGCATGTGCACCTCACAACGTTCAATAAACTGTCCGGCGCAACAGGTTAATCAGTTGAATTTGATTCGAGTGATGGTTCAAAGCGCTTCCATCCCCACTGCGTGGCGGGCATGTGGTTGGTGGTTTCAAAGCCATAACTGAACCTAGAATGAAAGTTTTAATTAACTAATTTTATTAGACTTATCACGAACAGATTACCCATCTGGTGACAAACTCTATATGTCTAGTAGCGCTGCTTGTAGGAGGCAAACTTGATAGCTTAAATTCATCTGGCAGAGACTGTTCTGCCACCAAGCGATGAAAAGCTTATTCTCATTTCGCTCAATGAACTTTCTGTTGATTTGTTATAAATCATCAGCATCATTGACTCTCCAGGCCCTGGCAATTTCGTCACGATCGACTTCTGAAGAATAGTAAACCTGAATTTCGTCGCGCAGTTTTGGGTTGGATTCAATGAACTTGATCACCTTCTTTTTTCCTTTATTATAATATATCGCATCTAGGCATAGCATGAATAAAGAATGTAAGAATTTGACCTGCAAGCTGATTTCAGGGGTTCGCAGAGGGCTTGCTGTTTCCTTTGTAAATTTTTTGGCTCAGTTTTTCTTTTAATAAATTTCTTGATGAACATCATTAAGGAGACAGGGGTTTTCTCGGTGTCTCCAATCTTTGGTCCCTTGGTTGAGTAAGTAGTTAGGTCATATATGGTACTTTGTATGTCTTCTTTGGTAATTGGTGCTGCAGCATCCACGATCCTCAAACGCTCCTGAATCTCGTATTTCT
This sequence comes from Vesta saturnalis, assembly GCA_036346205.1. NCBI lineage: Eukaryota > Metazoa > Arthropoda > Insecta > Coleoptera > Lampyridae > Vesta > Vesta saturnalis. The sequence continues at coordinate 2,032,345 of JARFJB010000743.1, forward strand.
TCTTCTCAGAGTACTAGTTCTTTGTTATCACGGCATCAGCAGATTCCTTGGCAAAATATGGAAGAAACACCAGGTGGTTGCGAGAAGTAAATCGTCTCGCCAAAGTGGGACTGTAGTTTATTCTTTAAATGTTGTATGGAATAGGGAGATTCCCCAGGAGGAAGCAGTTTTTCCATCATTTCTTCTATTTCGTATAAAGAAAACTGACATTTCTCTTCACTTTGAATTGCGACACAGGTCTTTTCGAAGCTCCTTATATCACTGCTAGGTCTGCCTGCACCTTTTGTTGAAGGAGGATTGGATTTGAATTTTGCAAAGCAATCGCCGTGATAGCGACCCTCTGATGCCACAAGGTCAGATTCCATGCAAATTCTTGCGAGGACCTCATTACTCCAATCATCACCCCTCTGCTGCATGTCGAATAGACTTAGTTGTGTTTAGTTGTGCACAGAGAAAGATGTCTCTGCGGTATTGTTTAGCCCTTTCCTTTTCCTTTTGAAGATCTACATCTTCTCCGCAAAAAATACAGTGTAATTTAAAATTGAATCCGTCCTTTTGAGATCTCAAAACTGAAGCAGCCTCTACGCGATTTATATAAGGAGTACAATATATATTACTAAGTTTTCTTAAATAATGATGCATATAGATATTTTATCATAAAACATAGAAAAAAAATTTAAGAAGCAAAAATACTCTACATTCATTTATTAATAATGCTACATATTCAAAAACTGGCGGTTTTGCACTAAAACCGCCAGTTCTGCGTAAATTTGCTTCCAGTCTAGTAAAAATTCGAGGATGTGGTTGTCATCGCTTGGGATACAAATTTAAATACATTGTACTTGCCTCCAGCGTATTATCATTGCACCGAATAAAAACTCTTAACACGTCCATTTTTTCATCATTTGTGTAATTATTATTTGCTTGCATTGTGACAGGTAATATTACGAGCACTGAACAACAATTTAACAGTCACAAACAATCCTCTAATATTGAAAATTGTTTTTCATTTGTTTCCCAACACTACTGTTCCAATTTTGTTGTTTTTGTTCGTATTTATAGGAATACAGAAAACAAACTTTAAAAAAATATTGTGACTATAATTGCCAAAATAATAATAACTTATTTGGTTCCATTGTAAATAGAATTTGAAGCTCTTTCAGAATATTAAAAACAAAGTGCCCGTTCCATTAAAAAAAAATCATTTGTCTTGCGATGGTCTTTTGTTTTTCGGAATATGAAGCATTATTAATAATGGAATGTAGATATTTTTATTTTTGCTTCTTAAACTTTTTCTATCTTTTATGACAAAATATCTATATTCTTGGACACGTAAAATTAATCAGACTTGTATGTATATAATATATATGCGCTGTTTCGATAAATGTAACATATACAACCCCTTGATACTCCCGGTATATTGTGGATAAAAAAAATCTTACCTTCAGTTTGTGCCAATTTCTGTTGCAAGCGTATGTTTACTGTGCACGGAGATGTGTAAGTTTTGCGACAGGAAACATACTCTAAGATCCGCAGATGATGCCTTGAAAAGATTCGCTTTTCCGTGGTTCAACTTTTCACTAACATTAATTAGAGTTAGTAAGCCTGCCTCGCCGATCTTTACACCACCTTCACTGATGTCCTTCACAAATAGCACAATTTTCCGACATTTTGAAGTTAATTTTAAGTTATCATTGTCCATACACAAAATAAGAACTTATACGAAATTTTTCAGGGCAACCACTCTATTATATCGTGTCCTCACAGACTGGATACATTTGAGAGACTACACTGTTTTACAGTAACATCAGTGTAACATAAATAAAAGCACATAACATATCATATATACAAGAAGGTGCAAAGAGTAATCGAAGCATATTATAAGAGAAGATAATTGTTTATCTAAAGTACGTGATTTCAGCGACAAGAATGAGGGGGTCATCATAAGCCACACTGAATACAGTCTATATACAACGCACATACTCTCAGGATAGTCTATATATGCAACGTACCGATATCGTATTTCGGTATCATCACATTTTGTTTGTATTAGGCTTCTATAACCGTTTTGTTATGTATACGTAGAAATCAGTCGAAAAAATCCAACAATTTTGACAATTATTTAACAGAATCGGTCATAGCTAAAAATCTATAAGGTATTTTAAAAAAAGTATTAGTACATTAAGTGTGGAAAATTGTATTATCTTTCATATGAGTGCTTGTTCGCGCAAATCGGTTAAATAGTTTTGGAGACATGAGTGTTTTTCTAAAGCACGCCGTCGCCATCTTTGTGACGTCATTTCAGTGTGACGTACACGGAGAAGGGGCGGGGACTTTTGGTATTTTGAAGAGGGCAACGACCCCAAAAACCTAAGAAAAAAGATTGGCTCTTTATAAATTAGTTGGAGGTTCCAGTGAAAAAATGGGTATTATTCCTGGGCTATAACTTTTGATTGGCTAACTCCTAATTAACTTTTCGGGTACTTATTTTTGGATCTTCTAAGACCATATCAAGTATTTTATCTTCTTGTAATCGATTTACGTCGCGTTCCGATTTAGATTGAGGAAAAGTACCATTTTCTTTTAGGTAATCAAATGCAGCCCCGAATGTTTGATGATTTGGAATTCGACGTACCAGAAATCTTCTTTCGTATCCCTTAGCGGGAGCTATACCATTTCCATCACAAAATCCACAATATCGGCATATTCTGCTGTAGAAAATTTATTCGGCATTTTTTAACATTACGATAATAACACTTGCATAGTCAAAAAAATCGAGCTAACAATCACTAATAAGATGATTATTACTCAAAACACAACCTCAAATTACTAATACAAAGTGTCATTGATACAGCATCCCAGGATAGGTTTAATCTTTTAAAAATGATGCGAAGGTGTCGTTTCCACGATTTTATTTAAAAAGTATAATTATTATGTTTTAGTTAAGTCTAAACAGTTTTGTAATTTCTTTTTTGAAATTATTACTAAAATCAGTGCAATATTTTCCTTTTGAATCTTATTGTTTTTGAATCAAATTCATTGAATCCCTCATTTCCCTTGGTGTATTAAAAATGTTTACAAGCGTTTTCTACTACAAAAATAAATACCCGTTAACAATCAGGAAGTCAATTAGACATTTAATGGTTCGACAGAGAAAGTGTATTGAAGCAGGTGGTTTTGTTTTTGAAAACATCCTATAATCAGTAATTTATCGTTTTAACTTTGTTATATAAATTATTAATAATACATTAAATTTTTTGTAGATATTTTTTGTTGGTTAGATTTTGTAAAAAAAATCAACTATTAAAATCGTTTCAGCATCAAGTTTTTTTCTTGTAGAAGTAAAAATTAATTTAAACAGTTTTTGGAATTAGATCAAATAAACATTATGTGATGCATTTGTATACAGGGTAATCTTATGCTAATGGCTACATACGTTGGATACATTGTGTATAATCTAAATTCTATTTTTTTTTGCTATTGTTTTAGTAGCTTAGCAATATGTAAAAAAAAGAGTAGTAGTAATAATATTATTGACAAGACATTTTCATTTTTTAATAAAAATCAGTTATTTCAAATTAGTTTTGATGAAGTGTGTTCGATTACATTAGTTCAACCATTTCATTTTGGTCCTTCGCACCGGATTTGTTTATTTTAGACAAATTTTTATGTTTTCTGGTCATTCAAATGGACATTGAGGAAGTATAAGAATTCACAGATACACTAGTTATAATTGAACAATGGAAGAAGCTATTATTTCTTCACAAGTCCTTTGGATGGAAATCTTTGATGCATTTAATGTGTTGAGGTGCGTTGTAACATTTTATAATTACATTTAATAAATTATTGATTTTGAGTCGAAAATATCTAAATTACTTATTAAAATTTGTTATAGTCGCGGCAAACTCTTTTCCAATGTGGGGATAAACGTCAGCGCTTGACATTGTTGCCAAACGTATGAAATTCGACGTCAACATAATACTTAGGTTATATTGTTTACATTTATTTTGAAAATTAGTTTTTGATGGAAATACTCGTTCTCAACTAAGTAACAATACTTTTAACAGTTCTTACAAATGACACAAGGATTTGTTATGAAAAGAACAGTTGTTTTTATAATAGAACAATGCAAGCCACACGAATCGAAAATCTCAAAATGTGGAAAACGTCAAAATTAGAAGTTATGTGTAAACAGAAGAGCTGACAACATTGTAATTTATTCGGCAGTTCTAACAACCCAACAACGTGTATTTCACTAACATAGATATATAATTTGTAATTATCAGGGTTATTATGGAAGTTGGTCTGTTAAGTTTGTCTCTCTCTAACAATTTCACCCCCACAACGGAAAAGATTTTGCCGTGACTTTAAATACGCTTGTTGTATTTAAAGACATTCATTTCAGGATTCCTTGTGCAAACTTTGTTTTTACATTTAAAGAGAGTTATCGAGGCTAAAACGTTTTTTTTTAATCATTAATTTATAGTTTAATTTATTTTTTAAAACAATTCGATGGCTCCAAATAAATCAAAAGATTTCAAGTTATTGATTTTTAGAGCTAGTAACATTTTAGAACAAGTTAGTAATTTTAACGAATTTGTTAGTTCATTCGACGACGAAATATTACTAACAGGGTTACAGCAATTAAAATTTGAATTCGAGTTATTCAAGCCAACCTTAGATGAATATAAATCAGTTTCAGAGCAGATATCCCTTTATGGAGACGAGATGGACAATATTCCATCATTTTCGCAATTTTACAAAGATTGCGTGTCTATTTCAGTGACAGTTCAGTCTTTAATTGACAAATCTGATCAAAAAATTAATTCATTGTCAAACGAAAGTTTAATTAGTACGTGTTCTATTGCGAATAAAAATAAGGAACATGTTAAGCTTCCTACCATAAATCTTCCGAGTTTCTCCGGAGAATATCAGGATTTTAGAGCATTTTTCGAATCCTTTCAAGCTTTAGTAGATTCTAATGAAAACTTATCCCAAATTGAAAAATTCTTATATTTCAAACATTGTTTGAAAGGTCTTGCTTTGCAAACGTTAAGTGAAATTAAACCTTCTGAAACTAATTATTCTATCGCTATCGATCTTTTAAAAGAAAGATATGATAATCAAAAGTTGCTTATTTTCAGCAATTTTGATTCTTTATTTGAAACACCAAGAATTAGTAAAGATACACAATTGCCGGAATTTTACAATAATTTTGTCAAACATTTGCGCACTGTAAACAATGGGGGTATATCACCGCAAGAGTACAAAGATGCCGTTTTGGTATACATTGTTAAGAATAAAGTAGATTCTATCACTGTTAAAGAGTTTGCCAAACAATTTGCAAGGAAAATTCCTAATGTTGAACCGACATCTAAATTCTTGTCTAACAAATGTGATATTATCGACGACATTTCCAACGTACCAAGTAATTCTATTTCCAATTTAGGAAAAAAAATCAAATCAAAAGAGTTCCTACACTCTAGCCCAAACTATGCACTATTGTGTCTCGTGTAAGGAACAGCATTTCGTAAATCATTGCCCATCCTTCTTGGCCTTATCTATCAAGAATCGTTTCTACAAAGCAAAGTCTTTGCGGCTTTGTCTTTTGTGTCTTCGTCATGACATTAAGTCCAAATGCACTTCTACTACGAATTGCAAAAATTGTATTCAACGTCACAATAGTTTACTTTGTTTCAAGTCTGTTAATTCAAATAATTTATAGCATGAAATTACTCGGCCTGGTGCTCCTTGCCAGAATGAGATTAGTAGTCTTTCTTCTTCTAATTCTGTTGTTTCTCCTGCTCAGTCAGGAATTCAAGGTGTTGAGTCCTCTGACACTCCCGCCATTTCTTCTGTATGTGGGTTTTCATGATCCTTTGAGGTTTATTATCCACTGTTCAAGTTAACGTCGTCAGTGACAACAAGTCTTTTACTGTTAAGAGTCTCCTTGATTCAGGGTCCCAAAACAATCTTATATCTGAAAATCTACATAAAAGGTTGAATTCTTCTTGTAAATCAATCAACCTTACCCTTAAGGGGATTAGCGAGTCAATATCAAGCTGCTCGAAGTACACTTCTGTGGAATTACACTCCACAACCGGACGTTTCAAGTCTGATATCGACTGTTTAGTCGTTCCCAAAATTACTGATCCGCTTCCTCGAATTATGTTCAGTAAAGACCTTTTGGAGATTCCTCCTAATCTACGGCTCGCTGATCCTTCTTATAATCATCCAGACGACATTGATATTTTGATTGGTTCATCTATGTATCATAAACTAACTTTGCCTCAAAAAAATTCTTTAGGATCCTCAATGCCCACGTTACAAAGCACTCTTCTTGGTTGGGTCAATGCGGGTGATTTACCTAATGATTTTCTTACCCTTTCAAATTCTTTATGTTGTGGTATTTCGACAGTTTGCTGTCATACCACATCTCAGTTCAATGAACCCAATACCGAACTTCATCAAGCTTTGACCAAATTTTGGGAATTAGATAAACCTAAACCTATTTCAAAGCTGTCTTTACTTTCACCTCAAGAGAGATTTTGGGAGAACCATTTTCTCAATACTATTCGCACGGACGAAACCGGTAGTCTTACCGTCTCGATACCTTTCAATTCAAAATTACTACTGCTAGGTGATTCTAGACACATCGTCGAATCACGTTTTTTTCCATTTAGAGAAACGTCTGCACAGAGATCCAGACCTTCTGAAGCAATATTCACAATTCATGTTCGAATACGAGGCTCTGGGTTACATGGCCAAGATAGCAGATGCGGAGAAACATTTTCCCTCTGACGCTCATTTCATAGAAACGTTTGATGGTTCTATAAATATCTCAGAGATACCTCCGCAGTTTTTTCCTCATCACGCTATTGTTAAGCAGTCTTCTTTAACTACGAAACTGCGCGTAGTTTTTGATGCTAGCGCAAAAACTTCCACCAATATCTCAGTTAAGGACGCTCAGATCGTCGGTCCTCAAGTTCAGGACAATCTGTTTGATATCTTATTGCGTTTTCGTGCTCACGAGGTTGCCCTCTGTGGTGAAATCGCCAAGATGTATCGTATGATCAATATCGATGTTGCATCAAGTAAGTTCCAGCATGTTCACTGGAGAGACCATCCCGAGAAACCTCTCGATATTTATCATTTAAATACAGTCACTTACGGGACTGCTTTGGCTAGTTACCTAGCCATTCGTTGTCTGACCTATGTTGGAGACTCTCATAAGGATTCCTTTCCTGAAGCTGCTGCAGTTATTTCGAAGGATTTCTATATGGATGATCTTTTATTTTCAACTGGCTGTATTCAAAACGCTATTCGAATAAAGGAAGAAGTATCTTCTATCTTCTCTGCTGCTAGCTTGACTATCCGCAAGTTTTTATCTAATAAGCAGGAAGTTTTGCCTTCACTGGTGCCCGATGTCGTTGAATTTTCCACTGTTCCCCTTATCGAACGTTCTGATTCCAAAACTCTAGGTATTCATTGGGATTCTGAGAATGATTTTTTGTTCTGTAAGGTTTACATACCTAATGACGATTCCGTTCCTACTAAAAGGAAAATTTTATCTAACATTTCAAACATTTTCGATCCATTGGGTTTATATTCTCCTCTTATCATTAAAGGAAAAATTTTGATTCAGAAGCTTTGGCAATCTGGCATTGAGTGGGACGATTCTATCCCTTCCGAGCTGATGTCCGAGTGGTTTGAATTTATGACACAGTTACAGCATCTGAATATCATCAAGATTCCTCGTTGCGTTATTCCGAACTCTACGTCACGGATTGAGCTCCATGGGTTTTGCGACAGTAGTGTTATGACTTATGGTTGCTGCTTCTATTTGCGTTGCTGCACTGCAGATAGCCACGTAACTTGCACTTTGTTATTTTCTAAGTCCAAGGTTGCACCTCTACGCACAGTTTCTATCCCTCGGTTAGAGCTTTGTGCGGCCGTGTTATTGTCAGAGTGGTGTCCTAAAATCCTCAAAAATTTTGATATTCACTTTCATAATATTTTCTTATGGACAGATTCCAAAATTACATTAAATTGGATTAATTCTGTTCCCAACAAGTATCATGCTTTCATTGAATCCTCATTTCCTTGGTGTATTAAAAATGTTTACAAGCGTTTTCTACTACAAAAATAAATACCCGTTAACAATCAGGAAGTCAATTAGACATTTAATGATTCCACAGAGAAAGTGTATTGAAGCAGGTGGTTTTGTTTTTGAAAACATCCTGTAATCAGTAATTTATAGTTTTTACTTTGTTGTTTAAATTATTAATAATAGATTAAACCTTTTTAGTTACTTGTTGTTAGTTAGATCTTGTAAAAAAAAATGAACTATTAAAATCGTTTCAGCGTGAAGTTTTTTCTTGTAGACGTAAAAATTAATTTAAACAGTTCTTGGAATTAGATAAAATAAACAGTATGTGCTGCATTTATATACAGGGCGATCTTATGCTAATGACCACATACAGTGGATCTATTTTGTAAGCCGGCCCTGGAAATTGAATACATTGATTACTATAAAAATGGACACATATTTAATACTTATTTTGAGTTAATTTTTTAGATTAAATTTTCTTATTTAAAATTGATAAAATAATTTCACATATTTTGCCAGACTTTAAAGTTTTATTAAAAACAGAATGATCGTGTGGGGAAAATGTGAACTACATTAGTTGTGTTACCCATCTCTGTAGTTTCAGGGAACCATCAAAAGTTTTTCAAAATCCATATATAGGGTGCATAAAATTCTAGAATCCAAGCCGGCTGATCGCATGTGATAATTAGGTAGGAATAGCATAACTTCCCACCAAAATATGAAATCAACATTAACAAGGTTATGACGTAGAGTAGTTTTAGTCAAAACTCATAAATCACCCTGTAGATTATTAAGCAAGACGAGTAGACATTTTTAAATGCTCATTTTATGTTCGCTCCTACGCGGTAGGAGTATGTACAGTTCCTCATGACTCACCCTGTATAATAGTGCAATTGACCCACCAGACATTTCGCCCACGAGCCGCCACTTGATGTTACCCTCATAATTATAACGATTGACATTTCTTCATAATAGTAAAAGTTTTGATAGTATAATGTAAGTCATAAATAACCACAAACGAATTTTTACCATGAATTTATTTTATTCACCTTCTGTGAATAGTAGAATTTGGCACCCTCGCTTATAAGTTCAAATGTGAGATTACTTAATTTGTGCATTAGTGTTAACAATATGGCACAAATAAAATGAATAAATAAGATATGATTAAATTGTGTCCCACATGTGTGTTCTAATTTCAAGTAGCTTTTAATTATAATTTGGGATTTTATGAATAACTTAGCGTCGGTCAAGCTTATTATAAGTACAAACGTTTTTCTGAGTATTGCTTCAAAACCCAAACCTTATTTAAGCTTATGAATGAAATGATTTTTACTCGATGATTATCGAATTGGAAGTGTGTATTACCGACCAGTGTATTAAAAATTGATTTGTGTAATTTATAGAGGAGACTTTTATAATTATTAAGTAGTGATTATGTTATAAACTGTATTAAGTAAATCTTTTATTTATGAGACATAATACTGTCTTATTCATGATTATTGTAGTAGTATTATGTACAATTAGTCTAATCTATTGCAAGGTATTTAGTATTATGCTTTTTCTTTCAAATGTATTACTTTTATGGGTTCAATCGGATTAAAATGACATTTTTTTAAATATACATTAAACAGCTTTATTTTATATTTAATAATCGTAATTTAATGATTTCAACTAAAAAGGAAAAAGTGAAAGGTGCGAGTTCACTGACTGTTGTACCTTACTTTTCCAGCCGCAACTTAATTTGCATTTATATCCACTCTAAATAAAATTTTTGAAAATTTAAAGTATATTTCATTGGTGTTAATGAAAACAAACATGCCAAATTTAAAACTATATTCACAAATATCCCTTTTGTAGACCGTGCTATAATACTTATAGGACGGAGGGAGCGTCATGTACCTACAATTTACTTGGCATTTTTTTGTTGTTGGTTCGGCTGTTAAAATTGCTTTAGTGCCCACAATAAAGCGGGAACACTATATTTACAGTCGAAGACCGCCTTTATGAAGTCAAACAAATCAGTTTTGCCGCCGAACCAATGTTATGCTTCGATTTTTATGTCAAAATGTCAAGCACGTGTAAATTATACAGGTTCAAGTTAATACTAATTCCAACGAGTAATTTTTAAAAAGAAAAAAAAACAATTTTGTTTATTTAGAATTTTGTCACTTAAACGTTTACCTACAAATTTCTTTTGTCAATTTAAAATAAAAATAATAAATGCGTAACCCAAGGACGAAAACCCTTAAAGGAATGCGTTTAAGACTGATAGACTTGTTGGTGCCTGACTTAAACAGTTTCACACCTGAAAGCAGATAATAAACGATAACTGTCAGCTTCAACTTAGGTAAAGATTTAACTATTTGACGCAGCGTGAGGTAAAGGTATTTCCAAAATTTTGGAGACAACTTGTCTAGTAATATTACCCAGGTGGTAAGTAAGTAATCGGTTTAATAGGCCTTTTAAACTTCCGACAACTAAAGATAAGATTATTGAAAATATGACACTTCAGAAAAGTGATTTTGTTAGAAAAAAACTGAATTGTGACTTTTCGAACTTCGAATAAAAGGTACTAATTGTTTTTTTGTACACTTTTCGTGGTTAAACCTTTGTTGTTTTGATGCGTTACTTTTAACCCTGATGTTTTTACCATTTGGGGTTAAACCAAAATAATGGGGACGTAAATTTGCATTTAAAGAGATTCGTTGCATGACGTCGAATATGGAAGAAACAATTTAAATTTAATATCTAGGTATATTTCTGTTCCTGTGTACTTCTTATTGCATTTTATGTGTTTTGATTTCAAATTATAAAATAAATAGAATATAAAAGTCGGTTTAATATTAATGTAAGCACGAGTAAAATGCAATCCATACAGATATGAAAAATAATGATTTTTTTACACCAATATCTTTAGGAAGGCAAAAAAATATTTGGATAATTTCCAAAAAATTTTACTACGAAATTCAACTAATTAATTTTATATATTTATTTTTACTTAGTTGTTCGGTTCTAAAAAAATTTAAAAAAACATTAGATATTAAAATTGTTGCCAGATTCATAGGCAAAATCTGACGTTGCAGACGTATCAATCAAAAACTTTTAGCGTTTATAATTGATAATTTATATGTATTTTAAATTGCTAAGTCTAATTTATTCTGATATTTTATTCACATTCTTTACTTCTATCATAGTCTCCTTTGATGCGTTATAATTTTTATAACTTTTTTTAATGTAAACAATTATGCTTTTTGAATCATATGCCGATATTTTTCTAGTAGGCATTTACACACTATTGTTGTATTAGTGTAACAAAGTTCAAATGTATCCCATGTTATCTAGATGATTAGTATGAAAACGGTTTAAAGTTCGTTTTCTAAAACTGTTTTTAATTAAACAAGGTGAAAGTCAAACCCAAGAAATATACAGTGTGTTTAAATGATGGGAAATATTTCCAGCAAAGCTTTTTGTTCATAAATGCATAACTCTTTGAAACTATTCTTAGTAATTTGTTTTTATTTTCCAAATTTTCAAGTTTTTACCCGCTCAAAATTTCTAAGGCGTGGAGGAATCAGATATAAACCATTCTAGTTGACTTTTGGTAATGTATAAGTAGCAAGAGAGACACCTCAGTTTTCACTTTTGAGCTTGGGAATCCTCAAGGTCACCCCCGCACGGGTCGTATTTTGACCTTGAGTATGGCCTCGGATTTGACCTTAAATTTGACCTTGGGACCTGGTCTTGGAGTTGGCTTTGGAACCAGCTTACGTTAGGTCAATACTCGCGCAGGAGTAGTGACCTAGCCTAAACCGTGCTTTTATTAATCTAACCTAATACTGTAGGAGTATTGACCTAACCTAAATAAACCGTGCGTTTATTAATCTAACCCAATATTGTACGTGTATCGACCACGACAGGAGGACGCAGACCCTAACACAAGTTCCTAAAGCTGTCTTACAAGTTAGCATTAGAACCCCTTATTATAATACTATTTCCAGCCAAGGGGTCACGACAGGAGGGCGCAGACCCTAACACAAGTTCTTATACTTGTCTTACAAGCTAGCATTAGGGCCACTTATTAGAAAATTTCAAATTTCCCGCTGAACAGATTTTTGGTTCTGACCTTGGCTGGTCCAAGGCTAACTTCAAGGCTGATTCCAATACCAGGCCCCAAGGCCAGTCTCAAGGTTACACCCTGAGGTCAGCCACGTGATGGTGAAGGTTAACTCCAAGGCCGATTCCAATGGCTGACACCAAGGCCAGTCTCAAGGTCAAACTCCGAAGTCAGCCACGTGATGGTGTCACAACCAAACAACACCTACGCCTACCGCTAAATTATGGAAAGGAGGCCAAGAGTTCACATCTAGGTTGTACCTTATGGCACCATGATACAGCCGGGATGATGAAGACACTGGGGTCTACAAATAATGGTTTCTCAAAGCGTCAAGTACTTGCAGCGACCAGCGAACAGATTGAGATGATTGGTCACGTGCACTCGGGTTTGTTAATCAAGAAAAGTTTCTCATAAGCGGTGTTGAATTGAAGGCTAAATATGTACGATCAAGAGATTCCTTTAGCCTAATTGTGGTGCACGGTTCAACTTACAACACACGAATTATGGACGTTAGTTTACTGGTGAGACGTATGCGGATAAACCCCGCCATTCTAATTGCACACGCTAAAGCTTTAGAAACAACTGCAGCAAAAGACCCTGTTACAAGGACGGGCGTAAAAGTGCTTACTATACCTGCTGGCATACAGCGAAAATCATAGGATAATGTCTTCCTGGGTCAGTTACCTAAACGATGCATCGTAGGCTTTGTAGCAAATTAAGCTTTCAGCGGTAATTACGCCTTAAATCCATTCAATTTCCATCACAGCAATATTAACTATATGTCGTTACATATTGACGACCAACAAATTCCCTCGAAGGCCTTACAACCAGACTTTGCAGCTGATGGTTTATATGTAAGGGCGTATCATACCCTATTCTCCGGTACGGGTATTAATCTTTTGAATGAGGGCAACAAAATATCGAGAAATGATTACCCTAACGGCACTGTTTAATGGCATTTGACCTAACCTCTGACTTGTCTGTAAACGTTAGCACACCTTGGAATTTGGTTAGAAACGGTTCTCTTAGCCTAGAAATCGGCTTTGAAGAAGCTCTCGTTGAAACCGTTAACTGCTTGGTGTACGCCGAATTCGATAATGTGATCGAGATCGATGAACGTAGGAATGTCGTCGTGGATTTCACCTGTTAAAAGGGTCAACTTTAGATCACAAGCTTCAGTGTACAGCAGCAGTTGAAAGAAGATGGACGTGTACTTGGAGGTGTTAACAACGAATTCATGCCTAAAGAAATTGCCGTGATCACAGATCATAGTTCGTTACTGCTGATGCTGATAGTCACCTCGAGATAAGGTATTTAGAGGATAAATATCAAGGACTGAAATGGCGTCCGGGTATGTGCCTTACAACGAAGAGGCGCTGATAAGAACGTTGCTGCAGTTTAACAAAACTCACGTTAAGGGCAGTGAAAAAAAACAGTTTTTAAGATTCCTTCACAAACCAATACTAAACCTGAAATATTGAAAGAAGGAAGCAAAGGCTTATAGTTGTTTAAACCATAAAATCGCGGAGCCTATGTGTGCGGTGGAAAATGCATTACTATTGCAAGACTGGGCGCAAACCAGCTCCAAAGATGTATGCGGTACAAGTGTTGAAATGTTTGAAATCGATCCCTAGCCACAAGAATGTGTTTCGACTTGTATGTGCTTCTACTCAGTCGCCCAGATACGCACCTAGACCTTGTGCAATTATTCTAAACGCGGATCCTGCAAACAAACCAGGTCAGTATTGGTCTGCTATCTACATTGACGAGAATGCTAACGGAGAATATTTTGATACCTTTGGACGTCCCCCGTTAGATTACAATTTACGTTTCCTTGAGAAGAATTCTAGATGGTTCCGTTACAACAAAACGACGCCGCATCATGAGATAATCAAATTATTGTGTAATGCTTGTTTTTCAACCATTCTACTCTGATAAATTAAAGCGTTTTTAGTAGTTTAGTTGTTTTAGTTAATAATTTCATAATAAGAGACGAGGGAGGAGAGAGAGCGACGAACACGATCAATTTCTACTACAGAAAACATTCATTAATCCATACACTACTACACAAGTTCCTATACCTGTCTTTCAAGTTAGCATTAGGCCCCTTATTATTAGAATACTATTTACCCTTAAGGGGAACCACGACATGGGGTGAAGGCCCGAGCACAAGTTCCTATACGAAGGAAAGGAAAAGGAAAGGGCCACGTATTTTATTCTCTCCCCAAGGAGGAGGGCGAGCTTTCCGAGCTCCTTCAGCCACAATCATGGATTCCCAGCATACATACATACATTACGTATATATGCATGGTGAGATGAAGAATGGTTGTGGTCAGGATAGGACCGGAAGGAACGGAGTTAGGGTTCTAAGGGGGAAAATACTAACCCAGCATTCGCCTAAGTAGCCGAACATGAAAAACCTCATACAAGGTAGACGGTAACGGGAATCGAACTCATTACCTCCCGAATGATAAGCAGGCCGTGTCACCACTACGCTACCAGCTCGGTCCTATACGAAGGCTGACCTCAAGGTAAAATAAGTATGTTGTCGTTGTTTTTACTTAATTACTCATTTATTTTAAAGTAATTTTTGCATGTATAATGCTGAAGGTGGACTTCAAGGTGAAATCACTAGACAAATAAATAAATGTTAATTTTAAAAAAATTCCAAGGCCGACACTTCTATAAGATATCAATAATACACTTTAACCATTTTCATTCATATTTGATTAATTAATTTTTGGACTTACCTTATGTTATATTAATAGACATAAATAAATACATACTAACTTAAAAATTCCAAAATTTCAAAAATATCAATAATACAGGGTTATTTCAAAATTTCACCCATTACAATGCACGAATCCTCCGTTTTATGTTGAAGGTGACTTTTTTACATTCTCAAGGTTGTTATTCAGATATTGAAAAAAATTGAGCTAACACTTAAATTCAACCGTATGAATTTTGGTTGCTATACATTTACCTTACGTTATCTGTAATAAGTTTAATAACATTGTTTAGGATAATTATAATGATAATAAACTCGAAAACGAAAAATAAAATCACACTGTAAAACAAAAACAGTTATCCATGTCAGAATGATATTTAAACTTCATGTTAGATAGATAGAAATAGACATAAACGCTTTGTTAACTTTAAAAAAACCAAGGCCATCTGCTTCTATAAGCTATCAATAATACGATTTAACCATTTTCATTCATAATTAATTTTTAGATTAACCTTACGGTATCTATACCTGTCTTACGAGAATAGGGCCTCTTATTAGAATACAAATTCCGATCATGGACTCGAGAACAGGTGCCTATACCTGTCTTACAAACTAACAGTAGGACCCTTATTCAAATTTCCCCGCGGAGGTCCTGAACTCGATTTTTTCGGCTGCAGGCCTGCTCCGACGCTAACTCCAAAACCAAGTCCCAAGGTAAAACCCAGGGTCATTATCAAGGTCAAAATACGTGGGTGACCTTGGGAATTCCCAAGGTCAAAAGTGAAAGTTGAGGTGTCTCTTTTACTACTTGTATAGCATAATTACTATCTACAAATGCGCACTACAAACAAAGATTATACTTAACTTTCATTTCCATGTAATAATGAGACCATTCGTCCCGCATTAGGCAGAATTGTCCCGTTCAGTGCTAATTTTAATTACTAAACAGTAAGCGTTTCATTCAAAAAGTGAAAGTGGTACAGTTCTGTGAATAAAAAATCCTATTTTTTATCGGAAGAGAAGTGTCCAAGAGTTATTCAGAACTTTTTTAATGATGAAACATTAGAAGTATGGTTACATTTTGTTCACAGCCAATCGTATTCATTTTTCAACGCAATAAAAAGTATTGATGGTGATCAAATTACTATCATTGAAATATCTCAAGAAATGAATAATCTTAAGTATAAGTTGAATGAGAGAATGGAAAATGATTTCTTTCCACTTACTATTAGAAATCAATTATCAAGTTTATGTGAAAGTGGCGCAATCAACATCGTTTGGTTCAAAGCTCAAGTAAAATTCTTCTACCAGAATAGCCTAAAATATTTGGATTTGTGGACAGAACAATTTGAAATTATAGAAAATTTAAATGGACGTGTCTAATATAACCTTTGGAATGGGCAGATGTACAAAAAGCATATGAATTATTGAGCACTAATTTTCAATCACACACTATCATCGAAGCAGAATTGTTTGATGAAGTAGTATTTTTAAAATGCTATACGACAGCAGAAAAATATCAGGGATGGAATCGCAAAAAATTCCAACTGGTATGAGGTGGGTTGAAACATTTTAAGGAATTTTCAAGAATCTTCTAAACGTTAGTTAGTACCGCATTTGATTGCCCGATAGGAATGCGGCAACAGAGGGAGTGTTTTGATTGAATAATAAAGTGTGGACACCAGAAACAAAAACAATTCAATTTAGGTACATTAAAAGCAGTACTGGTCGTGAAATATAACATTGACGGTTCTTGTGAAGATTTCCTAGAAGAAATTCGTCATAATGAGTTTTAAAAAAAAATTCATTCAGTGGATAAGTATTTATAATTTATTGTATTATCGTAGCCTTAGGTCACATATTGTTATAAATAAATAGTTTACCTTTCGTGCATTTTTTGCGCCACATCCACAAATTTTTTATTTGGTCACATTATGGATTTACTATTTACCTGACCTACTTCTTAATATGAATTAGACCATCCCTTCATAATCTATTTTACTTGTACTTCTATAACCAAAACTTCTAAAACGTCATTTAACCTTTTATAACTTTAAGCATCCCATTTCTTCAACCTTTCAGGAGGAAAACAAATTATTGACTGCGCTTAATTTATCCCTTCAATATGTCCATTATCTATAGTAAAAACGCCCAATAGGCTTAAAATATTAGATTTTTTAGATTATTAGGACGAATTGTTATAACTGTTTTACATTTCGGTAAAAAATCAAATTATATTTCTAAATGCGACGAATATGGTTGAATATTCATTAACTGAGAGTGTGATTATTTTTGGAATTGCAACTTTCCGGTAATAAATAACTGGTGTTCAAGCTTTGCCAAGTCTAAAACCGGCTTCTCTGTTGAAATTGAGAGGACGCTTCACAACTTCAATATGCTTCCCTTATAATTGACAAGTAATGTGATCGTTAAGCTAGCCCAAATTTAACAGTTGTCAATCGCTGTACCATATTCTTATGCTCCTGACTTATTTATACCTATATGTTTGTAATCACTTTTATTAACGTTCACCCCCCTTATGCTTAACTTCAAAACATTGTCTTTGATTTATTGATGTAAAACCTTTGCCAAGGATTTCAGACGTATTCATGTACTTTTGCTTATAAGTATGATGTTTCCAATGCAATTAGTTATTTCTTTTGTAGCATAGTAGAAATGCACTACCATATGAATATATTCTGCTTGTATGGTTTTTTCCATAGATTTATTTAGTTGATGCGACTCAACCACAATTCCAGATTTTTCACCGTGAAAATAACCCAATAATGTACCGGGTGGCCAACTAAGAACGGCCGTCGGCCGCATCTCAGGAAAGGATTATAGCACAGGTTCGGTAAAAAAAATTTTATAACAAAAGTGGCCTCGAGAAACGCCTGGAAATTATTTTCGGAATTGTAGGCCCACCGCTAGAGGGCGTATTTGGCAGTTAAAATTTTAAAAAGCACAATTTTTTTAAATTACTCAATTAAAGGGCATATTAAATATTATAATCAGATTCCTCTACAAATTCTTCATATTTTTATTTGACAAGTTTTAATCTATCTCTTCAAATAAGGGGTGGGGGAGAGTGGGAACCTTGTTACGAAAAAACGCCTTTAATTCAGGTTCTGCTTGACCGATTTTAATAAACTTGATGTTGTTTGAAATAGCTTTTGTTAAACAATAGAAAGTGTGTAAATTTGAAGCAATCTGATTAATAACGCTGTTTAATATTTTTTTAATATTGTATTTTCTCCTTACAATTTTAAATGGAAGCATAAAAATTTAAGTAGGTCTTTAAAAAGTAGACTAAATTAGTAATAAAACAGTGAAAACCGCAAGTCGATATCTTTCTCCGATTCTGAGATATCGTAAGAAGTAGGAAAAAAAATTGGAATTGTTCTTCCAACGTCTAGTAGGCTAGTTCGCGTTCACGGAAATTATTAAATTTAGCCTGGATGAAAAGATCTTACCTTGGTCTGCAGTAATTTAAACTGTTATCATACTAATGTTATGGTTGCCGCTAGATTACCTAAATGTAATGTTGTCCCTACTAACAATGAGAACAAATTATAAAATAATAATGGGATAATAATAATGTGCTATAATCCATTCCTGAGATATGGCCGACGCTGCTCTTAGTTGGCCACCGGTACACTCGTCCATTTATGTTACCAATAACTCTAGGAATAGAAGACGGCCATTGGTTTCTGTTTCATACTGAATGTGTTATTTTGTTTATTTGAATTACGCCACTAAATGGCTGGAGTCTGTAAGGTCAAGCAATAAAATGATCGCACATCAAAATCTACAGTCTCCTGTCGCTTAATGGACCGCAAAGGTTCAACTAATTCATCAACATTAGATTATTTATTGATGAAACTTTTGATCGTGACCTGCAACGTATAGTATTTATTGTTATTCTACTTAAGGACTTCATAATCAAATTCATCCAATTGAAAGTGATTTTATAAATATAGAACAAATTTGAACTCCATATAATAACACTATAGGATTATTTTACGGTAACAAACTGTAATGGTCTATTTTGAAGTGCTGATATGTTTATATTTTCTATACTAAACATTTAACCATAATATAAATTAATCAGACATAAATATAAAATGTCAGTGGAAAGAGGGATCTTGAGGATAATTGGATGACGTCATAGGCCACACGCTCACAAATAGTGGAGTGAAAAGGATTAGTTACGCGACCGGCGGCCATTTTGTGGACTAGGCCTATCAGCCATTTTGTTTTGTCGTCCATTTTGTCGGCCATTTAATCGGCCATTTTGTAATTGGCGGAAAAATTGATAGTATTTTAATAAGAGGGCATTCATACTATCTCATAGTATTCTAAAAGTAGACAACTATAAGCCCCGGACCTTGTTCTCAGGTCTTCACTTGTCTGGCCCCTGATTGTTTATGACATCATCTACTGCTGTATTTTTAAAACTAATGAATGTTTTCTGTAATCAAATCAATCTCAATTAGGTCAATCTCAAGCAAACCGATCAATCAAATCAATTAATCTCAATCAAATGAATCAACCAAATCAATCTCAATCAAGCACATAAACATTTTTATTTACAACCCAATTTTAAATCGGAAAGTAATATAGAAATAAATTCAAGATAAGGTACTTAACGGTTGACAATGGCCTCTGCTTTCTGGTTGGTACATAGACCCCGCTCATCCTCCAGATCAATATCAATCAAATCAATCAGATCGATCGCAATCAAGTCAATCTCGAACAAATCCTTCGCAATCAAATCAACTAATCAGATTAATCTGAATCAAATCAAGTTCATGTGTCACAAAACAAAAATGATTTTATTTATTAAACAATCTCAACACACGCACACGCAC
Source organism: Vesta saturnalis (assembly GCA_036346205.1). NCBI lineage: Eukaryota > Metazoa > Arthropoda > Insecta > Coleoptera > Lampyridae > Vesta > Vesta saturnalis. The sequence continues at coordinate 2,052,168 of JARFJB010000743.1, forward strand.
ACATACACACGCACACGCACACGCGCGCACACACACACACACACACACACACACACACAACGCCCCCAAACCACACGTACACGTACGCACACGTCCACCAATGCACGTGATTGCAACTACTAACTGCTAAATAGTACTACTACTACTAATATACATATTTACTATAAAAGAAAAGTAGTGTTTTAGGTAATCTTTCGGACGCCGATCTGACAAACGTGCGATGTGACGATATAAGTCATTCGGGTATATTTGGACACGATTTTTGATGCTTAATAATAATCCAAACGAAAAATTTAAAAAATCTCAACCGTTCAATGAGTTGATGTCTCATACAGACGTCTCATACAGAAATATATGTAGTGTGGAACAACACACGCCCTTCGAACCTACAAAATGGAAATTAAAAGAAACAAATTAATTTTAATAATAATAATTTTTTAGGGTAATAATGCAATGTTCATAACGAAAATAGGCAACATTGTAAAAACAAAAACAATAATCTATGTCAGATAGATGGTTAAAATTTGATGTCAGATAGAGATTAATAAACAACTAGATGCTAACCTGAAAAAAGAATTCCAAAAACGTCCGCCTGTGTAAAAATATCGAAAATACAGTTTACTCATCTTCAATCTTATTTAACTTAACTTAATTAACTATTAATTAAGTATTAATGCATTTGATTCACATTTCTTAAAAGTTAAACGTTATTCGTTCAGAAAAATTTAAACAAACACATAAATTTGAGATTTTTTGTCGCCAAATTACGCTCCTATCATAAAATTAATTAATCGATGTTTAAAATCTATGTATTTATACAGCTGTATCAGAAATATTTCATAAAAACCAAAAACTGCCCCCTCTACGCCGCTGGATTTATCCCAAAATCTAATCAGCTCCAGGAGAAATGGAATTAAGCTTAAATACAAAATTTTAAGTCCTGCGCATTACGGTTCTGGAGTTATCGTGGATACTAACATACAGTACAAAGGAAAGAGGAGAACTCGGAGTGGTCTATTGATGAACATTTGTACAAATCAAGGTAATTACTTACATACATTTTGTTTTGTTGGCAATTTTAGTAGTGTTTTTATTGTATTTGTCAGACGGATGAATACGCTTTCTTGTGTTTAGTTTTGCATAATAGCCCTTTAGGCGATTGGGATAAAGTGTATTCACCCGTGATGATTTCACTACGTTCTGTGTGCTATTTGTATTAAATGCGGTTCACTGTATGCTAAAATTTCATACGAAATATTGTCAAATTTACGTTTTAGCAATATTATTTCATTATGTGTATTAAATTAATGTCACTACAATTCATTTGTTATCTGTATTACGGTTACTGTATAAAATTTCATAAGAAAGATTAGATAATTTTACGTTTCAATATTATCGATAAGGTTCAATTTAAATAATATAGAATTTTGGTTTCATAGCAACTTTACAGCGACAATTGAAGTCATCAATGATCGTCATTTCTCGGTTTAATAATAAGATATTCGTAAGATTGAAGAATTTCTTATTATAATATTATGCTATTTGGTTTGTTACTGATATATTGTACCAAATAAACAGATTAGTTTTGTTTAGTTCAAGTTCAGTAGTTCATATATTATGGGAATTTTGATTATGAACATCTACGGCGTGATTCAAAATACATATTACCTGTTTAATAACAATATTGTAAGATTGAGAGAATTTTCTATTGAATATTTGTACTTTTGCTTTGTTTGTTATTACTGTTGTCCAATTTAAAGATAATTTTCGTTAGTTCAATCGAGTAGTCATATTTTGAATTTTATTGAACATCGTACGCGAATTCAATAATTTTGGTTTGTAACAACATATAAGTCATTGTATGAATTACTATGAATTTTGCATTTAGTTGTTTGTAGATTCCTATTTAGAGATTTTTAACTTCGATCGCGTGCATGTTTGAATTTTGGTTGTGACCATGTGGTTGTTAATATTACTTGGTTGTCGGTAGTGTCTGTTTGTGTTGTGTGAACGTTGCGTGTGACTTGCATGTGGTGATTGTGTCTTGTGTGGTGTGTTACTGTGTCTGGTCATGGTGTATTGGGTTGTGACAATGATTCTGTGTCTGTAGTATTGTTGTCTGTGATGTTGTGTCTGTGTCTGTGTTGTTCGTGTGTGTCTGTGTCGTGTGTGTCTGGGTCGTGCTGGTGGTGTGCTGTGTCTGTGTTGGTCGTGTGTCGTGTGCGGTGGTTGTCGTGTCTGTGTCTGTGTCTGTGTGCGTTGTGTGGTGTGTGCGTGTGTGTCTGTGTGCGTCGTGTGTTGTGCTGTGTGTGTGTGTGTGTGTGTGTGTGGTGTGCTGTGCTGTGTGTGGTGTGCGTGTGTGTGTGTGCTGTGTGTGTGGTGTGTGTGTGTGTGCTGTGTGTGGTGTTGCGTGTGTGTGTGTGTGTGTGGGTGGTGTGTGTGTGTGTGTTTGTGTGGTGTGTATGTGTATGTGTGTGTGTGTGTGTGTGTGTGTGTGTGTGTGTGTGTGTGTGGGTGATTGTGTGTGTGTGTGTGGTGTGTGTGTGTGTGTGTGTGTGTTGTGTGTGGATGTATGTTAGTATCCACGATAACTCCAGAACGACAATACGGAGGTACTGCAAATTTCGTGTTAAATCCTGTTTCCATTTCTCCTGTTGCTGATTAGAATTTGTGAGAAGTATAGCACCGACAGGGGGGGGGAGGAAGGTATTAGAAGCAGTTTTTGGTGTTTATCAGTTATTTCTGAAACAGCTGTATATTTCAAAGATATAAAAACACCAACATATTAGACCTTAAACATATCAATTTATTATGTTCTATGCAATTGTTTGATACGACACCTAATTTAGCGGCAAAAACATTCCTAAAGTAGAATTTAAACGTTAGTTAACATTTTTTCAATATCTGAATACCAATTAATTTTATAAGAAAATGTGGAGATTTTACAGCGTTTAAAAATTAATTATAAAGGATTGAAAATGCTTAAATTGTATTATCGGAATTTGTAAGTTAGCAATCTTTATGTTTATTAACGTCCAACTCACATGATGTTTTAAACGTCCATCTGACATAGATTATTGTTTTTGTTTTTACAATGTTGGCTAATTATCCTAAAAAAATTAATATTAAAACTATTTCTTGTCTTTTAATTTCCACTTTGTAGATTGGAAGGCCGTGTGTTACACACCAGATATTTTTCTAAGGTACCTATACAATAATTTAGTATAGTTATTGTTTAAGCGTTATGAATGCAGTTATCTTGTCTTTTCGCGCAGAAAAAACCTAATCTTTTATTATGCAATAATGGCCGGTTAAATTTGCTTATTAATCGAAGTGTCTTGAACATTAGGCATTTATGAAATACTCCTGCAAAAACAACTTGAGCCTGTGCCCATGACCAGTTTTCCGAATTCTATTTTAAAATAGTGATAATAAAATAATTAGTCTAAGGACACTCTTAATATTATAAAATTTCATAAATATTTTATATAAAAGAAATATAATTTGTTGGTCTGCACGCGTAATAGTCAACGCTAATATAAATTCCACGTAGATCAGTAAGAAAACTGTCTAATAATAACATACTTACAGATAGCATTGTTATCAAAACTATTAAAGGATATACCATACGATAACGTAGATTATTGTCCTCGAAATAATGAATTGAAGAAAATGACGAAATATTATATTTATTAGTTATTAATATTGCATATTATAAATAAAACCTTAAACATCACCTTAATGGTTATTGAATTATTGTAAAATCTATTAATAGGCATTGAATAAATTGAATAGTGTAGTCTATTGTTATGGGTCAATTGTTATTGGTGACATGCTTAGACCCCGAAGAACCCTATAAATAAATATGCGACATTTATTATCTAAAATCATGTTCTGTATGACGTTTGAGACTAAATACATAGTGGCGCCGGACGATCCATAAACATTACACTGCAATAAATATATTATGTTAGAAGTCTTAAACAAACATACCCTACTGCTCTCGTTGTTAAAAATTTGGCAGTGTTAACGAAATTGCATTAAAAATATCTACTATATATTAATAAACTGTTACATACTACCTTCACCGTATTGCGAAAAATCGAAGAAAACTCGAAGGTCACTGTGACATGTATATAATCCAGTATTTATCTCTGAAGGCCAAAAATCCGTCAGTCTCAAGAGTGAAATTGCTAATTCAAAATATTGGCAAATCAACAAGTTTAGTGAATAATATTCAAAAATATATCTATTTATATTTTTTTTTTACTAAGCACAGATCGAATCAAACAATGAGTTTCTATTTGGCAAACATTTTGGTCTTATTGCCAAAAAAATTACGATGACGTGATTGGATGCATCTACTACTCCTTTTTGATAACATTGAAATCACGAAAAAAAGCGAATTTTAATTTCGTCTGGGGCTGTCAGATATACAGTCAATAAGAACTGAAAATGTTCTGGTCCATTCAGAAATCACCTGCCTGATTAATTATTTGTTATTTGTTTACTAATTTTTTATATATCCATGACACACTACGATTGTAAAGTTTTTATAACTATCACACTTATCTACTTGATAAGAATTATAAAATAAATATTCTAAAATTGAAAAAAAAAGGTTTTTAATAAAACAGCGTAGGCATGTATCGAACGATGTGATTGACCTAATAATGTGAGTATAAATATTTACTTAACACTTTTTATGGTTTCATAAAAAATTGTATGTATTATCCTAAATGAAACCTTGAAATTCTTGAAATTCTATGATTTTGCAAGATTTAATTTTCCTACACGATCTTCAAAATTATTTATACAGAAAATACAAAATGAAAAATGTAAGGAACTTAATTAGGGCAATTGCGGCAAATCGTTCTGACACAGTTATCACCCCTCTTATAAGTCATTATACATCTGAAAATGTCTCATAATGAACTGGAAGAAAAGTTCAAAACCAAAATTATTTTTTATTATATGTATATGGTGTAGTTAAAATAATCCTATATATATATATATATATATATATATATATATATATATATATATATATATATATATATATATATATATATATTATGTATGTATGTATATATATTATAGGTAGCGGACCGCGAAAATTTTATTATAATAAACATGTTCAAATCGCAAGTGTTACCGCAATAGCAGGGTTAACGGTATTTGATATATTTTATTATATATTGAGTCGTTACGTAATTGATATTTGAGTAGGGGTTGAAAAAAACACATGTTAGGATCGAAACAGATATTCGCTCGAACTGCCTTTATTGAGGTAGTGTAACGAACCTTTGAAAGTCGCTGTATGCACATTAGTAGGAGTAGGACACCATCCCGTCCACTTTTTTTACATCACAAGCCCCGCCCACTTTCACTTTTTACACACCCACGTGGGAGATTTCCACCCCTATGGTTTCTTTTCGGAGGCCCCTAATTATTTTTGTTTTTTACACACCCACGTGAGAGACCGTATTTTCCACCCCTATGGTTTCTTTTCGGAGGCCTTTTTCATCCCTAATTATTTTTGTTTTTACTCGCCCACGTGTAGGACGCGTTTTTTCTACCCCTATGGTTTCTTTTCGGAGGTCTTTTTCAACCCCTTGATGGAATTTTCATCCCTAATTATGGTCTTTTTGACAGCAATTTTTTGTCGGCCTTATTTTATCTTTTCTTTTCGGCCTTATTTTATGTTTTCTTTTCGGAGGCCTTTCTCAACCCCTTGATAGAATTTTTATCCCTAATTATGGTCTTTTTGGCAGCAATTTTTTGTCGGCCTTATTTTATGTTTTCTTTTCGGAGGCCTTTTTCAACCTCTTGATGGAATTTTCACCCTAATTAAAGCCCTTTTGGTTGTGTTAAGAACTTTTTTGTTGGTTCACACCTATGGCTTATTTTCGGCATTTTTAACCCCTTGATGGAATGTTCACCCTAATTACGGCCTCTTTGGCAGTTTAGCCCCTGGAAGGTAGACAAACGCGTGCGCATAAAATGTTCTAATAAGAGGCCCTAATGCTACCTCATAAGACAGATATAAGTAGTTGTCTTAGGTCTGCGCCCCGGCCCCCTTGGCTGAAAATAGTGTTATAATAAGGGGGCCCTAATGCTAACGTGTAAGACAAGTGTAGGAACTACCATGTAGGCCTTCGATCTAGTGTTAGGGTCTGCGCCCCTTTCGTGGCCCCTTGGCGAAAAATTTGAAATAAGGGGGCCCTATAATGCCAGCTTGTAAGACACGTGTAGATCTTCAAAACTTGTTCTCGAGCCTTCGCCCCCTGTCGCGGCCCCCTGCTTGGTAATGGTATGGGGCCCTAACTTATATATATATATATATATATATATATATATATATATATATATATATATAAGTCCAGAAACTAGCTCTTGGGCCTTGGCCCATATCATAGCCCCCTGGTGCAATTGTATGTGGGTTCTAACTTAATCTTACAGCTGTAGGCCTTCGCCCCGTCATACAATATTGTATTCTAATAAAGTGGCCCTAGCCTTGTAAGACAGGACTTGTATCAGGGTCTGCGCCCTGGCCCCTTTGAGTTAAAATTGATTTTAGCGATATCTAGTGGCGTATAGACTAATGAACATTTTCTATAATAGAAGTTGATAATGCACACCTCACTCTTACTCTATCTCGTTTCTCTCCCTCCCTCTCTCTCTCTCTCTCTCTTTCGGCTCTTTCTCACACACACACCCACGCACGCACGCACGCACGCACACACACGCACACGCACACGCATCGCACCAACACGCACACGCACACGCACACGCACACGCACACAAACAAATCATGCTGATCAAATTAACCAGATCAATCTCAATCAATCAACCGAAATTATGTCTTACAGTTTGCGGAAACCAGATTACAGTTCAAAACTGAATACATTAAAGTCTAATTAAATATGACGTGAAATAATAAATAATTTCTACCCTAATGCAATGATGCTATATATATATATATATATATATATATATATATATATATATATATATATATAGGCAGATTCTCTCTTTCTAAACAGGCACCACCTATACATTCGGAAAATTATGTCTGATTTATTTGCATGTTCAATTACACACACAAAATTGTTTCATAGTAACGTGTTCATTAACAGTTATAAAACCCATTAAAAGACTGGAAAGTAATAATTACGTATATATATATATATATATATATATATATATATATATATATATATATATATATAACATAGAGTTAAATTAAATTAACATGTTTTTAAGAATATCAAACTGATATAATGGAAATAAAAGGCAAAAGGTTTTAATGGTTTTATTATTATACGCGAATTAACAATAACTAAAAATTTAAAATTCACGAATACGTACCAACTATTTGTTGAGCTGATCTTATGACGTCATCCTATAAGAGTAATAATACATTTTAAAAATCTTTATTGACATTTTGTTAGCAATATCAAGTATATATATATATATATATATATATATATATATATATATATATATATATAATTTAATCTAATCTAATCTAATTTTATTTGAAATTTCATAGAGCATCACCATCATCGAGATTTTGAGATACAATCACCTCATCGTCTTCACCATTAACGATTATATTGTAACAACCTATAAAGCAGCTAATAACCCCTGACAGTTTTTTATCAGACACTATTATTATTATTATTACATGGACATGAGGTTATCCCTAATTAACTGGTTTCAGCACGGCTCTGGAAATGCTGCACACTCTTCAAATCTTTCAGTTCGTTCGTTCGCAGAAGCTGCACCGTATTCATTTCCTTCAATTTTATCTGCATTCTGTTTCGAGACTGTAGTACGTTTTCTAATACATAAACAGAATCTTCAATACTGTGATGCGTGTAGCAGCAAAACACGTTAGCTAGCTAGTTTCACCTCTATATTATTTGACATGCAAGCCTGACCTTATCATAAATATATCTGTCAAAAATCTAATTAAACATAGCTCCACGGACTGGGCATAGCAAGCAGCGTTTCCAATTATGGCTTTTAGTCAACACAATATTGCCTACAACTACGTACAATCGACTATCATTGTTTTAGCACGAGGAGCAAACGAAAACACGCTAACACGAAAACACGCAAACGCAAAAACATACAGACACGAAAACACGCTAACACAAAAACACGCAAACACGAAAACACAAACGAAAACACGCTAACACAGAAACACGAAAACACAAACGAAAACACCTAACACGAAACCACACAAACGAAAACATGTGAACACGAAAACACGCTAACACGAAAACACGCAAATGCGAAAACATACAAACACGAAAACACGCAAACGCGAAAACACACAAACGAAAACACGCTAACACGAAATCACGCTAACACGAAAACACGCTAACACGAAAACACGCAAACGCGAATCACACAAACGAAAACAAGCTAACACGAAAACACGCAAACGAAAACACGCAAACGCGAAAACATACAAACACGAAAAAACGCAAACACGAAAACACACAAACGAAAAAAAACGCTATCACGAAAAACACGCTAACACGAAAATACGCAACCGCGAAAACACGTAAAACGAAAACACACAAACGAAAACACGCTAACGCGAAAACTCGTAAGGCTGCAAACATGAATCAAGACGGGGAGCACCGTTAGGAAAAACAAGTTTATTAACCAAATTGAAGGAAAGCTTAGCGTTTGAAAATACATTATTATTATTATTATAAACAACAACACATCATTTTTATTTAATAACAACCTTTATCGGTCTTCTTCTTCTTCTTGAACCGTGATTCCTCGCCATCATCATCCTGGTTTTTGAGATTCGCCCTTTTCCTCTATCTCATCGCTCTTCTTCCTGTTCTGTGAATCATCACCATCACCTTGGATGTGAGATACATTCACTCACACTCACACTCACTCACACTCACTCACACTCGCTCACACTCACCACATCACTCACTCACACTCATTCACTCACTCAACTCACCACTTACTCACACTACACTCACACTCACTCACACTACTACACTACCACACTTACTCACACTCACTCACACTCACTCACACTTAATCAAACACACTCATACTCACACTCACTTACATCACACTCACTACACTCAATACACTCACACCTCACTCACACTCACTCACACTCACTCACACTCACTCACACTCACTCACACTCACTCACACTCACTCACACTCACTCACACTCACTCACACTCACTCACACTAACCCACACCACTCACACTCACTCTCACTCACACTCACTCCACTCACTCACACATCACCTCACACTCACACACACACACACACACACACACACTCACACACTCACACTCACACACACACACTCACACACTCACACACTCACACACTCACACACTCACACTCACACACTCACACGCTCACACACTCACACACTCACACACTCACACACTCACACTCACTCACACACACTCACTCACACTCACACTCACTCACACTCACTCACACTCACTCACACTCACTCACACACATACTCTCACTCACTCACACTTACACACAATTTAATTTATTGTTACAACAAAAGGTAACTATGATAAGGATGTTTCAATTTTTGAAATACATGTAATTATTGCACTCTAAACATATTTAAATTAAATATATCAAGCCATTAGGTGCAACGTCATGTATAGTCTGTTTAACTTCCATTAGATAAGGAGGTAGGTGTAAACCAGTGTTTGTTGTAAGATCAACGTGAAAACACACTTCACAATTTTGAAGCTAATGCAACTTCCCAATCAGAAAAAGTTTTTTTTTATTTTAATGGAAAATTTTATTTTATTTGTATATATATATATATATATATATATATATATATATATATATATATATATATATATATAAACCTGCATAAAGCTGCTCCATTTTCCAGTATTCTACTGATACTTGAAAGTTATAGTTCACTTACAATAATAATTAAGATGAAGAAATACTATTTATTGCTCACCATTGTCATTAATATGTTAATTATAATGAAAAAGCATTGTCTTCGTTGTTTACAAAATAAACATTAAAATCTCGTTTGCTGTGTGCCCATCGAGTGTGATGCACTGAATTGACACTGTTTTTTAATATTAAACCGCATGTTTGTAATCGATGTCGCAAGGTTATTCTTTGTTGGCAAGTACAGTATGTTTCGTTTAAGTGCTTCTGTCTTTGGAACCCATGATTACTCTAAAATTTTTAACTCAACCAAGGAATAAAAAAAAAGACATCCGGCCAAAAGTAGTATAAACATCAACAACGTTAAGGGTTAACCGGTCTTAACAATACAAAATATTGAACACTTCGCTTCGATCTGCCTCCAAATATTGTCTTCGACCACTAAACAACACTTACCGTTGTTAAATACTCTACGATTGTCACGATATTACGCTACCATCTAGTTTGTTTAATGTCATGACGATGAGCATGTTAGCGCCGATTTCATTCTACTTTCCTCTAATGAAACGCGCAAAGAATATATTTTCTCCCCCCATGTTTTCTATACGTATGTAATTTAAAATATCATCTATTTCTATAGTTATCACAACAGTCGCTATTAAATTGTGTCACATTTAGATAAATAAAATAAGCTTGGGAATAATGCTACTAATATCGGATGAAACTTGGCTGATGTGATTACTTTTTCACGTAAATTAAGGAAAATGGTAAATAAAATTCTTATGGTTTGATTTATGGCCATTATTTTTATGTTACTAATTGGCACAGTTACTAGTTTATAATTTTAGAAGTGTAAGTGTCGAGATATGTACTTCTCTATTCGAAAACTTCAAAGATGCGGATTGCTTATTGCATCATACAGTGTGAGGTCTTTACATTAATGTTGGTATTATTTATGTATTAAGCTCTTACAAATAATATGAGCAGCGTGGCTTAAAGGTTAGAAATTTTAGACTTTTGAATATATGCCCAATGCGCATAATTTACCATTTGATGCTATTTGATTCTAAGCTAACTTAAAAAGTGGAACAGTGCAAATGCAAATGTAGAAACGTCCCTAAGTTATGGATTGACCAGAGAACTAAACTTATTTTGAACGGATGCTAAACATTTTTAGGTTTTTGATTTCCTTCTGAAGTGATATTGTTTAATTTTAGGTGAAACATAATTTGACCATTTTATAATTATTAAACCATTACAGTTAAAATTCAAGCACTCAAATTTGTTTTTCATTTCGAATTTTTGATAAAAAAAACTTACGTTTTGTTACGATCTAATGTATGAGATACGTATTGTGCGCACTCTATTGTTATATTTTAGTATTCTTTTTACCGAAAATTGGACACGCAACACTCAGGTTTCTTAGCTACACATTAAACTTTATTCTGGCCTAAAGTTTTAAGTAAATAAAAAAAGTGATAATCAATCATAATTAAATATTAAATATTACATTATTAAAAAAAATTATTTACCTACACCTATGGTCACATATAGTAAAACTTTTTTTATTTTGTATGAAAAAATATTGTATGAAACTCGTGCAAAAAGTGTTCATTGCACGTCGTGTGCAATAAACACTCACTTTTGCACTGGTTACATCAATAACTATTTTTGTATTAAGCTTACGTTGTGATTCTACAATTCATAAAAGTCAGCACTAATGGAAAAAGCATTATTTCCGTTAGATAGTATTACAAATTACCGATTTCTGACATATGCACTACATTATCTCCTACAGAATTATTTCAAAAGAGGTAAACGACTTTATTTTGAGTTTTCGTAATATTACAAACATACCGTTTCAAATTTCAGATTCTATTTCAATTAATAACTAGAACAGATGGTAAATGATAATATTGTCTTTGTACTCACATTTTATTTAATAATGTATGTATTCAAAGGGTTATTTCATAATTAAAATTATAGTGATTTTATTAGTTTAAATTAAAAGTAAGGTTTTCTTACAAAATAAGCAAATACATAATGCATCTGATAGTTTACTTGTTTTTCGGTCTTGACAACAGTCAGTGCAAGTAGCTGTGTATGGAAACATCTCATGTTTTACTATAAATGGTAACTTCTGCTAAAAACCTTATTCATTCCCCGTCTGCTTATATATATAGTCCTTGGACCATTTAAAACAATTCTCGTTCAAGCTATGCTTTCTCTTATAGTGTTATATCACATCATCTACTAATTAAAACAATAATATTTGATTATAGGGGACAAATATTTATTCTGTATAAATTTTCAGTACACTAGACATATATTTAAGGGGGACGTTTAAGGAAATTATGTGAGATTAAACCGTGTTGCGCGTGCACTAAATTTCATGGTATCATAAATTTAAACTTTCTCAACTCCAATTCGGGATTAGAGTTTAGGTAATATATACATTAAATATGCTTTGCTTAATTACTTCGGGTATTCAATTAAATTACATTATATAAAGACGTTATAAGATTACAGAATGTGAAAAATAAAGCGAAGGAAACATTATTAATTTGGAAGCTGAATATCATTTTAAAAGGAAATAGAGTAATTAAATATATCCCCGTGTATTTAATGTTGCATTATTACAAACGCAGGCCGTTTCTTCACTATTAACTGATCATCATCATGTTATGTAATAAGCGTGTGTTCAATTAGTGTCTAGATATGGAAATAATAGAAATAAAATAATAAATAATATTATTTTAATCACTAAGAGCTTATTAAATTTATTACGAATCTGTATCAATTAATTTGTTAATTCTAAAAGTAGATATAACTCATCAATTTTTACGATAACCTGCTGTAACTAATCTTCTTTCTGCAGCGTAGGAATATAAACAAATGCACAGTAGCACAAGAAAATTCAGCAATAAACGCTTCTCTTGAGGTGCTTGATAAAAAATGACTTTAATACAAATCTAATCTACCATACACCCTTACACATCTTACGATAAAGCAATAATTATGTGATAGGGTATATCTGATAAGTTTCTTACATATAGAGCTTATGTCAGTCTGCCTGGCGAAGATATTGGTTGCGCAGGGGTCTAAGTGGGCTGTGTTAAAGTATTTAGGCTGAGCGTAATCCGACTACGATCTCGTTTTACAGAAGTACTACTTTTCACTATTTCAATTCTTTGACCACCGTGAATAACGCGTTTTACAGCTGCAATTCCGTACGAAATAGATGTAGGTATTTTAATTATTTATAAATATTAATAATAGTAAGTAATTAATATTTGATTATGTAGCAAGTAAATATGTTCTCTGCGCATCGTTCTAATCACATAAAGTGGTATTTAATGTACTTTTAACAAATTTGTTTACGTATGGATGTCCACAAAAGAACGTGTCGTTAACAAAGTCACTCACGCACGTAGAATATCGTATATAAAAATTGAATAGTTATCGTCAGTTTTGTTTTTATAACGTTCAGTTACTGTTGAGATTTCTGACTGGTAATAGTCTAACTGTGAATATTTTAAAGTATAACTGTGAAAATGTCAACATTAGGTGTTGGAAAGGCAGTGCACAGGCAGGCACGCGAAGTAGTGTACAATAATCTATACTTTTGTTACATAGTAATTTATTTTACATTTATGTTATATTAATGTATACATAAATAACGGAATAAAATATTGTCTTGTTCAACATTCTAAAATAATTGGCAATTTAAATAAAAATTGTATTGCTTTTGCGTACGCCACTGAAAATAGTAACACTCAGGGGCGGAGTTACCGGTAAAAAGTGTCCGCGTCGCCTGCACGTTCTTTCGCCAGGCAGAATAGCAAAAAGCCGCGGAAAAAAAAGCCGCGGTATAAAAAGCCGCCGAAAAATCCACAATTTATTGAAAATCTTGGTAAATTCAATACCAACAGGAAATGAATAATGAGTATCTTTTCTTAATGGTAATTGCTTGTACCCTAAATAAAAGAATCTTTTACAATAAAATTATCTATTAATGTATTTCTAATTTGTAAATTCAATACCAACAGGAATTGAATAATGAGTATCTTATCTTAATGGTAATTGCTTGTAACCTAAATAAAAGAATCTTTTACAACAAAATGATCTATTATTGTATTTGTAATTATTTCCTATTATGTACATAACTATGAACATCTTTAATAGGTTGCACTTGCAAAAATATTTATTATTTAGTTATTTCCTTTACTGTATGTTGTACGCGTAATATGGAAATATTTAAATCCAACAAAGGTGGAGAAAAGTTGCGTTTTAGTGGTTGCTTATAAGTGTTGCATAGAGAATGCAGAGAGTTTATACGTTGGAGGTGTTCAAAGAGAGCTCTTTTAAGGTAAGTAAACTATTAATTATATTATAGGTTAGAACAGACAACTAAGCAGACCCGTCACCGTGTACAAAATTTTTGTCATCGTTTTTTAGTATAATTATCGTAATGAGATGGCGCCGTCATTTAGATTAGTAGCTGAGAAATAAGTTTTGGGTGCACTTAAAAATGACCAATTGCATGGTGTATTCAACAAATATAACTATAACATAAACAATCATGAGTAAGCGTAAGAACTTACGTATTATATAACAGAACAATCTTAATGCATAAATGGTTTTTATATAAATGTAGCTCATATATGCACATTTGCTTTTGTAGGCTCTATTTGTGTAATGTCTGCATCAGTAACGTGGCCCTTTTATATACAAGTTCCTTATGTATCTCTGATTAAGGAAACGATGATCAGTACCTAAACTTAAAAACGATTTCCCAGTAATTTTAATTTCTATTCTTAAAAAAGGTTAACGTACGTGAACGGTATATGTAGCACTAATGAGAAATGCGACTTAGCAGACAAGGTATCGCAATTCGTTGAGCTAGCCATAAGCACCTTCCTTTTCCTTTGGACCGATATGGCACATTAACGAACTTGACCTTTTCTTTTTGATATGCATTACAAAATTCGCAAAATCCCAAAATTCCAAAAATGCTAATGTGATAACGTTTTCATTTTATTTTTTAGTGTAGAGGTTCTTTGACGACGGATCTAAACAAGACTGTTCCAAATGTTACTACACAGCACAATCATCCAGCAGATGAGGAATATGTGAAGGTGGCAAAAACAGTTTGTGAAATGAAGCAAAGGGCTAAAGAGTCAGGGAGCAAACCCGCACAAATTTTTGCTGAAGCTGTTCAGACACTCGAAAATACAACACGAGCTCGTATGCCTCTTGAAGATTCCATGAAGCGAACATTGCGAAATCAAAAATCAAGAATTTACCACCGATGCCGGCCACTCTCCAGGAACTACTCTGTTGAATATTGTCTCTTGATGTATACAAAAAACAAGGTTTGATTTTACAATTTTTAATTTGAGAAACAGAACATTTTAATACACATTAAACTAATAAAACGATGCAATAACCATGCGTGTCTTAACCCTCAGCTGGTTTACTCCGCACTGAGTAATGCAATCCACACACCGTAAAACGCGCATAAGAGGGGGGAAAGGGCGCAACATACAGCCCCCCTTGAAGGCTGTGCCTTCAACAAAATATTAAAGTTGGTTCATGTCTATAGGTAGGATGCACACTCGTTGGATAGCCCGTTTAAAAATGCCGTCTGCAGTCTTAACACTCACAACACGAACTATGTTGTCTTGTCCAGGATGGAGTTGCACGATCCTTCCCAGTGGCCATTTTAGTGGAGCAGTGTTTTCTTGTTTTAAAACAACTAACGTTCCTTCCTTCAGCCTTGGGGCTTCATTTTTTGTCCATTTAATGCGAGTTTGCAGTTGAGACAGGTATTCCTGCACCCATCTGGTCCAAAAATGCTGAACCATTTGTTGTAGGTGGTGATATTTGGACAGACGATTTACAGGCGAATTTGACACATCTTCTTGCGGCACTGCCGTTAAGGCGTCTCCAATAAGGAAGTGTCCGGGGGTTAAAGGAGATAGGTCAGAAGGATTATCTGACATTGGGGTGAGAGATCTAGAATTTAATACGGCTTCTGCCTGTGCAACCACGGTATACAAGTGCTCATAAGTGAGAGTAGTATTACCAATAATGCGCGATAGATGGTGCTTGGCACTTTTAACCGCCGCCTCCCATATACCACCAAAATGTGGAGATCGCGCTGGGGCAAAATGCCACGCGATTTAATTTTGATTTAAGAATCCAGCAACACTAGGATTATCAGATACAAATTTAAGTGTGGCACGAAATATCTTGTTTGCACCCACAAAATTAGTGCCATTGTCTGACCATATGGCCTTACAAATCCCCCTCCGCGATACAAATCTTTTTAATGCATTAATAAAAGATTCCGAGGTCAAGTCTCCAACCAACTCAAAGTGCACGGCTTTTGACCATAGACAAACAAAGACACACAGGTAACACCTTACCAGATTCCTGTTTCTTAATTTACCATCCTTGACCATAAATGGTCCGGCAAAATCTATAGCGGTATTTGTGAATGTACGACAAGGCTCAATGCGCTCTAGCGGCAAATTACCCATTAATGGGTCATACGAAATCGGCTTGGCCTTAAAACAATTTACGCAAGAACGAGTTATTTTTCTTACGAGAGCCTTACCCTTTAGAGGCCAATATTTTCGACGTACAGCAGCTAATGTTAGGGTAGGCCCCGCATGCATATGCTGCAAATGTTCATATAAAGCGCAAAGCTTTGTAAACGCATGGTCATAAGGAAGGACAATTGGAAATTTGTGATTAACGTTAATGTTGGCTTTAGACAATCTGCCACCTACACGGATTATGCCTTTGGAATCTAAAAATGGATTTAAAGGTAGGAGTTTACTTTTCATAAATAATGGCTTTTTAGATTTTAATAATTTTAATTCGTGTTCAAATGTCGATGATTGGACTAATTTGATAAGAGCATTCGTTGCTTCATTTAATTCTGGTAATGTTAAACTGCCCGTAATACGACAAGTTTTGGGGTTTGTGCAGTTTTGTTTGAATCTCATGCAATATGCAATGACACGCTGTAATTTAGAAAGAGACGAGAATTTAGAAAATACGTCAATATTTGAAACAGAAATATAAGACAATTCCTTTTTTACCTTACGCATTTCTGGTATGTCACTTGGCGTGGTAAACTTAGTTTCTGGCCAATGTTGTAAATTATATTTTAGCCAAGAAGGCCCTGACCACCATAGGTCACTCTCCAGCAATTGGTTTGAGTCAATACCACGCGAAATAATGTCCGCTGGATTATCACAAGATTTAACGTGTTTCCACGGCCATTTATTGGTCATCCTTTGAATTTCCGCGACTCTATTTGCTACAAAAGTATTCAGATTTGCGGGTTCAGTAGAAATCCACGCTAAAGTTATGGTGGAGTCACACCATAAAGCTACATGGTTGATGTTAATGTTTAAAGCATGAATGGCCTTTGATGCTAATTCCGCGAGTAGCAAAGCTCCACACAACTCCAACCGTGGCAAAGATATTACCTTTAATGGTGCCACACGTGACTTAGCACAAATTAGTCGAGAGGTGGAATTTCCCAGACTATCGGTAGCAACTACGTAGATACAAAACCAAAGCGACTTGCGAAGGCCAAAACCCATGAAACTGTAACTTAATCGCATTAGGTAAAAGAATTTGTCTTGGAAGAATAATTTTTGAGAGATTTGATATTTGTTCTCTAAATCGCGTAAACTCAGTGTACAAACTAGTAGGTACAGCTTCATCCCATCCAAGACCTAGTTGCCATAATTTTTGAAGCATAATTTTTGCTTTGACTATTGCAGGCCCTACCAGACCCAGAGGATCGAAAATCTGGGAAATGGTAGACAAAATAACCCGTTTAGTTACCCTTGGTTCAGCACCTTTAATACCTACAGTAAAATGAAACATATCTGATTTTGCATTCCAAAGCATACCTAAGGTTTTCACACAAGAGTCATCGGTAACAATATATTGAGCAACGTCAGAATGATTGCCACAATTCCCAAGTATTTTCGGATCATTAGAGACCCATTTACGCAGAGTAAAGCCTCCACCGCTCAAAATTGAACTTATATCTTGTTTTAGTTTTAATGTATTTTCAATGGAATCAGCTACGCTAATGAGATCGTCATTAAAAGTCCTTTGTGATTACACTACTTGCGATAGGAAATATTTCCTTATTTATCTCCGCCAATTGAAATAGTACTCAAACCAAGTATAAGGTTTATCCCATCTTAAAGGGTTTAAGAGTATTTATGTCGTTGGATCGGAGAATGTTATGCTGATTTTTGCCCAAATAAACTTTAAGGTTTGATCGACTGCGGAACTAAAATAATGAGAAAAATACGAAGAACAAGATTCCGCCTTCTTGGATCCAGCAAGGAATAATTAGGGTAGTTCTAAATATTAAATATTCTTAAACTCGTTAGAATCCCGAAAAATATAATTTAACAATGTAAAAAAAATTAACAAACCATCAAACGATAACTCTATGTAACACGGTCAGACTAGCGAAACGCAAATTGGGGATAGGTAACAACAAAATAATTACACTGAATTTCATTTAAACAGTTATTATTAATAAATGTTCGAACCAAGTTTACCTCCTTCTTGAATAAACTAACGAATTCTTCTTCTACAATTGTTTACGCTTATTTGAATGGTTTCCGTGGGAATTTGACGAAGTTCATCGAGAACCCAATTATCCAGGTAGTCTATATTTAGCGGTAAGGCCTATAAAACATATTTTTAAATAGCCCCAGAGGAAGTAATCTAAAGGGGTTAAAAGTGGACTTTTATTCTTGCCACCTTACCGGTAACTTATTTCCCATCCATTTAACAGGAAATTCCTGTCAAGAATTCACTTATTATCTAAGCAGGATTTTGTTGAACTCCGTCCAATTTGCCAGTGACTTAGTGGCATCTTCGTTAACGGAACATAATCCAAAAGGTCTTTGTTTCGTGTTAAAAATGCGAGGTAGCGTTGAGACGTTAGATACCTTCGTAAAAAATTGGCCCAAGGACAAATCCTAACCAGATTCCAAAACACATATCAAAGCCGTTGACCTTGTCCTCGGGTCTGCCGGTAAATTCTGGATTTTCAACGGACCAGTAGTGCTTTATTACGATTAAACATTCCATTAGTGGAATAATTGCACTCAACCGTCCAAATTATTTGATTGAGAAAGTTGCGATTTTCCAGCATTTTTGGTATTAAGTTGATTAAAAAAATTGAATCGTCTCATAACGTCCACCAGGCCAAGAGTTTGACTAACGTGTAACTTAAATGGTTTGAACCCTGTTCTTTAAAACTTGCCAAACTGTCGTTTTGGCACTTCAATAAATGCTCTATTATCTGGTAGATGTTGAAGGATTTTCTTGAACCTAAGATGGATAACATAAAGTCATAACTCTCCAAAAAATGTCTGCTGAAATTAGCAGTGAAGTGAGTGGAAATTCTTATAATTAGTATAATACTGACAAATAGTACATGATGTAATATTTCTTCTTCGGCATCTCTGTCTAGTCTGCTACCATATGCATTTCAAGGTTTCTGAAAACATCCAAATTCTCGCAAATTTTGGTCTAATTTTAAAAAATATCTCTGGTTTGGTTGCTGCATCTCCGGCTATTCCTCTAAATATCTTTGTTCTGCTCTGACACTATTTCTATTGCAGCTATAAAATATCCTCGTTTTTCTGAATTTGAAAACATTCTAAAGAAACTTGCAAATTTTAAAGCACTAACACGAAGGATCTTGCAGTTATTACCCTTTTTACAATTAGAAAATGACGTGACAAAAGCCAACTCCTGAGTTTTGTTTGATTCATGGGTATCGTGATAATGTAATATTTAGTTTTTAATTTAAGAGTATTTTAGTTCGCAGTCGATCAAACCATGAAGTGTTATATATTGCTAAAATCAGCATAACATTCTCCATCTAACGCCATAAAAATATGTCTTAACCCCGATAAGTAAAAATAAACCTGATGATGGTTCAGAATAAACAAAACGTCGCATAATATTTTTAATACCGTATTAGTATTGTGCGTGAAAAGTTGCCTTAATAATGTTTAATCGAATTTTGAAAATTCCTAATAATAAGGTAGCCAAACGCGAAAAACAAAAATCGAAATTTTTAGTTTTTTGAGCATAAAACCAAATCTATTCGAGTTAGCTCAAATTTCTTTTCAGATTATTACTTGGCATCGAATTTAGCAAAAGTGCCGAATTTAAACCTATATCCTATCTCTTACAATAAGCGAGATCCCCATGCTTTCCCTCGAATTTGGGACAGCCTGTACATAACTATGAACATCTTTAAATAGGTTGCACTTGTAAAAATATTTATTATTTAGTTGTTTCCTTTATTGTATGTTGTACGCGTAACATGGAAATATTTAAATCGAACAAAGGTGGAGAAAAGTTGCGTTTTAGTGGTTACTTATATGTGTTGCATAGAGAATGCAGAGAGTTTTATACGTTGGAGGTGTTCAATGAGTAGCTCTTTTAAGGTAAGTAAACTATTAATTATATTATAGGTTAGAACAGACAACTAAGCAGACCCGTCACCGTGTACAAAATTTTTGTCATCGTTTTTTAGTATAATTATCGTAATGAGATGGCGCCGTCATTTAGATTAGTAGCTGAGAAATAAGTTTTGGGTGCACTTAAAAATGACCAATTGCATGGTGTATTCAACAAATATAACTATAACATAAACAATCATGAGTAAGCGTAAGAACTTACGTATTATATAACAGAACAATCTTAATGCATAAATGGTTTTATATAAATGTAGCTCATATATGCACATTTGCTTTTGTAGCGTTGCTTTATTAAAAGATACCAGAGGATCTTATCAGTAATTTCATCCAACACAAGAAATGAAAGAACTTGATTGTAATTATTATGTAATGACTTTATTTTTTGTTAATTTTTGGAAATAATAATTGATTGTTTATTAACGCCAACAACCTTGATATTAGTATTTTCTATTGGCAACCCTAGTTTTTACAAAATTTTGCTGATATTAGATTTGACATACTACCAGTATCCAAAAGTGCACGACACCTTATAGGATTATTTTTGAATCAAATATGTATAGAACTGCAGTGGATAACAAGACACTAGCTATTTCTTTAGCAGCACAATTTATCATGGATACTTCGGAATTCGTGTTGCTTAATGTAGTATCATTTGAAAATCAATATTTCGAGATTGTTCTTCAAAATGAAGTAAGGTATTATGCCTTTACGACACTTTCTGCACGAATCTGTTACCCTACATTCGGAAGCATTATGACCTATGCGCAAACAATTAACACAAGCCTTAAGTTTCTTTATTTCGGCATACCTAGATTTAGTAGGCAATTTCAAGAAGCTTTCACAAACATAGACGTAATGAGATTCCTTGCAAAACATGCACTTGGGAGTACCCGAAGAACTAGAATTCACTAAGGAACAAGATTTATCTTCAGATTTTTCGTATAATATTTATTTTGATATGTCCTTTTATCGAAGGATTTATTACTATGTAAAGATTCCAACAAGTCGCACCTATCCCTTAAAACTTATTAAATTCGTCAATGGTAGGTTTAGTTTTGATTTTAACTGATTTTTCTTCCCATTCCTTTTAGAATTTAGATCTAATTTTGTTGAAATTAAATATATTAATAGGCTTCCCCAACTATCAGTTGGTTCCCCAAGATTTTAAGAGCTCTAATATTTTTAAAATACTCATCCACTAATTTGCGAAAAGAAAATGCACAATCCTTTGAAACTGTTGGCAACTCGAAAATGCCTTAATGTGAGTAAAACATATGAGACGCTCATTTTCGAAGCGCTCTCGCAACAAATTCCACGCAATGGGATAATTATTACCGGTAACCGGTAATGATTGTAAAATGTCCGCAGCTGTGCCATGAAGTACGGATTTGAGGTATACAAATTTTTGTACATTTGATAAAGTTGTATTGTCGTGTATAAGAACGTTAAATGTCTCTGAAAAGGTTACCCAGTCTTCGTACTTTCCCGAAAAATGAGGTAAATTTATGGACGGCAATTTGACATTGCCTTCTGCCATAGAAGTATTAGTGTTATTTGTTTGCACGACTGATGCATTGTTATTACTATTTGTATTATTAATAATATCCCTTCCGCGAGTTATTAGGTCAAAATAAGAATTTTCAAAGAGGTCACGTTGTGCCACCTGATCGTCTGTTTATCTAAGATTTCAATAGCAGATTGCACCTTATCGAATTCTGACCAAATATTTTCAATTCGTTCTAATCGCGTAGAAACGGCGGTAATACTAGAACTAGCCTCCAAATTAGTCAAAAAGGTAGCAAACCTGGTAAGGTGTCCCTTTAATTGCCCTCTAAAACTTGCAAATTTAAGCGACGTTAGATCGAGACCTTGATCAGTCATTGTACCTTAATTTACATGAAAATATGCAAAACCAACTCCTGAGTTTTGTTTGATTCATGGGTATCGTGATAATGTAATATTTAGTTTTTAATTTACCAGAGTATTTTAGTTCGCAGTCGATCAAACCATGAAGTGTTATATATTGCTAAACCATCAGCATAACATTCTCCATCAAACGCCATAAAAATATGTCTTAACCCCGATAAGAAAAATAAACCTGATGATGGTTCAGAATAAACAAAACGTCGCATAATATTTTTAATACCGATTAATTGTGCGTAAAAGTTGCCTTAATAATGTTTAATCGAATTTTGAAAATTCCTAATAAATAAGGTAGCCAAACGCGAAAACAAAATCAAATTTTA
Source organism: Vesta saturnalis (assembly GCA_036346205.1). NCBI lineage: Eukaryota > Metazoa > Arthropoda > Insecta > Coleoptera > Lampyridae > Vesta > Vesta saturnalis. The sequence continues at coordinate 2,074,904 of JARFJB010000743.1, forward strand.
GTTTTTGAGCATAAAACCAAATCCATTCGAGTTAGCTCAAATTTCTTTTCAGATTAAAACTGCATCGAATTTAGCAAAAGTGCCGAATTTAAACCTATATCCTATCTCTTATAATAAGCGAGATCCCCATGCTCCATCGAATTTGGGACAGCCTGTACATAACTATGAACATCTTTAAATAGGTTGACTAAAAATATTTATTATTTAGTTGTCTTTATTGTACTGTAGCGTAACATGGAAATATTTAAATCGAACAAAGGTGGAGAAAAGTTGCGTTAGTGGTTACTTATATATGTCATAGAAACAGAGAGTTTTATACGTTGAGGTGTTCAATGAGTATTTTGGTAAGTAAACTATTAATTATATTATAGGTTAGAACAGACAACTAAGCAGACCACGTCACCTGTAAAATTTATACGTTTTTAGTATAATTATCGTAATGAGATGGCGCCGTCATTTAGATTAGTAGCTGAGAAATAAGTTTTCGTGCCCTAAAATACCATTGATGGGTTCAACAAATAATAGAATAAAAATCATAAAGGAAGGAACTTACGTATTATATATCAGAACAATCTTAATGCATAAATGGTTTTTATATAAATGTAGCTATATGCACATTTGCTTTTGTAGGCTCTATTTGGTAATGTCTGCATCAGTAACGCCCTTTATATACAAGTTCCTTATGTATCTCTGATTAAGAAAGGATCATCAGTACGCTAAACTTAAAAACGATTTCCAGTAATTTTAATTTCTATTCTTAAAAAGCAACGTACGTGAACGGTATATTAGCAATGAGAAATGCGACTTAGCAGACAAGGTATCGCAATTCGTTGAGCTAGCCATAAGCACCTTCCTTCCTTTGGACCGATATGGCATTAACGAACTTGACCTTTCTTTGATATGCATTACAAAATTAAAATCTCGTTACCAAAATGCTAATTGAACGTTTTCATTATTTTAGTGTAAGGTTCTTTGACGACGGATCTAAACAAGACTGTTCCAAATGTTACTACAGCACAATCATCCAGCAGATGAGGAATATAAGGTGGCAAAACAGTTTGTGAAATGAAGCAACGGGCTAAAGAGTCAAGAAACCCCCAAATTTTGCTGAAGCTGTTCATACACTCGAAATACAACACGAGCTCATGCCTCTTGAAAATTCCATACACTTGCGAAATCAAAATCATAGAATTTACCACCGATGCCGGCCACTCTCCAGGAACTACTCATTGAAGGTCAGTTATGTTACTTCGTATATCATTTTTATGAACCCTTCAATTGTATTTGTGTGGAAAACGAATATTATTTGTCACTTTCTTTGGTACTTTGCTTTGCCGTTTAGTAAACCGCTTCTCCAGCGAACAATACAAAAACAATAATTTACATAAATTTATGATTTTGAAATAGGCAGTTTGTTTTGGCACGATCAGATTTTGTATTGTGAAAAACTCGTATATTTTATAATAACATATTTGAGTATTCAAAATTACATTACTTTTTTTGTAGGTCACTGGACCATGTCCGGATGTCCCAATCCGGAACGCTTGTTACTACATGATAATGGACCGAATGCAGAATAACGCATAATAATTTTTGCGACAGATTCCTCAATACGGTTCCTTTCTCAATCGAATGAGTGGTACTTCGATGGAAACTTTTAGTTGGCACCTCCAATGTTTCTGCAACTGTACGTAATTAGGATACGACTAAGAGGTCTTCTTCTCACTGCAGCATTTTCTTTGTTGCAAAGGAAAAGTCAAACAACCAATGCAAACATGCTTAGAACATTACTACAAAAATGCGAAGAAAGGCAATTATACCCCGATCCGACGTGGATTTTGAAAAAACCGTTATTCAATCCATTACTGCTGTTTTTGGAGAAGAAGTAAATGTAAAAGGATGTTTTTACCACCTCGCGCAGAGTACGTACAGAAAAATTCAGGAATTAGGTTTGGTTGTTATGTACCGAGAAGACGAAAATTTCAGTAAATTTTGCGGCATGCTGGATGGTTTGGCTTTTCTGCCACTTGAAGATGTGCACAGGGGAATAAATTTTCTTCGAGAGATAGTACCTGCAGCAGCTGAAGATTTGATAACTTACTTCGATGGTACATATGTATCAGGTACATATAGAAGGATAGGAAACGAGCAAGATGGTCCATTGCGAATGCGAAATATTGCCCCAATGTTTCCACCGCCGCTATGGAATGTCCATGACTCAACGCTGGAGGATGGGGATCGTGATAATCAAAAGAGGATGGAACAACAGATTTTCAAATTTAGTTGGAGAAAACCATCCCTCTGAGTGAAAAATCATTGAGAAAATTTGCCTCAAAGTCGCGGTTGACAGCACAAAGATCGAACAAAGAAATTTAGGTGTACAGCAGAAAAAGAAAAAAAATAAATGTCTTCGAGGTTATGCAAATACGATTGAAAAATTTGTGTCAACAATATGTAGATGGAGAGAAAAATATTGTAGAATTTTTATCCGCCATTAGTCACAACATAAGATTTCGTACTCAGGAGTGATGCTTTCTATATAAAATATAGTACCTATACTAACTAAAGATATGATAATAAAATCGTTCATGCGTGGTAAACGTTGGTTTTATTTTCTTTTTCTGGCTGGACGTCAGTGTGTACTTCTTAGAATTTACGGACTCTACACAAACGGTTCGTGTCCGGCTTTAATTGCCGATCTACCACACTTCCCTAAATAATAGCTGAGTAAACTAAAGGCATTCCTTCCCTTTGGTTCTATGCGGTTCATATTTTGTATTTTTGCCTAACGGGGTAGGAGTAATATAGATATAAAATTTCATTGAAATCGGTTAATTAATAACTGAGTATGTCATAAGGGCCTTCTGCCCTTCCTTGTCGTTGTTGGGCCGACTACCTAAGGGGATACAAGTAATGTAAATATGCAATTTCATTGAAATACGTTAATAAATAACTTTGTGAGAAGGGCCCGTTTGCCCTTTGGACCGTTACGGCCTATTACCTAATGGTGTTTTCTCAGTTGACATATAATTGGATACACTAAACTTTTCATTAACATGAGTTTTGTATTTTGACAGAAAATAAATATACTTCAACGTATTCAATTCTTTAAAGGTTTAAAGAATACTAAGATGTTTTCGGTGGCGTTTTTCCTTGAATAATTTTTGTGCGGCTTTTTTTCCGTGGCTTTTTTTTTCTGTCGGCTTTTTTTTCCGCGGCTTTTTTTTCCGCGGCTTTTTTTTCCGCCGGCTTTTTTTCCAGGCTTTTTTTCCGCGGCTTTTTTGTCCACGGCTTTTTTCCTAGAATCAATTAAATGTACGCTTATGTCTTGTTCCGTTAGTAAAGAGTACCTAATAGATAGCAAAGAAACTAAACATCTTTTTATAGCACACCTATAGCACGAATTTTGAGATGGCGTTGCTCAGTTGGAGAACGGCTCTTTTTAATTAATAAATATTTTCCAATGCATGAAATGTACAAAACATAGTCTTACTTTTTATTTATGGTGTTTTCCCGTTTTGTACGTTCCCCTTTCGAGCGACCAAAAGTTTTACTTGAAATGTTCCCCTTTCAGGGGTTCAGAAGATATCTCATTTTCTTAAAAGTTAAGAACTTTTTACCAAAAAAATGTATTATCGATTTTGAAGTTCCCGCATATAATGCCATAGAAGAAGTTTTTTCCGCTACACTTATCAAAGAATGTAATTTTCATTTTAAACAAGCTATTTAACGTAAAGTACAATATTTAGGTTTAACAAAATTGTACAAGAAAAACGGGGAAGCAAGGAACCACATAAGGAGGTGTTAGCTCACCTGCCAGAAGATAATAAAGATTGGAAATAATAAACCCATAGACCGACACATTTTGCTGGTTAATTTTTTGATATTATTAAAAAAAAATTTGTTGAAAAACGGTTTTTATCTTTTTCTAGGATTATTTGATATGCTATTTTGAAATAAATGCTACATCATCACAGCCACTTATTCTTCTTTACAAAATGGCGTTATTAAATTTGCTATACGACGTTTCGTTTTCGAGCAGCCATCATCAACTTTGATTTTTTAAATATGATCTTGGATTTTTATTTCTTTATTTGAAATATATTGATCTCTTTAATACAATGATATTTTACAATGAAGAAAAAAATAATTGCTTCTACGAAAATTGATGACCTAAACTCTAAATCATGTATCCACATTACTTTTGCATAAGTTTAGTCTATCTTTATTATAATTGATAATTAAAGGTTTTAATATGTAGGATAACTGATAACTGAAGTACAGTTTGACAACAAAAATGTAGTACAAATGTTTATTGTACAGTGTCTAAAAGATTGGTTGGGACATGTAATTATACGACTTTATTATTAATTTTTTTTTGTTACAAGAGACCTCTACAGCGATTTGAAAAACGACTAGATTCTTCTTCTGTTGTTTTCGGCATAAGTTTCTTTTGTTTTCAAAATGCCTACTCCGAAAATGAGCTATCGGTGGTGTTTTGTGCCTAATTGTACAAGTACAACCATTTTGTAAAGGAGAAAAAGTGGCTGTGATGATGTAACATTTATTTCAAAATATCTTATCAAATAAGCCTAGAAAAAACTCCCTCCGCTGGCATTAATAAAATTTCGTATCATTTGTAATTGGATATATATGGTTCTATTTCATGTTGAGCGCCAAAATGGCGTGCATATAGTACTTTGGATGCTGCAATTTGTTATCTTAAAGAAAAGCTTGCAATACCTTTTTTATTTGTGTCATTAAATATGGAAACAGGCAACGTTATGTCTACTGTTAGTTACGGATGCTGTTAGTTGTGCTCGCTTTAATAGTCACAACATATCGGTGCTGGTTGCCCTGGCTTGAGCATACATTACGTTTACCTTTATGTTATTGAAAAGTTCTGGAAGCTGGTTAGCTTACCTGATGCCTTTCGCATTGTGAAGGAATGAAGTTCTCAACAGCAATTCGTTTCGATGTAATATATTAACTTTGTGTTGACTATAACAAGTAAGTACGTATCCTTTTAGTATAAATTACGTTTTTATTGAGTGGACAAATTAGATCAATTGATTTGCGAACATTAAAGTAAAGCTAGTCTAATATTGTTCCGGAAGTTTTAATACTGTTGCAATGAAAATAAAACAGCTGAGTTTGGTTAGTGTCTAAGATAAAAACATTTTGAGTGCATAACCTTACATCAGTAGTATTCTGTTGGCATAGGTCAAAATAAACTTTGTTATTACATTGAAACTATACAGCTTCAATCATCTTTCATTTTGAAACATTTCTACGTAAGGATAGGTTATATTTTATATAGAGTTTAGGTATGAATTAAGAATTAGTTTATTATCCTAAAGCTTTGCGAAAAGTATTATTTTATTTGTTTATATGCTGAAATTAATCAGTAGATATTATTTTCTTTTGTTAAATATACCAATAAATACTAGTGTTCATTGTTTACTAAGATTCCATGTGGTATTAAAGTGCAACTTTTGAAACCATGTTTGGACGATAGTTTGAGTGTATATTCGAAGAACTTAATTACACTACTAAACAGAATGTTGTATTTAAACTTATGTACACTTATGATTTTTAAATTGATTAAGAGGGTAAAAGTAAGGGGTAGGACTATAATCTGTACCATTAAGACCAAAAAAATTCCTACAGCAAATTTCTGTCATTGTAAAAGCCATTAAACATTAGTACGCATTTCTGTTTGCATTTAGTTACAATGCACCATAGTCTCCATAAAAGGTATGTAATTATCTTCTATTAAATTTTTGTATTAATACACTTAAAGGTAAATTCCTCCCGTGCGTCAAAAAATTCCTCTCCTACGTTAAGAAAATTTCGTGAATATGAAAAACTTATTATTTATGCTTAATTTCGTATTGAAGGAACGTGGGCGAAGTGGAGCTTGAACAACATGGTGTCATGGCTATTATGTTAATTATATAGGGGCGCAGACGTCTTTTTTTTTTTTAAGATTTGGTGTGTTATTAAATCTGAAAACAATTTACGTTGCCGCTCGTTGTCTGCCTGCCTTTGTCGTGAAACCAAACGTAGTTTACCATTACATTAATGAAAGTGTTGATGTTACCGTACCATTATGTAAATAAATAAAGTTTTGCAAATTATACATCATCTGGAATTTTTCTGCAGTAGAATCGTTGCGATGTAATGTTCCAAGTTGAAAGTACAAAATGTAAATGGATATCCTTTTTTGTGCAAATTACGTTATTATAATTATTATAATTGCGAACATTAAAGTAAAGCTAGCTCTAATAACATTCAGGAAAGTTAATAAAAACAAAACACAACCTCAGTTATTTAGTGTTTCATAACATAATCACAGGGGTACATAACCTACATTATTCATGACATAGGTCATAACATTGAACTTATTTAGTTTCAATCTCAATTTTCGTTTTCAAATAATTCTTCTATAGGTTATATTTTATGTATCGAATAAGAATTACTTTACTTTCGTAAGGCCTTAAGAAAAGTACACGTTTATCTGCAATTGTGCTGATGTTAATCAGCATATATTATTTTGATTTATTTAATATACAAATACATACCGCTATTGTGTTATTTAGTAAGTTTACATATGCTATTAAAGTACAAATTCTTCGTTTTCTTGTATTTTATTACTTAATAAAGGAAAACGAGTGGCGCCTGACCTAAGCATATCTGATTTATAGCGGTGGATATTATTTCTGGATTCTCTTACGACCTTTGATAAAGAAAAGAACTTTCAATTTACGGTATCTTGATTTATGGCTCCTATGAGCTCAGTTATGGTCCAAAATTACTTTTTTCGGCCGAGCAATTTGTTTTGTTTTGAGTTAACTCGAGTAAAATTTTTTGTATTATATTGTGTATTCGATTTGAACTAGTCTTGTTGATCTGTTAGTACAATATTGCTCGTCTTATGTGTAAGGGACTTCAGATTTGACAAAAGTGTAACTTTGAAATACATTATCGAATCAACGATGTGGATGAAAGTTATTCAATCATTGTCAAACTGAATATATGCTACAATCGATAGAAAATTATCATATTGAGCATTCCGTACATCTTAGAAGTTTTTCGTGCAATTTTCTTGTATAATTTTATTCCTTCTCCATCATTAGTAGGTTATGCAGTTTTCTTTATAAATTCTCCAATCAGTGGTATATTAGATCTCAGAAGTTATCAATAAATGTTGCACATTTTGGTTCTCATTAGCAATCTGTATTTACATTTACAAGAATTATAGACTGAAACAATCGTTCTATCCTTATTTTCCATTAGCGAAAACACACTTTCTTAAATATCTTTTATTTCAGGTCATTTCTTCCCTTATCAGTTTTGTTCGTGATTAAACAGTTGCGAGTAGGATATTTTAACCAACACCTTTTACCTATTTGCTGTTTGTTTATCTATGACGTCATATGCGTAAATTAATTTTTATCCGGTAGGTTATAACTTCCAGGATGTCTAGACATGAGTTATGCATTTGTTCAGATAATTTCGTTTCCAAAATTATTTTTTAGATTAAAGAGTTATGTGGTTTGTTTTTTGGCTAAGAGTTACACGGGTCATGTATGGGGGGGTTTGCTTCTTGGCTAAGGCAATGGTCTTGAATGAGCCATGAGTATGTTTCTAGGCTACAACCTCGAATGGTTTGCACATGCGTTTTGAGTCTTGCTAGTAGGTTTGTTTCCGAGATAAGAACCAGCCTCCTTAGTTGAGAAATACACCTTCAGCCTAGACCAGACCCGTTTTAATGGAGTTGTTCCGAGATAGGAACCCCTTTCGGCTCACCTTATGTGTGATAAGAACCAGCACTTATCTGAGATCAGAACCCCTTTAGTTTGTATATGAACCAACCGTTTTTAGTGGGGTTGCAGTAAGATAAGCACCCCTCTACTTTAGCTATAAAGTAATTTCTCGCCTTAACCAAGATATAAACCAACTGTACCTTAACATCGGTATAATACGGGATCATAAGATAACAGGGTATATACGGAACGAGATAACAGGATAACATGGTACACATTGAACAGGATAACAGAGTGTAGACAGAACAGGATAACTGGATAACACGGTATACATGTAGACCTTCTGCTTGCAGACTATTTACTTGCATGTCATCCTAATTATAGACTTAAACGATCGCCCTATCCTTATTTTTTTCTTTAAGCGGAGACACCCTTATCTTAGATATCCCCTATTTCATATCATTTTTTCCGTTGGCAGTTATTGCTCGTGCGTAAACGATAGTATTATATTTCTCTTTTTGTACTAACGTCTTTTACGTATTTGCTGTTTAGGCATAAGTGATACATTTCTGAATTTTTTTTAGAGAATCCCGATTACAAGAATTGGTTCTAATTTTAGATTTTAGATTTATTCCTTGGCTAGCATCGTGAAGACAGTGATGAGACATGTAAGTCACATTTATCCCAGATAAGAAACTTTATTAGCTAAAACGAGATATGAAAAAGCACTTATCTGAGCTAAGTTCTCCCGTTTATCAAGGAAACAAACTGTATTTGACAAACCCTTTTAATGGAGATGCACTAAACCGAGGCAATAACCCATTTAGCTGAGAAAGGCACCTTTATCCAAGAGGTGAACCCGACCCTTTAGCGAAGTTGCACTTAGCCAAGATAAGAACATCTTTAGCTGAGAAACACCCTCACCTTAACCGAGGAGCTGAACTGAGATAAAAACCCCTTTTGAGCGATGGACCAGCCCTTAACCAATATATAAAACAACTCTTTTTAGCCGAGAAACATACCCTCAGCAAAGATATGACCCGTTTCTTAAGTTACACACGAGATGTAAACCAACCGTTTTAGTGAAAATACACTTGTCCGAGATAAGAACCCCCTTTACCTGAGATGCAAATTCGTAGCCAAGATATAAAGCAACCCCTTTGTAACAAACTCTTTACGTTTGTAATAAAATTTACGTTTATTTAGGCAACTTAACATGCATTGCGTACAGCGTGTGTTACATATCATAGCTGCATAAAACACAATTTACTTATTTCAATTGAAGCCTTCCACGCATATCGTTTGTACATTCAGTTTGACATGTAGAGCATCCATTTTTGCTCTGTTAAATATTTTTCATTAAAAGTGGTCTAAACTTTACGGTGAGTTATTTAAGGTTATTTTACAATGTTTGAGACGTTTGCATTTAAGGCACTTTTATTCTTACGTTTTATATTTTAATTTTCACTCTATTATTTTACCGTTAATCCTGTTTACGGTATTAGTACGATTAATAAAGAGTGAGATTTATTCATTTGGGAATTATAAGGCATACAAATCCATATTTATTTCAACCCTTAAGTAATATTACGCAAAAGTTTCTAAAACGCTGACCCAGCATGTAGCCATTTCTTTATCTACAGTGTGACCAAGAATAAGGTATTCTAATTCCATTAATTGCTCACAATATTAAGTATTCATTAGGTTATAACGGTGAGGTGGTGTAATAAAATGTGTTATTGTAGAAATTTTCTTTTATTTATTGTATAATGGTTTACTTGTTTATTCCATATTTAAAAACAACCCAGATTTTAAAGCGAACATATCTAGGTACATTTTTATTTAATAAGGCAAATCGATACTTTTATGAACCTGGCCCACTTTAATCTATCACTGAGCATAAGGCACAAAATCTTCTAGTTATTACCCAAACTGTTAAGTAGCTAAAATTTGTAGCCAGAGTTGTACACCTTTTAAGGAAGACATACTTAGCCTAGATAAGGACTCCCTTTAACTTAGAAAAACATCATCACCTTAGTCAAAATCTGAATCTGACCTCGCCTTAGCAAGGAAACAAATCATTTAGCTGAGAATCATCTTAGTCGAGATACAAACCATCATTTAACTCTCTCAAACTTGGGTAAATTACCTATCTATCTCTCTTATACATCTAATTGCTCTATGTGAATTATAATATACATAGCTATAGTACTATCCGTGAAGCATCCAGCTAGAAAACCCTATAAGCTGCTTTTCGCCCTCTTCGTTAAGTTGGTATAGTTCAACATCAACTGCCAACTCAGAACTATCTGACTGTAACTTGATTTGTTCAAATATTTGCTGTTCTGCTTTTCCCGCAATGCTATTCTCTGTAGTCGTTTTAACAAGGAAGCAGTTAAGTAGTTGTAGCGATAGTAACTACAAAGTAAAAGAAGTGGTTTTACTGTTTGACATTTTTTGGCCTGGGAAACTATTCTATTGGGTACAGTTTACCATGATCCCATTTAACGCCTCTAGAGGTTATAATGTTCTAATAAGTTTGCCACAAAAACACTGTTTGTAGACATAACTCTTGAAAAAGAACCAACTGCCCTCTGTAAACCAGGAAGTAAAGCTTGATCACGTACTACCTCCCATTAAACAAAAAATTGGTCTACAGATTACTGTTTTCACTTAAAGGATTATACGAATAAGAAGCCGTCGTTTGTATGTGGCTCTAGAAAGAGAGATTAAAATATCCTCGGGCGGTATAAGAAACACATAACCCGATATCATTTGCGAATTCAGAAATCGATCCTCTAAATATATGCGAAGATTTCCTTCCTTTTTCTTGACAATTATCTTGGGACTAGTGTATTCAGTCACCCCCCAATTCATAACATGCTAACATGCGATTAATTTCCCCCTCTACCAAATCCTCTCAAGCAAATGGGTATGGAGTAGAGTCTACGCAAAAACGAAATGGTGTCATGTAGTTTAATAACATGCGTCCGGCTCGGAAAAGTTGTTGTTCCTCGAGTGAACCTTGAATTGCTGATGCTAGTTAGGGTCTATAATGGGGATGTTTGTAACCATTTTCGTAATAATCCTAGTTGCTGGAAAAATTTTGTATATTTCCTATGCTCAACATTTCTGATCTTCTAATGTTTAAATTTCTAAAACTCATTAGTATTTCTACAACAAAAACTGTTGAAAAGATTATAGATAAGCAATTAAAAGGCATGCAATGTGCTTGTATCTTTGGGTTACTTTAAAACGTTCGACACTTTGGACCATATTCTTCCACAGATGCTGGCCATATTAGACTCCCTAATTCTACAATAAATTTATTCAATAATTATTTGTCCAATTGGGCCCAGTTCGTCATAGTCAAAATAACATTTTCAAAGTATAAGCCATTGTGTAAGAGAGTACCGCAGGGTTCCATGTTAGGACTGTAAGTTAAACATGTTTGTGTAGATAAATTCTATGTTCATTGGACTATAATGACCATCTAAATGTTGCTATGAATATAAATGATTATTAACGATTTATTTATTCATTCTATATTAAATAAACACTCATTTATTATATATCTGATAATGTGTTCTGTAATAATTTTTGACAACCCACATAAAGCTTTAAAATTAAAAGAGAAAATGTATATAAAATTAACCCTTGTATATTTATAACAAAATTCAATATAAAACCGGCATACACAATTTAAACAATAGATTCTGTGGATATATCTCTATTCCAATACACAAAACCGCTCTCTTTGACTTTGCAATTTCAAATGTGTAAAGTGTATCAACACTGCTCAGGACGAAAGCGTTTCGTTCTTTCTATTCTCAAACTCAAACAATTTGAAATAAATAAATGTGATACCTATAAAATTAAATTACTGTCTGCAATGTTAAATATTACCTACACGTTGTAACCAAACAACACAATCTCGGATTTAATGGAACACCAAAGTATTCAGTATAACCAATTACCAAAGGTAGTTGAACCATTGTTGTATACAATGGTTGAACTATACCAAATGAAATTGTCACCAACTGATAGTTTCCTTTCATTTACGCGAAATAAAGGTACATTATTATTACTACTATTATAATTATTATTTAGAAATAAATTCAAATATTCAAATTAATACTATAGTGGTTTCACGCAACAGTTTATAATGATACCTAAAAAATACCGAATAGTATAAAATATAATATAATTATTAATTACCTTGTTCATTTTGCTACGTAGTTTGCATAGGAATATCGGGAACAAGTTTTAATAAATGCAAACTACATGTTCGTTACAAAATATAATTAAATCAGATGTTGAATTAAATACATAAATATAAATTAATTGTTGTTAAGTTTGTTACGGTGAATGCATTTTTTTCAGAAAATTATTTTTGATTTAAATTAATGTAGGTATGTATATGTACAAAAACGTTAGCAAGTATCGAAGCAGATCCTCGTATGAAATTATTTAATAACAAAGTAGTAGTATCCCATATTGCAATTTGCAAACGTAGCGTATGTATAATGTATATTGGCCTTTCAGAAGTCCAGTAAACTATATTAACACTCAACGCCAATAATTGACAAATAATGTTAAAGTATTGTGCTGATTTTTTTGGCACAACAGATCTGCATTGATAATTATAAGCGATATGAGGGAATTGATGAAACTAATGATACTACACTGTCTTATAATTAACATTTAATAATTAATATTTATCAAATTGAAAATAAATGGTGTGGAGTATTACTTATTTGCGTAACGTATTTTTTTACGGCAATTTGGCTGAGAATAGGCAAAATTTTGTATACTTATAAATGGTGGTTTTAGTGTGGAAAGAGATTATCAGACGTTTTTTGTAAACAGTACATATGCGTAACTGTGGTTATGGTTTATCAAGGTACAGAATTACATCAGTTTTCCAAAATTATATCAGTATATATTTACACAATTCTATTATTAGCGCTATCGTTCACTACAACAAACCTACATCACAGTAGACCGTTATTATTATTAACGCATAACAAAATTGGAATTTGTTTTAGTGAGTAACAATTTCTTTGCAGATTTGGAAAAATTATAAATCCCTTAAACACTTTAACACTTATAATACGAAAAATATAAAATGCAGAAAGTGCATGGATAAGCTTGAAAAACTGTGTGTTGTGCCGTGCGGATATGTGGAAGAGCGACTGTAAGTAGACCGAAAAAATGTGCTTGGTGGAATGAATCGGTAAAAAAGGCAGTACGTAAGAAAAAAGATGCGTACATGGCAAGGATTGTTGCAAAAAATGAGACTGAGAAAAAGCGATGTTTATGAAGTGTACAGATTAAGAAACAAAGAAGCGAAAGAGGCAGTGAGAATAAGTAAAGAGGAAGTGATGGCTGTGAAAGGAGAAAAAATATAGAATGATTTTGAGGGAAACAAAAAACTCTTCTGGAAATGGGTCAAAAATACAAAACGTGGCCCAAAACAGAACGCTGCAGGAGTGATGAATACAAGCAACAAAATAGTACGGGACGATTGTGAAATGAGTAAATGCTGGCAAGAAAATTTCAGAAAGCTGTACAGAAGTGAGGAAAGTGAGACTGAAGGGTGTTAAATAAGGAGAATGTAAAAGCAATGATGAATGAAACTGAAAAGGATATTGGGATAAAGGAGGTAGAGAAAACGGTAGAAAACGGTAAAGGAGCAGGCGTAGATGAAATCACTGCTGAAATGGTAAAGTATGGAGGTGCAAAGCTTATACGAAGATTGTGTGAACTATTCAATGTCTGCCTTAAATGTGGAAAAGTGCCGAGGGATTGGAAGAGTGAGATAATTGTACCACTGTATAATGGTAAGTGAAACAAGAGTGATTGCAAGAACTACAGAGGAATAAATTTGCTCAGTGCACCTGTTTGGAAGAATACTGATCGATAGAGTACGAGAAACTACACAAACTAAGATTTGGGATGTGCAGGGTGGCTTTATGCCAGTGAGAGGATGTGTTGATCAGATGATTGCTCTCCAGTAGATGATCGAAAAGATGTACAAACGCACAGTACAGCATGCGTTTGTAGATCTGGAGAAAGAATACGACAGAGTGAATAGGGAGAAGCTGTGGGAAACATTAAATGAATGTGGCGTAAATAAAGGTCTAATAAACGTTAGCCGGACTAATATATTATATATATATATATATATATATATATATATATATATAGGGTGTCCCAAAATTAATGGGACACAGAGCATCAGTAGATTCCTTACAAGAAAATAAGTCGATTGAAACCAACATGCTTTAGACGAAAAGTTGATATTTGCTAGGTGTTTGTTAGTGGTAATGAAAAACATAATGGATAGAACAACGTAAAAAAAACATAGTAGCATGGTGTTTTATGAAACAAAATCGGAAGTACGGATGACATTTATCGATTTAATTTGGTGTATGTAATTAGATTGTTTTTGCCATGAAAGAAGAAATATTTTGCCGTGAACAAACTGGTGCCTCCGAAATTGAAAACCGCATATAAAGAAGAACATGATAAGTTTCTATCGTGGTGGAAGGAAAAAATGCACAAGCCGTTACACAAAATGTCTTGATTGCCTATTTCGAAATTCTTAGTAAAACTTACAAAAGTCCAACTTTATGGATGACTTACTCCATGCTACAATCATTGATAAACATTCGACAAAACGTGGATATGTCGAAATTCATGAAACTTCAGGCATTTCTTAAACGATCGCCGGTAGGGTTTGTGCCCAAGAAGCAAGAAACTAGAATATAGCAAAATAGAAAAATTTATTAATGATGTACCTCACATAGACTATCTCGCAATAAAGATGAGTTAATGATGTTTTGTGACCTACAATAGAACAATACAGTTTTTAGGTGATTTTTATTATGGGTTACTCGGGCGCCTGCAGACGCCAAGAGTTGATTAACATTCAAATTGATATTGAATATATAAATGAATCAGTTTTTGTAACAATCCAAAACTAAAACCAATTACCCAAGATTGCTCGTAATAAGAAGATTGCATAGAAGCGTCTACAAATAAGAAAATTGAAGTTGAAGAAATGCTTTCAGCGCGTGGAGCAACTTCTACAGCTGAACTGTTTAGTGTTTGAGCTAATACAGACCGTAATGACTAAACTAATAAGAGGAAGATGAATGTGTTGAATTCTTAGCAGAATGTTCCTGCAATTTCAATTAATGCAGCTCCAAATGCACCTGTTTCAATTACAATTTATAACAATTGTAATCATGTATCCTAATTTAATGTTATTAAAGTAAAGTTGGTAAGTAAATTGACTTTCTTTAAATATCAATCTGTCAAAATAACACAAACTCTTGAAAAAATCGTTTAAGAACTGAGTTCGTTCTAACATCAAAATACGTGCGAGAATTGTGCATTCTAATCCCGAAATAGAGAAAAATGATGAACAGTATTTTAGACACATTATGAATAGCTATTTTTAAAGTTTGTTTTTGTCGTTTGTGCCGATTAGCTTTTTTTTACGAATTTTAACTATCCAACATAACATAACCTAAACGCTATTCCTTTGCGGGTAGGAAAAACAATCCCTGCCTTTTATTTATTTTTCATTCACAATCTTTTTCCATGCTTTCCTATCTCTGCATACCTCCCTAGCTTCCTCGAGATTCATACATTGTCTCTGACAGGTCCTTTTATTTTTACGCGGCCTATGAGGCCCGCCCTTACCTCTAACCTCACTCACATATATTTGCTTCGTTAATCTTTCGTTGTTCATTTTCTCAATGTGACCAAACCAAGGTAATGTACTACTTTTATATCTATCCATTATCGCAACATCGTCTCTCCCTCGCCACACTCCATCACTTTTCTTCCAGCATTGACCCTTCGTCTAATCTCGGCATCTATTATACCATCTGCAGTCAACATTTTAACCAGATATCCAACTAGTCCACTTGTTCCATAATTTTATCTTGCAGAGTAAATACTCTACTCTCCTTTCCGCCTTCCCGATTGAACACTACAATCTTAGTTTTGTTCACATTTACCTTTAGGTCCATGCGCTCACAGACTGTATCAAACTTCCTCAGAGCAGTTTGTAGCTCATCCGCACTGTTACTTAATAAGACTGTGTCATCTGCATACACCAGACCTCGTACATTTACGTCACCAACCATTACACCATTTGTGTCGGTATATGCTTGCCTAATATATTTATCCATGTATACATTGAACAACCACGATGACATCACACAGCTTAGTAGCACTCCTCGCTCGATATTAAAGTATTCACTCACACCTCTTCTCACCCAACACATGCCCGGCTAACGTTTATTAGACCTTTATTTACGCCACATTCATTTAATGTTTCCCACAGCTTCTCCCTATTCACTCTGTCATATTCTTTCTCCAGATCTACAAACGCACGCTGTACTGTGCGTTTGTAGATCTTTTCGATCACCTACTGGAGAACAATTATCTGATCAACACATCCTCTCACTGGCATGAAGCCACCCTGCACATCCCAAATCTTAGTTTGTGTAGTTTCTCGTACTCTATCGATCAGTATTCTTCCAAATAGGTGCACTGAGCAAACTTATTCCTCTGTAGTTCTTGCAATCACTCTTGTTTCACTTACCATTATACAGTGGTACAATTATCTCGCTCTTCCAATCCCTCGGCACTTTTTGACATTTAAGGCATACATTGAATAGTTCACACAATCTTCGTATAAGCTTTGCACCTCCATACTTTAGCATTTCAGCAATGATTTCATCTACGCCTGCTCCTTTACCGTTTTCTACCGTTTTCTCTACCTCCTTTATCCCAATATCCTTTTCAGTTTCATTCATCATTGCTTTTACATTCTCCTTATTTAACACCCTTCAGTCTCACTTTCCTCACTACTGTACAGCTTTCTGAAATATTCTTGCCAGCATTTACTCACTTCACAATCGTCCCGTACTATTTTGTTGCTTGTATTCTTCACTCCTGCAGCGTTCTGTTTTGGGCCACGTTTTGTATTTTTGACCCATTTCCAGAAGAGTTTTTTGTTTCTCTCAAAATCATTCTGCATTTTCTCTCCTTTCACAGCCATCACTTCCTCTTTACTTATTCTCACTGCCTCTTTCGCTTCTTTGTTTCCTAATCTGTACACTTCATAAACATCGCTTTTTCTCAGTCTCATTTTTTGCAACAATCCTTGCCATGTACGCATCTTTTTTCTTACATCTTTTTTACCGATTCATTCCACCAAGCACATTTTTTCGGTCTACTTACAGTCGCTCTTCCACATATCCGCACGGCACAATTTATAAGACAGTTTTTCAAGCTTATCCATGCACTTTCTGCATTTTATATTTTTCGTATTATAAGTGTTAAAGTGTTTAAGGGATTTATAATTTTTCCAAATCTGCAAAGAAATTGTTACTCACTAAAAGAAATTCCAATTTTGTTATGCGTTAATAATAATAACTGTCTACTGTGATGTAGGTTTGTTGTAGTGAACGATAGCGCTAATAATAGAATTGTGTAAATATATACTGATATACTCTCGCATATCTACGCACACTCACGCACGCACGCACGCACGCACGCACGCACGCAGGCACACACACTCACGCTCACGCTCACGCTCACGCTCACGCTCACACTCACACTCACACTCACACTCACACTCACACTCACACTCACACTCACACTCACATTCACACTCACACTCACACTCACACTCACACTCACACCCACACCCACACGCACACATATATAGCGTGTACATGTGCGTGTTTGTGTGCATGTGCGTGTGTATGAGCGCATGCGTGTGAGTGTAGGCGTCCGCATGTGTGTATGTATGTGTGTGTGCGTGCCCGTGTGGGAGTGCGTGTACTTGCGCAAGTGGGTGTGCGTGCTCGTGCGCGTGCGCGTGTGTGTGCGAGTATGAGAGTGTGCATGCGTGCGTATGAGTGCGTGTATATGTGTGTGCGTATTTATATGTATGTGTGCTTACGTGTGTTTGTGGATGTATGTTAGTACACAGAATAACTCGAGAACGATAAATTGTACGTTCTTGAAATTTTGTATTTAAACTTAATTTTATTTCTCCTCGAGCTGATTAGATTTTGAGAGAGAAAGCGGTTTAATAGAAGCTTTTCAAATTTTTCAAAAATTTATAAAATATTTCTGAAACACCTGAATACTTCAAAGATATAAACATATTGGCATGTAGATCTTAAAATTATAAAATAATAATATATTATGCAATTTTTAATACGCGTAATATGGCTTCATTAATATCACTAAGGTGATATTTAATTAAGTGTTCAAATTAAATCATTTATATTGATAGTGCTCAAAATTGTATTATCAATATTTTTATTTGTTATTCAATAGCAAATATGCATTGACCTAACCAAACATAAGCTATGTAAAGTCACTTTTACAATCTACTAACTTATAAAAATTTCACAAGTCAATTATCATTAGTGCATGTGTATATATAAAAAGAAATTTAACAATTAGTAACTTTGTTGTAGTAATAACTTTAAGCCACGGCTGACGAGATTTTTATAAACGCCATTATTAACAAACTTATATCATAAATTTATATGTAACTTACGAATTGATAAATTAAATATATTACACTATACGCAAATTATCGTTTTTTACTGACGCTAGGAGACTACTCGCTCACAATGCGACTCGCCAGTAAACTTCTCCCTTCCCCAGTAATAAAATAATGCTAATAATGTAAAGTACTATTATAGAAACGGAAGTGTGGAATTTCTATATACCTGTTAACGTCAATCTGACGTAAACGTATGTCTGACATAACTTATTATTATCGTTGCCTATTTTCATTATGAACGTTTACAAAAGAGGTTGCACAATTATCTTTAAAAAATGTATTATTTCGTTTCTTTTAATTTTCACTTTATAGGTTGGAAAGCCATTTGGTCTTCCACGCCTGATATTTTTTCAAAGTCTCTGATTTTAGAGACATTTATATTAATTTGCAATCATTGTGGTATTAAATCCAATAAATAAGACAAAGAAGGTTACAGTATCAGCTTACCAATTGTCAATGTATAAAAAGGCTTTAAACATAATAAACTTGTTTCCTTTTCAATTGGTATAGAGTTTATTAAGTTTGAGGATATTAACTTTTATTAGTAACAATACATATTAATAACCCTACTGTGCTGTAGGTTGGTTGCTATCTCTTTTTTGAGTTAAAATACGTAAGATCGAAAAAAATTTTAAAAAATCCATTTCATAAATATTTTTATGCTATGCGTGTAAGTTTTCTAAAGGGCGAGGACTTGTTTATTAATATACTATTTTAAGAAATTAAGCAGGAAGTTAGTTTATTGGCATTAGTGGGGATGGTCCGTTTTCTAAATTTCCGATGGTTTATATTACATTTTACTTGGCCTGAAGAATAGATTTTTTCTTTGTTGTACCATTTCCGTATGCGAACCAAGTCACCCCAGAAGTTTTAACAAAAATCTCGTTTTGAATAATCGAATACAAGCCGTAGAGTTTTAACGAATCGTTTTTTATTTTATTATTTTATTTACCCGAATCTTTTACTTCTGAAGATGATTCACAATTGTATGTCAAGTATTAGCGTTCTAACGAAGCCTAAGTGCACTATACCATGAAAAGGAGATGTAAAGAGAATATAAGGTTATTGAAATTGTAAGTAGAATTATTATCTATAATTTAATAATTTCATTTATGCAAAACTGCATAAAGAAAGTAAAAAATAATATGAAACACAGGTACATGATGACGTCAGCATGACTAAAACGAAACGGTGTTTAGATCAGGATTGATCCGGTGATTGAATCACTGATGTAATTATAAAGGCAGGGGGAGGCTCGTGGAAGGTTAAAGGTAATCTGATGAGTAAAGTGTTTATATTTTTTATTGAACTCGTATAACGAAGAGATTACAGAAATAATGGGAACGCTAAAGCTAAGGGTTAATTACAGTTAGTAACTAAAAAATAGAAATAGAAATAGCATTTTGTGTACTGCATTACAATGCAATGATTAATAAATAAATTTGATTACGGAAAAACAATTAATGTATCTGTCGAAACCGGGAACCGGAACATCATCAAGATAAAAGCAGTTCACCCTTACCAGTTAGCCCAGTATGTTTTTTTTACGGAAAGCCACCACAAAGATGAATACAGAACATGTCGATTAAGTTACGATGTACTATGTTCACCTCATATTCTTTATTTTATTCTTAGGTAAGGAGTTAGTAAATACTCAAAACCTTCCCCACAATATTGTGTATAATATTTGATAAATTAGGTAAGTATGATTAACGAATGTTGCATATAAAGTACTTGCAACCTGCTTGAAAAACAGACTAGTATAAAAATTGAAAGTAAATTGGGGGAATATCAGGGTGGGTTCAGGGAAGGCAGATCCGTCGTCGATCAAATTTATAAGTTACGGGAGATCCAAGTGGACAGTTATGAATATAAAAAAGACACCTTTCTAATTTTCATAGACTTCAAGCAGACGTAGATAGGATAAAAAGATCTGAGTTGTATATGGCGCTACAGGACTTAGGGCTAGCAACCATTTTATTCAATTGCGCATTAAAAAAACTAATAAAGGAAGATAAAATTAATAAATCGGGCTTGGTATACGGTAAACAGTGTATCGCGTTTGCGGACGATATTGTATTATTAGCTAGAAGCAAACAGGAACTACAGAAGATAACGATTAGATTAGAGAGAAGAGCAAGGCAAATGGGTTTCCTAATCAATGAGCAAAAAACAAAATTTATGACATGGACTGATAAAGAGCTGGGGGAGAGTGGAGACCTTAAAATAAAAAGTGTTTATGGTGAAAGTTATAATTTTGAAGAAGTTGAGAGTTTTGCTTATCTTGGAACAATGTTTGGAAGGAAACCAGATATAAAGAAGGAGATACAACGAAGAGTAATGCCAGGGAACTGTTGTATATATTCGCTTACGAATCTTTTACGAAGTAAAGTATTATCAAGGAAACTAAAGTTAAGAATTTGTAAAACAATGATAAGGCCGATTGTTATATTTAGAAGTGAAGTACTAAGGAAAGATATGGGGGTTAGGTGAAATGGACGAATCAGGAAGTAAAACAAGTGTACCAAGAACCGGATGTAGTAGGACTAGTGAGATCCCAGAGGCTTAGTTGGTTAGGCCATTTAGCGAGGATGACTGAAAGTAGGGTACCGAAAAGGGCATTTCAAAATACTATAGGGGGAAGAAAAAGGCGCGGAAGGCCAAGAGCAGGTTGGAAGGAAGAAGTAATAAAGGATATAAGGCAGCTGAATGTGAAGGGTTGGGAGTCTGAAAGCAAGAAGTAAAAAGGAATATAGAACACTGGTCAATCAAGCCAAGGGCCTACTAGGCCCGCAATGCTAAATTAGATATGTGTGATTACTTTCTATATCTAAAGCACCAATCGAACATTAAAAAGTTTAAAGATTAAGAATTACATTACTTACAGTTGCAAGACGTAATGGTAACAAATTAAATTACAGGATGAAGTAAGCATAATTGAGGAAAAGATACTTAAGGCTTTCACCGTATACTTACATATACCCCAGGTTCCGTCGATGGAAATAAACCAAATCATTTCACGTAGAGTAAAAATAATTCCAGCATATTAATTATCTAAAAAACCCTAATATTGATGACAAAGTTAAAACAAGTAAAAATTACCTAGCAGTAATAGTCCTAGTAATATGTTAAATCACAAAAGAAAAAGGTTAAGCATGTTTTGAATTAAAGGCGTAACAGTAATGGGGAAGCAAAATTAAAAATCGTAATATAATTGTATAAAGCTAAAGGTAACTTACGATAAAAAAATTGGAGAAGCAGAATGAAAAGCATTGAAGTTAAGATATATTGTATCCAAAACGATTTAAACATTGCGATAAAATATAAACGAGCTGTAACTTTGCCCTAGTGAGCAAACGGCATTCTCATATTGTCTATCTTCATTCGGTATGCTTTTCTGAGGAGGTAGGTATAGAAGGTTATCCAAACAATTTTTTTTTTCACTAACGCTACATCGGCTTATTAACTCATTTTACAACGTTTGGCAAAATTTCGCCAAGATCGGCCATGTTGTATGTCTATCTGTTACGCACGCGTGTGTGTACGTGATTTCGTGCGTGTATGTTTGGATGTGTGGATGTATGTTAGTATCCACGATGACACGGACGTACTTCAAATTTTGTATTTGAACCTGTTTTCAATTCATTTCACTAAAATTTCTAAATAAGACCATTCTTTTCAGTATGGTCTTATTTAGAAATTTTGAAATGGAAACATTATGCAGTAGAAAAATTACTCATTTAAAGTGTAATAAACTTTTTTTACCTTCCAACCTACATATACAGATGTATGTATAGAAGGTTATTTTTTCACTAACGCTAAAACGATTTATTAGCTCATTTACAACGTTTAGCAAAATTTCGGCCATGATGCCTGCGCGCGCGTGTGTGTGTGTGTGTGTGTGTATTTTATGTGAGTGTGTGGGTGTGTGTGGATGTGGATATGGGTGTGGGGGTAAATGTGGAGGTGTGGTGGGAGTTGGCGTGTGCGTGTGCGTGCTTGTGCGTGTACGTGTGTGTGTGTGTGTGCGTGTGTGAAGCAAGTGGTGGATCAAAGCTGTAGTTTGTTGATACGAAATTTAAGGGTTTGTATAATTGCGGTCGGTCACAGAGGGGTGTCCTCGATATTTAAAGATGTACTGCGTATAACGACTTTGTTTCCCGTGTACCTGTTTGACTTTCCGTTATCTTGTTTTGGTGTGTCTTTTTGGCTGTCAGCCAATTATACCACTAGATCGCGTTGAAAACGATGTGCTAACTTCTCATTATACCGCGAGGAGACGCTACACTTATTTATAATCCAAACGAGGGAGACAGTGGATTGATCCGCTAAGACAGGTTTAGAAAGATACAGAGAGGTCGCAAACCTTACTTGTGGAAACCTATTTCAAGATAAAGGACTATAATGTTTAATTCTTCCAGAAGGGCATTATTGCAATATGCTGAAGTGGCACCAGATTCAAGATGTATAAATAGAGATTCAGAGCCAAATCTGCCAAAAAGGCCTTACTTCAAGATGTTGAAACAAGCTTCTAGATTCTGCCAGAAGGATCTTACATGTAGAAACTTGGTTCAGGGTGCTGGACCAAGATGGTGCATTGGCCAAAAGGCTTTATTTTAAAGAACGTACACAGAAAAAACATGGTGGAAAGCCAAAATGCACATCCAAACAATATGGCAGAATGGCAAAAACAAGATGGCGGACCAAGATGATGGGAGAAGGAATGGGGTGTCAACCTGGCACTAATACCCTTAAATAAGGGTAAAATGGCGCCAGAGTAGAACATGGCTGAAAAAAGGGCCAGGTCTTAAAAGTGAAAGTGTATGTGCGCGGCGACTAGGACTGGAGTTTAGGGTGAGGCGGAATGGAAAAAGAAAGTGACGGGGTAATGTGTCGTCCTTCTACTTCTATCTTTTAAATCCAAGACTGAAAAATTCATTTTCCATCTAGCTAAAAATAATTTAGAAACTAATCTTTTACAGCACTAAAATTGACCAAAAGGAGTTTCAAATAATAGCGTCAATATGGTGTGTTTTATACATACCCTTTTGGTTTTGCAACTCTAAACCTTTTTTATTAAAATGCAAGTAATCATTATTTATTAGTAGTATAGTAAATACATGAGAAGTAGTACATTAATTTTTTTGACTCACTAATTAATTCAGCTCTTAAAACTTTATATTCAGATAAAAATTGAGAATTTAGTTTTATGACGTTTTAGGAGCATAACAAACCCAATTTAAAAGAGAATGGTGATTAAGACATAGGTTTACTTAATATCCCGTATAAATGGTTTAGGATCAGATTTAACTGCAACATACATCCAAGCATTATTACTACCAAACTGTTTTATACAGGAAAGAAGGCCTCTCTCCACCCTTTTCATGTATCCGCAATTACGTTAACTAATGTTTCCTTTCAGCAATTGTTTTATCTGAAATATTGACTTCAACTACATTTTAATTCTATCGTTACATATTTCCTAATGTTTATCTATTCAAGATAATATTATAATTTTTGTTGATTGGAAAAGCTGTCATAAATGAGTACGTAACGTGTGAGAGATTTATATGTTTCACAAAATTGGATGAATCCTTTCTCTATGACATCCAACGTGATAAAGTTTGAAAAACCGTTTAATCGTATGATGAAATTAATCATACATGAATAATTTTAAGACATTATTCGATTTTCCATATTTTTTCTTCCGTGAAATATAAAGAATATAGTTACAATGGAATAATACGGATATGTACATGCATGTATATTATACTTATCAACACACGTAAATCTCACGAACGGCCAATACCAATGACTTAAAATATACTATTGGGGGCTAATAAAAAAAGGCGCGCATGATTAATAAAACTAGTTGAGTTTTGAGTTTAAATAACTCGAGTAGACTTAACAAAAGTGTGGAAAAACCTGCGCCAATAAAACAATCCGTGTCAAAGTCTCGACAAGATAATATTCTATGGACGACTTTTTTTTATTTTGAATAGAAAGTATATTTATAGAATATTATATATATATATATATATATATATATATATATATATATATATATATATATATAGAATTGCAGTGTGTAAGAATTGTAAAATTAAAAAAAAACTAATTTTTTTTTGCAATATATATTTTTTGTTTTTCGGATGCTTTTAAACGACACTGATATAAATGTCATCAAAGAACAACGCAACACACGTCCAAATTATTTATTCATTCATTTAAATGCATCACACAAATCCCCCTTTTAAAGTGAAATAAATTTTGCACCGTTGTTTAATTTCAATTAACCAAGACATTAAAAGAAAAGTTTAAGATTAAATTCAATTAATGAACCTGAGCCAAATAAGGCCCGTTTAAAGTTCAAAGTGTATTTTTACTGGTTTTTATAAAATTACAAACTTCAAATTTTTTTTCTAATTGTAGTCAGATCATTAAATATTTTAAAAGTTTAGCTACTGTTATATTGATTATTAATAATCACCATTACATTTTTTAAAACCCTGCAATTGGACCTTATTAAGAGATAGTGGTCCTAAAAAGGCCCAATTTTATATTTAGTTACTTTTATTTTGAAATTCTCAAAAATATTTTTCTATGGCCTTGATTCAATGATGTAACCCAAAACTTTAAGAAATAGCATTTATTAAGAGAAAAACTGGTACAGATAAATATTTTAGACATTGTTATCAAAAATACAACAAAACTATATTCTTATCAAAAACAAAACAAAAGTTCATTCTTATGTAAAACCACAACACAATGGCACACTAAAATAGAAACAAGTGAATAACAAAACGCAAACAAATTTGTACATAATAAAAACAGTTTAAAAAGAACATGAAGTACATGTAAACTTTGGTTCTCGATCATTTTTGGTAAGACCAAAGCACTTTTCATGAACGTACCGGGATCACATATTACACAACCTCATATCCGCAATTCGGTCCTGCTCACAAAGGTGACAGTACCATATTTCGACCACTTGCGTCTGTTTTTTCTTTGGTTGCGACTTGTTTTCATTTGGCTTACTTTCTTGACAGTTAAACAAATCTTTTGTTACCTTCTATGCTCTATAACTCAACGACTTCTTTCTGGGTGTAATTTTTACGTTTTCAAAGTCTGGGGTGACTAATATTTGTTTAAAGCTGGTGATCGCTTTTGAATTTAAAGGCGGTGAGTTCTCCTTATCGTTTTGCTCAACAAGAAGATATTATTCTTGTTCTTCAGAAAATTCCTGCAATGAATTCTGTGCTGTTTTAATCCCACTTGGTCCTGGATTATTTATATTTGTAGCAGAATTAGTGAAGGCCTTTTTTACCCATTGTCTTTTCTGATTCTTCTGGACCTACGTTATTCACGTTTTCTACAGATGTATTGTGGTTTTCTTCTTGAGTTCGTCTAAGAGTAAGTTCAGGGGGAGCGAAAACGGTATCCGGAAGTATATTAGGGGCCATACGGATGGATCCCTGTGGCTTGAAATCCAGCTGCAATGTTTGACTGAGATACAGCTTTCGACTAAACTTTACCAAAAAATAGTGCCGAAATTAGATTTAGTAATTCTATGATGAGATATGTTTGTCTAAAACAACATAACTTCGTCATCCCAACAATACTCATCGGTTGTAATTGATGGGTGGTATTACTGAGAAGACAGTATAAAACAATACCGTGCTTGTCAGCCTCTTCCACGATGGTATAGTCCAATTGGGGTGAAGCTCCATCGAATATTAATAACACTTTCTCTGAGAAGTGTTGCAACCATCTGCAGTAAGCGGCAGTGGTCATACTTTCTTTCTTGGTCATATGGATTGCACAACCAGAGGGTAAAATTTCCGACCATTCCTGCTTCTGCATAATTCCTTTAAACAGGATCCTCTAAAATTACCCGCAGTTTTTTGAGATGGTCCTCGACCATGTATCTGTTTATTTTAGTGGACCTTGCGTCATTTAAGTGTTGAGCTTTTCTTTTCGCAATTTGAGGATGTCTGTTTAAAATGAGATTAAACCATTTTCGGTCAGCCATTCGTTTAGATCTAGAAAATGGATGACTAATTTGAACCTCATCGCAATATTTGTAGACTGATCTTTTTAATAGTTTGGAAGTTAAAGGCATCCATATATCTGCTATTCTAAACAATCTGGAACACAGATCATTCTCTTGAGCAGATGTTAAGACAGATGAGCGACCCATTTTCTTACAATACTTCCAGACTGCATATGGTGTCGAAGGGTTCGTCTTGGAATGGCATAATTTCTACTTGCCTCTCGGATCAACAATCAGAACACAGCATATTTATTATGCTAGTACGTAGGTAATATGTTGTTATTATATTTCCAATATCAATTTCAGAAACCTGTTTACGCTCATCAAACGAAATCACCGACTAGGGTTCTGCAATTGACAGAAATTAATCAATAATATCAACATATTTTTAATTTTACATATATGCACTAAATGAGGCCCGGGCCTTATTTGATACGTAAACTTGGGCCTTATTAGGAAGAGCTAAGAATCCCGCGCTTTTAAAGTTATATAAATGCATAACTATAAGAAAAAGGAACCTTGTTTAATGAATTTAAGATCAAATGATAGTCAAATGCATGTTATCTATATTAAACTTTACGTAAAGATGAAATACTCAAGTTTTGTTGAAAAAACTGCAAAATCTTGAAACACGTATAAGGGACACAACGAACTTGCTTTATCGATGAGCTTTGCTCGACTGGCTGTTCTAGTCTCGATCTACGCTCAACTACAATATTGTCCGCTTCCGCGGAGGAGAGGGGTTATATTATGCAGTGGTTAGATTTCAACAGACCCTTACAGTGTTGCCGGAATTCGATGTGGTCCTTATTTGGAGATGTGGTTTTATTTGGGTCAGGTAACTTAGGCTAATTATGACACATGAGACAATTAGCAACCGTTGCATCGCCTATGTGGAGATCTAGCATCGTTCCCAAGGATAAAGCCAGCATAAGTTAGTGCAAAGTGTTCATCAATGGAGAACGTTTTCTGAGTTAGTAAACGACATCCAGGCGTATATCACATATTCTCACTACTATTTTACCTCAGAAGAAATTGAGTAGACCAGCATACCACAGCAAGAAATGCACGGGTTAATAAGAAATCTTCCCAAGTAGACGATGGGAATTTTGTGTACTGCCAAGAAGAGACCGACGGTTCTAACTGCTGAAAGTGTTGGACCGGAAAGGTTTAACAGGTGGGGACCAACCCGCAGAATATGAAGAAAGGAGTTAAGTAGGATACATTAACCATTTAACTTCATGATGAAATTTTCCTAAATTAGATGTTGAAAAAGTAGATGAGATTGGAGATGTTAACGCAATAGCGTCCTGCCAGAAGTTAGTTTTTTTAGACAAGGTAGGCGATATTAACCATCTTTTCCTTAACAGGAAAAAGACAAAATAGAAGATGTGTTATAAGAAAATGTTAATTCAGAAGAAATGAACTTAGAAAATGTAGTAGAGGAAGAGGTTGGCCAAGTAGAGGAGACATTAAATCAAAAGATGTTATTTTGGTCCAAAAAACAACAGATGTGTTAGAGGAAGAAGACATGTCAGAAAATATGGACGAACAGGTGTTTGAAGATGTTAAAAACTATTATGAATGTTTACATTTTGTGTTAAATCATGCAGGATATGTAGATCACGCCAGTTTTTTAAAAGTTCAATTCGCGTATTCTTTGTCAGTAAGGAGGCACTTAATTGTAGATTGAAAGCCACTTTAGAAAAGTGGACCATTGTCTTGCAATAACTTACTATTTTATTATCACAAGATATTCAAACCACACGGAGTTGCCTCTTGATAACATAGGGTAGTGATTTTTGAGCTTAATTGCCAGTACAGAATATACTATCTTGCATGCACGACTGTTACGTTGAAATCTTTTTAAATAACAGTGTTAGCACTTGTACGGTGTTACTGTTAACATTATTGAACGTTTTAACTAACATTTTTGTCCGCGTAGAGGACTTAATGCATGGACAAACGTGGTATAATAAACCTCAGTTTAAATACGTTTTAGTAATGATACCAATGTTTAACCGAAACATATCCTGACGTCATTGAGAAAATCCTCCATTTACTCTGCGCTTTATTCTGCAACCAAGAACATGGTTGCCGCGGCTTCAGCTGTTCTAACGAATCCGTTCTTATTTACTGTGGATGTAGAGCAATGTGTAGTAGTGTGTAAGCTATAAAAAAGAGATGCCGTAGACCCTAGCTCAATCAATCAAACTTTCGTGTCATTGCTTGCCGGTCAACACTTCGTTTTATTTTCTTACTTTTGCAAGACAGTTCGGATTAATAATTTTTAATTATATTTACATTCAGTCTGCTTATTTAGAAGTTTGTTTAAGGACCGATCTTTTTATACGTGTAATTTATTATAATTGTACGAATGTATTTATGTCAGATGAAAAGGTGGTTTAATTCACGATACATTTGTGTATGTGTAAATCCTGTCTCAGTTCTTTTTTGTGGTTGCGTATGTGTAGTTTAAAACGCATTTTACTATCTGTTTTTTTAATATGTTTATCTATAGTTAAACTGCTTTTTTATAACCTTGCACATAGTTTAACTTGGTTTAATGGCACACTGTTGTATTTGCATATTGAATTTCTTGATGATTTTTTCCAAGTTAGTAGTTAACTGAAGGAATCTTCATAGGGCAAAGCTTGTTAATTCTAGTTTGGTTAATTTTACTGTTTACCTGTCCCTCTATAATTCAACACTTCAATCCAATCCTATCTGATACAACGAACCCGGCGTAACCTACCACTATAAGGCCAATTCTTTTTTATATTTGAGATTTGCGAATAATTCAATATTAGACTTGCAAATAAATTCTAAGCTGCTAATTATTGCGCGAAAAGCTGATAGTTTGAGTAAAGTTAGCCTTATTGTTAGTAAAGTTAATTTTTCTAGGTATTAGCATCCTTGCCAATAAGTTCAATATTCTGCTCTTAAAGATTTTATAGTTTTTTAATTAAATTAACTTTGAAGGATAAGGTAGCTTAGAATACTATATTATCTTTAATGGAATTCCTAAAAATAGTCTAACTAGAATATTTGGTGACGTTAATAGAATTGAGCTGCACATATTGAGTGACGTCGAAACCATGTTCTGTGTTGTTTATGAATGAATATATAATATCAATTTATTTGAATAACATTAAAAATAATTTACAGTCAGTAAGTTACGGTGCTCGTTCGTGGATGTACGTATTAAAACATTTCTGAAATACTACAACACATAATGATACATTGAAATAAATTATTCACAAGTAAATCAAGAGCCAATCTACGGTAATGTACTACAATCGACTCCAAACACGCATATGCTTTTGGCTATGAGCTTCAAACATTTTACTGAATGTCCATTTATTATGCCCTACATTTTTCATGGAGTCGTTAAGAAGGAGTAAAAAAAATTGGTATTGCTTATTTTGATTGTATGAAATCAGATTCTTTACAGAGTCAATTTGTCATTAAAATTAGAGCTGAGAATAGGTGGCTACAAACCTGCCGTTTATTGACACAGCATGTTTTTGAAATAATAGGCAACATTGCACGCATATATCTCCAATTTAGGTGAAACTCACTAATTTGAACACATTGTACAAACTATAGAACTATGTGCGTGTGCCAATTTCCTATGCGACTGTCTTTCCAAGAGGGGCTCTCTCATAAAACCTTTTAAAGTAATCTAACGACTACTTCGGTCTCCAGCGATCTAGACAAAACCAACCTATTTGGACTGCATCTTCAAGATTAGTTTCAGTTCCATGATCCACCGCAATTTGACCACAATTTAAAAACGTGTTTAGAATGCGACCTCGAGGCATTCCAAGATGCACATTTTCGTAAATGACCACTTTTGAAGTCCTATTTCTCCTGATTTAATAGTGGTTATCTTACGAAAAGGTAAAAACAAAGCTCCCGGCCATGACGGCTTCAACCGTGCTATCCTGAAGCAACTGCTACCTCCTGCCATCACTATTATTTCTAACATCTATAATAAATGCTTCTCCTTAGGATACTCCAAATCGGCTAGGTAAACTTCTACGGTCGCAAGGATTCCCAAACCTTGAACTAACTGCCTAGAACACCACAATGTCCTTCCCCTAATCAATTAGGTTTTAGGCCAATGTGATCTACTCAAGACTCTTCTTAAACTACTCACTGACACCACCAAAGCTTTCATGCTTAAAAAATGCTTCCTTGCCATATTCTTGGATATCACACAACAATGGCATGTCGGGCTAATCCAAAAATCCGCTTCATAAGATTCACATATCACTTTTACAAATAAATGTTTTTTGGTCCTGAACTGTTCAGAATGAGAGTGGGGTGTAGCTTATCCCACTCGAATGAGTGGGATAAGCTACACCACAAGTCCGATGAATATCGGACTTGTCATTAGCCCAACTGTTGTGTTAATCTACTGCTCAAATACCTCAAGACCAGTTTGCCCTCTCCCACATTTTAGTCGCTTTTTTCGCATAATAACCAACTCGATGTGTTTACACAATGGACCAACGGATAGAAAATAACAATTAATCCTAATAACATACAATTAATACTTTCTACAGAGTGAGCGGCTGCGCCTCTTGGGGGATCTCTTAAGCACCCTGCGTCCGATACTCTCCAAAACACGTATACATTCCTCATTTGTCGATAATGTCGATTACAGAACTCCATTGCACGCAACCCTTGGCCATAAACACCTGAAATCTTCTAGATCTGGTGAACGTAGAATTCTACCAATTATATTACAGCGATTACATCACCGATACGATTACATTACAGGTTCAATCCTGCGCACACCCAAGTATGGGCAGGATTGAATACGATCAAATCACACCTGTCACAGAAAGACTAAAAACAATTTAGAGACGAGTCTCCAGTGACAACGGTACCAGAGATATCCTTTTACAGTCTTTGAAGATTTCCGGTTCTTTCCCATAGATCTAAGCATAAATTTAAATTTTCTTCTGCTATCTTAACTCAACTCTTAGATGATGTTCTAGAGGAATTCGAAGAAATCTTACACTCAACACCTCTCGCAATACGATAACACGCAGACAACACTTGTGTACTAATATTATATCATGATTAATTACACGTTCACATGCACCTCCATCGTTGTCGAGGATCTCGCAGTTCTATTTGGTGTTCCCGCCTCGAAGTAAGCATCAATCCGCCCATCCACTCAAGTGCCTCCTACGATGTCAGGGTCTCCTTTGAAGCAATCGTCCAACTTTACCCTAATTAATATGTTTTTTGCGCATATCAGTATTCCATGTTGTAAACGTACATAATCAATAATTCTAATTAATTCCAATCAAATTGTAATTAAATGACTAAAGAAGCTAATTTACCTGAGCAGTCATCTGAAACATACTGTATGTATGATACCTACTAATAGCATTTAGTGATGTAAACCAAGGGGTGGCTCTGCTGTTAATTTCTATTTAATCATCTTGGAGTTTCCCCTTAAATGCTTTTAATCAACCAGGAACAACTGATCCCTCACCTACTAATTCCATTTTAACGACGGCAGATTTTTTCCTTAATTATTTCGTTAATGCTCTAGAAATAACCGTTGGCTACATACTAAAAACCGATAATACAGTTTAAGCATTTTCAATCATATTTATTTAATTTTTACACGTATTTAGCATTGTATTAAGAAACTTTATAAAGAAAAGTTATGTAAATAAAACTTTTTAAAAAATATGTCCACACATTTTCTTATAAAATTAATCGTTATTCAGATATTAAAATAAATTCGAGCTAACGCTTAAATTCTGCCTTAGGAATTTTTTGCCGGTAAATTATGCACCGTATTAAAAAGTTGCATAGAACATAATTAATTGGTATGTTTAAGGTCTACATGTTGGTATTTTTATACCTTTGAAATGTATAGCTTTTCGCCGCTAAATTTCTCCCAAAATCAGCTTCAGCAGAAATGAGAAAAGGCATAAATATGACATTTGAAGTACGTCAGTGTTACGGTGCTGGAGTTATCATGGATACTAACGTAGATCCACACACGCACTTGCACACGCATACACAAATGTCATGGCCGGTCTTGGTGAAACTATGTCAAACATAGTAAAATGGGCAAATAAGTCGATTTTGCGTTTGTTAAACAAAAGTCGTTTACATGTCCTTCTGTACATACATATGTATATGTAGGTTGGAAGGTAAATATATCTTTATTGCATTAAAATGGTACAAAATCAGACATTGATAAATCATTTAGTCTAAGATTAAAGAAACATAGAGTAGTACCAGCATACATACAACTGTTAATCCTGTAGACTTCTTGTTGTAGATGTAACACGCTGTATTCTTCTCATGAAGGGCCAACGATATCTTATCGGAGGGCGTCAAAACGTGTCGAAATACTCTCCATATTCATGTTAATCAATGTAGATAGCAATCAAATGGTGGGTCGGTTAATTCGCTGGATTACTGTTTATAATAGAGACGTATCCCGGTAACTGATTAGAAGCACATATAAGTCGAAACACATTCGATTCATTCGATCAATTTCAAACATTTCAACACTTGTCCCGCATACAATCCTTACAAATTGTGTGAGACCAATCTTGCAACACACACGTAAACAAGGTAACAGAATGACAAAAAGGTACAAGGAAACAAAATGGCGCCAAAACCAACAAACATACCGAGAGTGAGAAATAGAGAGAGAAAATAGAGACACCTATTTTCTCTCTCAATTTCTCACTCGGCGAGCCTTTTTGCTTTCCGTCATCTTGTTCTAGGGTTCCGCTATCTTGCTTGCGTGTGCGTCTTTGGCCTTTTGGCATGTTGCGTTTGTCATCTTGTTTTCGGGTGCCATGTTGAAACTTGTTTTAAAACGTTGAATGCTGCCAAAGGAACTTATGTCAAGATGCTGAAACCAGATTCAAGGTATACGAACAGAGAAGCGGGGCTAATTCTGCCAAAGGGCCTTATTTCAAGATGTTGAAACCAGTTTTTGCCAAAAGGACCTTAGATGCAGAAATAAGATTTAATATACTGACCAAGATGTTGAATACGACCATAGGGCCTTGATCCAAAAACGCAAACAGAAACAGGGTGGCGGCAACAAAACGCCGAAAAAAGGCATTCGCAAGCAGTATGACCAAATACGGAAACAAGATCGCTAACTAAAAAGGGATGTGGAAACAAGGTAGTGGCAGAGCTAAATGGGCACTGCACCGGTTGCGCAGAAATAGGGGTCTAAAGACAATGAGTTGAAAAAGAAGCGGCTGAAAAAACCGCCGCAAAAGAATATAAAACTGTTGCAACATTGGGCCCACACAAAACGTTAAGTTGTATGCGAGACAAGTGTTGAATTGTTGGAAATTGATCTGCAGCCACACGAATATGTTTCGACTTATATGTGCTTCTAATCAGTTACATGCAGCTTGGTCATGCTCCATTATTGTAAACACCGAACCAGCGAATACATTGGGCCAGAATTATACTGCTATCTACGTCGCTCGATGGAAACGGAGAGTATTGCAAGAATCTCCCACAAGATTTCCACTCAAACGTATTCGAGTGGCTTTTATTTTTCAGACTGAAGTATCTATCGATGTCGGGTTTTGTAAAAAGTTTTTGTTTAATTGTAAATGATAAAATATTTAAATTGATGTACAATACATGTTTTGTACAATTTTAATAAAATTTTTTAAAACGTTAATAAGTGTTTTATTTCTTGTTTAAAGTGGTTTTATTATTAAATAAAGAATGAAGGCATGGTCTGGGTTATTATGTAATCAAGTCATGCCTCAACTTATAATTAAAAAGCACGAAGGCAAACAACCAGCCTGGTTAAAAAAAATTAATAGATGAGCCACCGGTAGTGTCTAGGCCATTAAAAAAAATTTAGGGAAAAAACAATTAGTAGATGGTCGACCGGTTCTTTTTGTTTCTAGGCCATTAAAAAGCTAGTAAGAGGAAAAACACAAAAAGCAATCAGAAGGTGGGTCACCGGTTGTTTCCAAATCATTAAAAGATATTAAGAAAAACACAGGGCCATTCAATAGCCATTAGTAGGTAAGCCACTGCATGAAAGGGAAACTCCAGGGTCGTTATATCAGGGTCAATTATCAGCTGAATTATGGTTGTATCTAGGGCATTAAAAAGCTGTTAAGGGAAAAACCCAAAAAGCAATTAATAGGTGAGTCACCGGTTGTTTCTAAGTCAGTAAAAAGATATTAAGGAAAACATCTAGACCAATTCAAAAACCATTAGTATGTAAGCCGCTGCTTGTTTCTAGGTCATTAAAAGAAATTAAGAGGAAAAGCAATTAGTAAGTAAGCCAGGAGATGTTTCTATGTCATTACATGATAAAGTGATGAGTGAAAGGCCACATATAATTGTAAAAGGTAAAGAGCTGCAACCCTATCCGGATGGGTTGAAAAAGAACGTGGCATCAAGTAGGCGGTTTACCACGGCCAGACCATCCAATGGTAGAAAATTGTGCTCAGGTGCATACCATGGTACGCTTGTCCCATATAATACTAGTAAAAGTGCGCTCCGTGGTACCGTTGGCACGTCCTGATACATCCAATTAGGCATTTTCAAGTGACGTCAGAATGTATGACCTTGCTTGATGTTGGATAACTTTAACACACGTTCTTATGGGATGTGATTGTTTTCTGACAATTTTATCGAAAATCGTAGGCGGTAAAAATGTTTCTGTGCTAATACTTGTAGATGAGGATTGTATTGTTACAATTAATCAGAAATACGCGGATGAAGTAAACAATTATCCTATATAGTATTGAAAATTTCGTGCGATTTTTAGGTTAGTTATCATCAAACTCGTCAAATTAAATAATTCCGTTCAAGGGATAGACCAGGTAGGACTATTCCTGAGGGCGTTAAATATCGAGATGCTTGCATAAAGGCTATAAGAAGAGACGATCTAACAACTGAGAAAATAAAATATGCTTCTGTGTGTTCCGATCATTTCTTGACAGGTATAATTATTATAAATGTACTGATGTAGATTGAAGAATGCATATTTGTGTGTTGAGCGTACATTATTTACCAAACTTCACATGGGTTTTACCTTATCAAAGCAAGTAACAAGATACTTACAAATTTCTACTACAATGTCGTAAAGGCACGAATACTGTTCATAAAATCTAACCCGACACTAATAATGTTCACTAATTCAAAAAAATTCAATTAAAAAAAAACTTTATTCATCAAAATATAACAATTTACAAATACAAACATTCAATAATTATAAATTGGAAATTAATGGACACAAAAGCAATGCCCGAACGTGTCCAGCAGTTCTGAACTTAACACGTGTTTCCGCCGCCTTTCCTTTCCCTTTTTTTAATACAATAATAATAAGTAACTAAGTAAAGTAGTTTATCTTTCTCCTATAAAACTTTGTAGCTGTGTGTACTAATTTATTGTATGTATTAATGTAATCTCAGAGTGATAACAAGATTAGCATTAAATGCCTTGTTTGATAATAGACGTCCTATTGCACGAAAGAAATGACCATATCCAAGTGACAAGGATATATTCCGGGCAGGAGATTGTAGACTCTGGGTCCCCAACGAGACGCGTGTTTCTCAGCTAAACCGGTTTGACTGCGAGGTTCATTCAAGAGAGAACATAGTTGTCTGTGAGCCAGGGCCACAGGGAAGTCATGTTGGTGCATATGTATGAATTTTAATGTATTTAGTTTAAACAGGTTGGAAATGGTTAACATTCGAAACTCTGTATACAAAAGTGACGTAGGATACCTGAAGGGTTTTTTCAAACAGATTTTGATAAGTCTCTTATATTTTTTTTTCTTATGATTGTGGACATGAACAGGCTAAATTTGGCCTATTGTGCTAAAGCACTCGGGAACACTTAGGAGAATGGATAGAGGGATAATGAATTGCCAATAGATACCTATGAACAGCTACCTTAAATTTTCTCATATCATAAGTGAGAGGAAAACAGGAACTAGGAGATCATTCCAGAGTTTGGAAGCCGTGTAGAAAAGATTGCTTGGAATGTGACGAAAGTCCCCGTTTGGTACGACAAGTGGAGATTTGTACTGCATACTGATG
Source organism: Vesta saturnalis (assembly GCA_036346205.1). Taxonomy (NCBI): domain Eukaryota; kingdom Metazoa; phylum Arthropoda; class Insecta; order Coleoptera; family Lampyridae; genus Vesta; species Vesta saturnalis. The sequence goes on from JARFJB010000743.1 coordinate 2,111,420, forward strand.
ATGTGAATGAGCGAACCGAGTGTTTCTCGCAAAGATAGCCCGAGATGGTATCAAAGAATATAATTCAGCAGCACAATAGCCGTTGTAATAACCATAACACAAAGAAAGAACTGAAACCTTCTATGCTCAAGGGACTGTATGTGAGAAGTTAAGGACTGGTCATTTATAAGCCTAATCGCTCTCTTTTGAATACGATCAATGATATCGAGAGCGTATTGGGGAGCACTAACCCAGAGGTGAGAATTAAATTCCAGATGAGGCCGAATTTGGGCCTTATACAGCAGAAGAAGTTTTCGAGAGGTAAAATACTGCTTAGATCTGTACAAAACGCCTATTTTACGAGCAGCTGTTTTGGTAGCTGACAGAAGATGGTCAACCATGATGAATTTGCATTTAGCTTTAATTTCTTGATTTGACATAGAAGGTGGATTATCACTATGAGTAAACTGAGATGAACTACAGTGAAGAATGGAAGAGGGGTTAGTTGTTGAAGAAATAAGGTCATTTATGTACAGCAAAAAAAAACGGATCCCTGTGGTACGCCCGCGTTAATGCTAACTTCTTTTGAAAAAAAGCCATCAACTACGACACGTATTCGTCTTTTATCAAGGAAACTAGAAACCCAGTTGATGAGCGTATCATTTAACCCAAACGAGGTGAGTTTGGCAAGTAAACACTTACGCCAAACTTGGTGAAATGCCTTTGAGATATCTAAAGCGACTACAACTGTTTCACCGGACTGCTCTACTGTATTGTTCCAAACTTGGGTCACATATGAAAGAAGATCACCTGTTAAACGACTTTGCCTAAACCCATATTGGTGGTCACTAAGGAGATTGTTAGTTTCAAGGAACGTGAGCAGTTGCTGATTGATGTCTTTTTTCATGATTTTAGACAAAATGGAAGTGATGGCAATTGGTCGGTAGTTTGAGGTATCGGTTTTATCGCCTTTTTTGGGAATAGGTTGAACATTTACTAACTTCCTTGATGACATAGAGATCGTATAGAGCTTAGATAGGACTGGTACTAGTTCGGGGTACCATTTCTTTAAGACAATAGCTGGGATACCATCTGGGTCAGTCGCCTTATTGAGATCAAGCCTACTGATGATCGATTCCAAGAGCTTGTATCTAAAATGAATTGGTTTAATTGCTTATGAAGAAGAGTTGACTAGGGGCACATCTTTTCCAGAATCATTGAGACACGAGCTTGATGCAAACAAATCCACAAAAACATTGACTTTGTCTACAGAATCAGCAACTACCGATCCGTCAATAGATGTCAGGGGGGGAAATGAAGATGTTCCAAAAGTTTTTACTAATGGCTTTAGCTAAAGACCAAAATTTACGACTGCCTAAAGAAGATGTAACTAGTTCATTGCATTTTCGTTGTTCGAACAACTTTTTAGTTTTAGCGATGTCACTTTTGCAGATATTTCTAGCACCAACGTATACTACATGACTGTCGACCGATTTATTAGATTTCCATTTAATGTAATATTTATTTTTTAAAGATATTGCATCAGCATAAGCCTTATTGAACCAGGGTTAGGAACGTGAATGACCTATATGGTACTGTTTTTTGGGAATGTGTAACTCCATTCCCATGAGGATGACTTCAGATACTGAAAGAGCGATGTCCGAAAGAAGAGGACGACTTAAAACAATATTCACGCCATGGAAAGGTTGCAAAGAAATCCCGTAAATCACTCCATCGAGCTGACTTAAAACGCCACAAGGTTCTATCGGTTTTGCGAACAACAGTGGAATTAGGTACAGTAGAAATGATTTCTATTAAACAATGGTCGGAAAGATCTAAAGGCGAAAGAACGGAAGTTTTATAAGCAAGAGGGTTTGATGTAAGAAAGAGATCTAGAAGACGTGGAGTATGGTTAGGGTTATCAGGGATTCTTGTGAGTTCAGAAATCATTTGTGTAAGATCACATGAAATAGCAAATGTTTCTGCACTATGACCACCAGGATTTGTAGTACATGAAAATGGAAGCCAATTAGAGTTATGAACATTGAAATCGCCTACAATTGAGATATCTCAAGATGGAAACTGACACAGGAGATAGTCAACTTTCATACTAAGATAAACGAAGAAGTCTTGAAAGTTACTGTCATTAGGAGACCTATAAATGCAACAGTAGAATTTCACAAAATTAGGACCAGAATGTTTAAACCAAATTACGTCAAAATTTTTATTTTCTAAAGAAGAAACCCTCTTGCAAGCAATTCTGTCCTTGATGTAGGCACATACGCCTCCTTTATATCGAAAGTTAGAGTGAAGGTGGTATTGAGGAAATTGCAAGTCGGGTGACTCGGAGCTTTCAGAGGAGACTTGTGTTTCAGATAGAAACAAAATATCAGGTTGTAATTGTTCAAGATGTTGGTGAATAGCATTAAGATTAGATCTGATACCGCGGATGTTGCAATAGTGAATCAGAAAGTCGATGACCGAGGTTGCTTGGGCCCTGCCCTCTCGGACATCCGAATGGAGCAGGATTTTACGTCCGGAATTTATTACCCTAGAAACCACAGCCATCTTATTTTTTAATTTGGGACTTTTAATCCGATAGGAAGACAGTGAGGGCGAGAAGGAAGAATAAGGATGAGAATAGATTAAGGATGAAGGAAAAGATAACCGGCAGCCCTTACCGAGCTCAGAAAATCGGAGCCCCTGGTATGGGTGGTGGTACCTCCCCGGCTGGTATGGAGTATACATGGTTACCACCTTTGAAATACGAGGTTTAGCAGTTTCAGCACAGTCTGTCCACAGTGGCCCCATCCCACAATCCCATACTCAACAACAGACCTCACCAGCGCCAGGAATACCGCCTGTTCCGCAGACAGAACAGACCTCAGCTTCACAAATTTGCTACAGTGTCATCAGCCAAGGAAAATAGTTTACAATCTGCAATGTTTACATTTAGCAAGTTATTAATGTAAATTAGAAACAACACAGGCCCCAGCACTGAGCCCTGTGGCACTCCCGTCTCCACAATCATATCTGTGCTCTTGCTTTCACCAATCTTAACTACCTGGGTTCTCCCCTTCAAGTATGACAGGAATAAGTTATTTGCAATCCCTCTTATTCCAATATTTTCCATTTTTGCAAGCAAAAGGTCATGGTCAACTGAGTCAAAAGCTTTTTCAAAATCAAGAAATACGCCAATTCATTTCGTTCTGTTATCCAGACAGTCTATAATTGAACGCGTGACCTTGAAAATAGCATCAGTTGTGTTTTCCCATTGCGAAAACCAAATTTGTTCTTGGAAAGTATTTTATATTTATCCAGAAAATCGACTAATCTACTCTTGACACACTTTTCCATGACCTTAGCTACACTTGAAAGGAGGGAGATGGGTCGGTAGTTACCGAGAACTGATTTGTCATTGGCTTTGTGCAGTGAGACCGCAGTTGCTTGTTTGAGCTGTTGAGGAAAATGTCCCTGTTGGAAACAAAGGTTTATTATATGCGATAGCGGAGTCTTAGAGTTAGCACTTAACAATTTGGATGGCAACCCGTCTAATCCCGGGACAACATTCTTTTTTAATTTATCAATGAGTTTAGTTATTTGTGTCTCACATCCTTGGCCTAAGGAAAAATTAATTCGAGTAGTTATTTGGTTTTGTGTATTTAGAATTGTTCCGCATATCGCCATTAGTTAATTGTGAGTTAATCTTATCTGCTATTCTTTTCCCAACGCCAATAAAATGTTTATTGAACTCCCGAGCCATTTCATTAATTATGAAATATCTTAACATTATATACTAACACTACTAAGTCAATTATCACGATTTTTTCTGGAGAAAATACTCAAAAATCACAGCAAAACACGTAGGTTCCTATGAAACACTAACACAAGTTGCCCAAGATCAGCTGTTAGAGGCGGCGCCTGTGACGTCAGTGTGATGTACTTACTGGATAATGCCTAATTGGAGAAAAGTTTGCGAAAGTGGCACACCTCTGCTATTATGCAGTAGCCGACAGAAGGGTACGTTAATTTTAATATTGGAGTGTAATAAACTGATATTAATTATGATAATTATGCTATAGAATATTCATGAAAAATATCGTCATCTATGGGTATCCATGTTTATGATGAATAAACTAGTATTTTTAGCCGTATTCCTGTATTCAATGTTATTTTTGTTATGAAAAGTACATAATTTAAAAAAATGAGGTTAATTTTGACTAACACTCGAACTTTGATTGTAGGTGTGACCCTCATTATTATCTTGATATAACAACTATACATTCGAGTTGCATGTTATAGCGGTTCGTGTTCATCAAAAATCGGAGTTGAAATAAAGACAACATTAATTTAAAACTTTGTAAAAATTTAATAAAACTTTTTTTTAAATTTAATATCTCAGTTGTTATCTTTAGTATATTTACCTACACAGAAATTAAAACTGGTCATATTTATGATAAAAGTTGCGAGAACACGTTTTATACAAACGGATGATGTTTCGTTTAAATTTAAACACTTTTAGTGAAATTCGGTGGAGGGTGAAATGTGTTTCGCTAAACAAGTGTAAGTAGAAAAAATTTCCAACATGTGCAAGTCCAACAATGGTAGATATAGATTACGATAACAATGTAGATTGCCTATTAATGGGTAAGTTTTTCAGTTTGATTGAAGTTCGATTACACAGCACCAGTTAAATTTTCGTTTTGAAAAGTGTCTTGGAAGTGAAATTAAAATAAAACTGAAGCCTTGTTAAGCTTACCTTATCAAATTAAACAGGTTGTAATTAACACGAATCAAAAGTGATATTAAGGAAAAGTTTTTACAGCAGACAAGACGACGTTGTAATATAAACCTATTAGCGAACTACCACTGTAATTAGCACCTACTAGTTAGTTATATAATACATGCGTTCACGTGACATTGTAACTTAAATGGACCTGTTGGAGTAAATAACCACTTAAAATTAACCACGATTATTAATGATAAAAAATTAAGGCGATACAAGGATAAGCTGATTGCGATTGTTTATCGTACGACCTATTGTTGTCAGAATTACATCAACAATTGTTTCATAATTACTGATATCGCTTTTTTTCTTTTTTCCGTACTTCAGTTAAAGAAAAAAAGGGTTTTGAAAAATATAAAAATTGTAGGTATAAGAAACTTAAGTTGTTTGTGGGAAGAGTGAGAAGAGGTTACTAAATTATTATTGGACGACAAGAAGAGGCATCTGTAAATATCCTTTTGGTGAGGGTGGTATCCTTCAGGATTTCAGGATTAGAGGAAGGAGTTCTCAGAGTAGGGGAAATCTACAAAGGCGCAAGTTGCGCTTTCAGCGCAATCAGTTTACAGCAAGTTAGCGACGTGATCGTATGATATATATTCCTTTCTCTGTCATAAGTGTCACCGTATTACATAAATACAACCGGTACTTAAAAGATGCTTTAACTTTTAACTGCTTGTGAATAACACGATAAAAACTGTTTAATAATACAATATTTTGTGGTGTTGTGTTGTGATAAAAGAGTGTATAAATCATGAATCGTTTATTCCCCGCTTATTTAGCGCTACTCTTAGTGATGAGCATCATGTTTTATGCAGATGCACGATCGAAATCACCCCTTATGGATGATGACGGTGGTAGGACGAGGAATAAAGCCGCAGGTAAGTTCAATAAATCTCTCTCCGAAAATTAATCCAAAAAATTATTAAAATAGGCGCAACTTTATATTACAAAAAGAACCCTCGCAAATGCAAAGTGGGCTAACGCGGGAAAATACTCGAGCGCGCTTAATATCAACATCTTATTTAATTTATCCAAAAATTGATAATATATTTTAAATTTGAAAATAACATTCAGGACAAATACTCAGACGGTTATAAAACTATCATAATGTCTCAAATAAATCAAGAAAAATTAGTCATAAGTGTACAAGAATATCATCAAATCACCTCGCTTATCTAAAATTAAATTTTTTTTACAAGCTAGATCACACACTTTTTTTAAAATGTGTTTCTAATTTCAAATTTAATGTTTACGAGTTTATGTGAAAAAAAAACGCGACTTCCTATGCGCGCGTAAATTGCATTGAGGTAAACCAAGGTTGTTTGAAAGGACATTCGACGCCCTCGAAGCCCTAAAACAACTTATTATTACCATTTTCTACTTAATCTTCAGATCACGTATGAAAACACAACTTCGCAATATACGCGCATTTCCTAATAAGTCCTAGCCAGTAGAAAATAAATGACAATTTAATGCAAAAATGTAATTCCGTAAAACGAGTAGCTTAACCTAAAATTGTAACGTTTTGTTACTTATTAATACAAGACCACTTTCTTTTTATGAAAGAGAAATCAACGGAAAGATTCACTGTTATGCGGTTTTTTTTTCACATAATTTAGTCTTCATTTCTATTATCACCTAATAATCCGCAAAATTATCCGTGACCGTACTTAATTATATCAAAAACCTTGAAATACATTATTTTACATATACACTTCAAGGAGAAGAAAAATCATATGTCTTCCTTCGGCTGGTTTGTGATGCAAATGAGCTTGTCGTACTTATTTGGAATTTAGCAAGGCGCTTACGTATAAGTCCAGATTTTACTTAACGTATTTTATCAAATTTTGACGTAATTGTAATATTTAATTGTTTGCATTTTTATGGTATAAATGAACTTTTTGTTGGTAAATGTTACTTTGGTATATGAAATTAATGTCATAATATCTTAATTGTATGTATTTGTGTTATAACCTCCAGACAAAAAGAACACATCGTTAATTATCAAATCTATTTATAGATATATTTGTACATTTTTCTAATACGTTAAAATTGATTTTTCAAGATCAAAATGGTTGTACTTCGTATAAATTCTAAAGAAATTAACATACTAATGAATATTATGATTTTAAAATATTTTATTTTTGAAATTTTTCGCTTATGTCAATTAATACAGAATAATAATTTTCAAGAACACTTGCTTTCATTTTTGGCTACACTTATAATATAAACAATTTCGTGTGAAGAATACTAAAGATTAAAAAGTAATTGATCACACCGCGAGGATTAACCGACTTTGTACAATTTGTATATTGAGTTTGCTGCAAAGGTTACGTTTTATCATTAATTTTAATTTATTTATGCCGAAATTTAAGACTGAATTTGAGGTGAACTTCTAAGGGGCGTGTTTTTAAAAAAAATGTGGTGGAAATACATAACCTAAAATGTAATATCTGTTTTTTTAACATACATGATGCAAATATCCTACAGAGTGCTTCAGAATACAGAAATAAGTTTTTTCCACTTCGCTGTGGACTGAACACATTACGGTACTATTTTTGTACTAAAACAATACGGAAGGGGAATCTTATTTCCGTATTGTTTTCAGTGAAATTTTCTGCATATTTACAGGCATTATAATGGGACTCATAACTGCTCGGTTAATTCTTTTTTTTTAATGCAAAATTATCCAATACCTCCCTGAATATACTGAAACGATTTTGAATAAATTGAAATTTTATTAGAAAGAAAAATAAAAATGATCGCATTAGAAAAAATAGTATAAAAGACAAAATACACGTTCAGAAAAGATTGCCGCGCCACTACGCCAATACGACTCATCAAATTTCTGTTTTAACATACCTACTACCGTACCGTTAAATAGATTGACATTGATTTTTACTTTTTCCCCACTGTAATGATGTTTTTTACTTCTTTATCTTGTTATATCTCCCGGTTTAGCTAAAACTATTAATTTGTTGTTTTTGCGTTGAGTTTTAAAAAAATTAATGTGTTTGCATTTTTTATTGAATGGGCATCAAGTTAGAGTTCTATAGGTTCAAATACCGGTTCAAAAATTAGGATAACAATTCAAATCACCTGAAAAGCTTTATTGTAAGTAAAAATGTATGTAGCCTTGTATTTTTTAAGTTTTTTACGTTTTGCACATTGTTGAAAAGGGTGTTGAAAGAATAATAATAATAACAATAATTTTGCTTAGGTAAACTGTTAAACTACACTGTTCTATAAAACCACATGTAAACTACAGGTGAATTGTACACTTTTAATTTCCAATGCATGGAAGTATAGTTTCATTCAAATAAAGTCTGTATGAGTCATTCTTAAAATTACACAAACTAAGATTTAGGTGACGTAAGTCTTCATTAAATCAGCAAAGTATATTTTAGTTCATATTTCTATCGGCAGATGTCTCCACATAAATTTCCATAGTGTCAAAGAAAGTTGAAAATTAATGAATGTTTTTTATATTTTAAACTAGTTAAATTATCTATTATATCTACTTATTTTATTGATAGAGCCAACATTTTTTGCTGCTGCAGTGAATTGTTATAATTTAGGACATGGTTTGGTTATAATTAAATACCATCATAATACATAACCTATATATTTGTAAGTAAATAAATACTTTTCTTGTTTACTATAAATTAAGTCATTTCAAAATTTATGACATCCCTTCTAGAAGTTAATTATTGCCTTGTAATCGACATAATTCTTGTAAATACTTTACGATAACATAAATATCGATACATTTGTGATTATTTCATTCTGGTAGAAGAAAGTGAGTACCTACAATGTAATGCAGTTCGAAGCTCAACGAAATTATGGATGTTTAATTTAAATAGATTTCATAACATTTAAATTAAAAAAATTATTCACTATCAGTGTCCCTCTTAGAAGTGGAATGAAATGTTTTTCAATTTCCCCCCACTCTAGCATAGACACTTCGGCATGTTTAATACATTTATACCAAAATGTCCCATCAATTCGTTGGAAGAATTCCATCCATATTTCCTTTAGATGGTCATCGTTAAATTTGGAATTATGTCTTCCTAGATTTTTGTTGTAGTGTTCTTTGTTTACCCCGAGGTTTACCCACACCAGTTCACGGTATTACTCTGTGTCCACACGTGTGTGCTATTTCGTACACCTTTGGTATCGCATTATCTGCAACTAATTGCAATAATTCTTTTTAAACATGCTAGGTTCTCAAGCTATATTGTGCTTTAATAGAAAACTACATATTCTTCCTTCTTAAATGAATTATATGAAATTTTTCTAGAAGTTTGAAATGATAACTAACATTGTCCATTATAATTAAAGATGGTTCTTGTAAGTTGCAATTAAATTATTTTCAAACCATTTTGTAAACAACTCCGCACACATATCTCCGTGATAGTCTGCACTTTGTGACTTTGTAGAAAACAAAATTCAAGCATCGGAAATAAATCCATCTTCATTACCTGCATGAACAACTATAAATCTAAAAATACAGCTATTTTATTAGGAATTTATAATATAATAACTAAATTACAACAAACCTTTTCCTTCACCGTTGCCTTCTTCTTCACGCTTTCCTTAGATTTATCATGCCATCTTCTTTTGTATAATTTTTCTTCTTTATTTTTGTAATATTCTCTTATGAATCGATTGGCAGCAATACGTGATTATTCCAGTAAACGTCTCCTACAATCATCTACTTTAGATGAAAAGCCAATGGAATGCAAGAGACGTCTTAAACTTGATCTACTGAAATCGAAAACTTGACTATTGCTTAATTCTTTTTGTAATGATGCCAGCATAACCTGTATACCTACAAAAACAGGCATAGTACTAGACATGTCTTGTATGTTTGTATTTACATTTTCAATTAATTTCATAAATTTTTCTCTTTACTGCATCCTACACATAGTCATCAACTTTGGTGGACTTAGTTTCCTTTATCTTTTGGGCTGTTGTAGCCCTTTTTTATAGCACTAACTGTATTTATACTTACCCACATGCTTCAGACGTGCGCTAAAAGTAGTACTCCAGTTCCAAGTATCATATTTTACACAATAATGTACTACATACCTGCATAACAGATTCAAATGGAACCAGTGCCGTTGATTGTCACGTTCTAGTTCAAAATAATTAAGCACGTTCATAACTACGAGATACGCTTGAGATTTAAGGTGTATTACGTAGCATATCTAAAATGTTGTAAATTTTATGTACCTAAATTAGGTAAAAATGTTCCCAAATTACCGATAATTCACTGTACAAGTTGTTGATATTTTTGAAAAAAACTGTTTTTTTTTTATAAAAAGTAAAACAAAAACTTATATACAATAATTTCAACAACTGACAGGAGTGACAGATGCTGCTTCTTAATCAATTTATAACTAAATATTTTTCCAAGTTTTCGGGCAGAAAATTTTGGCGTCTGTCCGATAGTATGTTTTTGTACAAAGAAAAACTTCTTTCTACATCCACAGAAGTTATGGGTGCATATTTTAATGCGGCTAATATGGCCAAATCTAAATTTATAACAAGATCATCGGAATTTTCCTCAAGTTTCAGAACTTTATTATTAACTTTTAGTAACAACTGATATCCACTGTTTTTTTGTAAAATTTCATTTAATTTATTAGAAATAGTTTTACCAATATTTCCTGAAACGGCAGAAATCAGCTGTTGAAATTTATTAATTATTTGCATAGATTCATTTAATGACGATGCTTCCGTTTCTAATTTAGCAATGGTTGAACTTACAAAATAGTAATTTGCTTTTATAAATGCCAGCTCATTGCGCAATTGTGTTTTCTTTAAAATGGATTGAGTTTTTTGAACGTAAGTACTTGAATTATCAGAAATTCCTAAAACTAACTCCTTTATTTTTTCCAAATGATCTGCATAAAAAAGAGCTGCATTTAACCAAGTACCCCAACGCGTAATCACAGGCTCTGGTGGTAGAGGAATATTAGGTAACTTTTCTTTGTACAATTGAATTCGTAACGGAGCTTTTAAAACACTTTCTTTTACTACTTATTAAACTATTTACTAATGGAAATTGATTACGAATTGTTTCTGCTACTCTATTAATACCATGTGCGAGACATGTTACATGTATTAAATTTTCATAAAATAATTTTAATTGCTGTCCAGCTTTTACCATATACGGTGCTGCATCAGACAGCATTAAAACTGTTTTATCTGTTGCAACAATATCAGGAATAAAAATTGCATGAAAGCTTCGTTTATAAAGCGAACTATTGTTGCATGATTGGTTTGCTCAAGAACTTTGGAAGCGATTAAATATGATATACTAGACTGCGCCTCACTTAAATAACCAATCATTAAATTTGCAACATATCGCCCGCAACAATCTGTAGTTTCATCCACTATAAAATAAAGATATTTATTTTTGTAATTTTCTTTATATGCCCCATAGTTTGAAGATATAAATCATTAATATACCTTTTTCGAAGGTGCTTTCATCTGGCACTTGCTTTTTACTATTTTTTCTAAAATGACCTAAAACTAGGATTTTGCAATTTCTTTAATGGAATATTGGCTTTAACAAGTGCACTACACAATTCGAAATTAAATTCCTCTTGTGCATTTCTTTTGGCCGTTTCTTGAAACAACGACTGGCGCAAAGGTGTCTGACAAACTTTTGTTTTCTTAAATGTTTCTAATTTTCTTTTATGAAGAGAGGTTTCAATGTGCTGTGTAACTTGAGATTTCCTTTCGCACATGATCTAAGGAAAAATTAATTTTAAAAATAAGTATCTAATTGCGTTTAAAACTGATAAAACGGTGAATTCAATAACCTACATCAATTAATAAGGGTTTAATTTCCGAAATCAATTAAAAATATGTAATGGTACTTACTATTTTTCCACAGGCTATGCAAAACACTTTTTCATCATCCAGACGTAGCTCGGATATATTTTTTATCCATACTTGATCTAAACTATTTTTAACTTTCGGCATCTTGAAGTTCACTTAACAAAGCCGTACCATTCAGTTACGTCTTCGCCCAAAGAATGTTTAAAATTTTGCATTTTGTCCGTTACTCTCAAATTATTTTCAAGAAGGATTAACTAACTAAACACTTACCTTGAAAAGTCCAAATAACTTTAACCCTTGATTGCGGGAATTCCCTCAATCAATGCTTTAACTATCTATTTAGGTACCATTGGAATTTTCAAATACTACGAAATAGCGGCATTGAAACTTCATAATCCGGAAGTATTAACGTTGCACTTAACTGCAGGTAATAATCTTTCTTTAAACCTGTCTTATTCGTATAAAAATGCATTTCTTAGTTAGACACAATAACAAAATTTAAAATAAGTTAGAATAATGCATTTTAAAGCGAATTTGGAAGATATAGAAAAAATGCGAAATATATGTTAATTATGAATAAAAAGGCAAAATATGCATAAAATTGCAATATATGCAGTATTTGGCGAAATATGCAAAATATGCAAAAATTAATTAATGTCAAATGATTGCATTTAGTGCAGTTCGTCTAAAAAAACAAAACGATATTCTTCAACTATAAAAAATAAGCGATATGCATTTTGCATAAAATCCTCACTCTAGTCATAACCAACTTTATTTGAATCGAACTTTAGTTTTATGTACCTACTTGAATTTTTATAACGATGCTTACACGTAATTGGCATTTTACTTAGTTACAATTGTCAACAATATAGTAATAATAAACTAAGTAAAATATCGATGACGTGCATGCACTGTAAACATGCAAGTGTAAAGGAATATTTCACTCGTGTATAATTTTCTCCTATAGAGCAATGCAACTTCGTTAGAATTACAACGATAATCCCATTGTACGTTATGAATTAGAGCGGCAATTCAACTGAAATGACGTCATACTAAACAAAAAAACCGTAGTAAGAGAGCTATTCTTGTCATGAAAAAGTCGCATTTGTCAAATTATGACAGCCACGTTTAAAAAATTTAACTTAAGTTTATTGTAAAAATAAAACGATTTCGAAAAATTTCGTGAGAAACCATTGATAGCAATATTGAAAAGAGTGTTCGGAAGAATACATGAAAAATCAGGCATTTATTTGGACGCAAGTATTGTTAGTTTTCTAAATTTTGTTACACGCTTAGTAATTAAAAGGTTTGATTAGTTTTTTAAATGAAATAAAGGTTTTGTTCATTTATTAAATTTTGTAACCTTTTTACATAATTAACTAAAGTTTTGCATATATATATATATATATATATATATATATATATATATATATATATATATATATATATATATTACCGTTCAAAACTATAAGGACATCATCGAAAAAATCGATTTTTTGAATTTGTGTTATATATAAACTGGAAAATAGACTTGATTTATGTTCATTACATGCAAATTTTGTATAAAAATACCGAAAATATTACAAGTCAAATCAGGTTTTTTTCATCAATGTGCCCACCTGGTGCTTTGAAGATTGTAGCACAAATTCTTGGAAGCATTTCGACCAATTTTTGAAGTGTTTCAGTTGCGAGATTGTCCCAAGCCACTTTTAGACTGCCGAACAATTGTTTTTCACTGGTCATGTGCATCTTCTTCACCTGCCTGTCGAGCTCATCCCATAATAATTCTATCGGGTTGACGTTAGGGATTGCGGCGGCCAATCATGATTTTGAGCACATCTTTCTCTTCCTTTGACCGTAGATAGTTCATGCACAGATGGGAGGTGTGCTTGGGATCATTATCTTGTTGAAAGATAAATCTGTTGCCGATCAAACCAATGCCAGATGGAATGGCACTTCCTTGAAGAATATTGTGATAGTGCTCCTTCCGCATTATTCCGTCGATTTTGATCAGTCTTCCAGCACCATCGTAGCTGAAACATCCCCAGACCATCACGGAGCCTCCGCCATATTTAACTGTTAGCACAATACATTGGAGATTATACCGCTCATCTTTATTTCGACGAACATGCTTTTCCACTTGTTTTGTGGTCGTAAAAGCGGTTTTTTTCACAGCAACGCGATAAAAATATCCATTCTCTTGCAAACGACGTTTGACAGTATCCACCCAAATTGGGTTCGTCAGGGTTTCGTTTATTTCGGCACGAATTGCTGATGCTGTTTTAAACCGATTTTGCTTGCTCATCAATAAAATGCGTCGATCATCAACTTGTGTTTGGTCGGCTAGATCGATTAATGTTTGAATTGGTTTCGGCGAGCCGCTTCAACGTGGTTTCAACTCCACACTTTTAAACACCAACAATATTCGCAATTTCACTAATTGATTTTCCCACTTTTCTCAAAATAAGTATTTGTGAACGTTTTTTAAGTGAAATTTCCTTTTTTCGAACCATTTTCAGCGATCACAATCGGTTTTGAGCGTGTAAACAATGACGGGAATGAATTTAACAGTTCTAGTGCACACAGAACACAGCAGAGGGCGCAAAGAACCGTTATTTTTTTTGACACGCACTCAAATGATTCAGACATTAAGACATTAGCGCCCATATTTGAATAGTTTAAAATAAAATAATAGTTATTATGTTTGAAATTACAGCGCTAAATTGATGCTACTTAAAAAGAATTTTTGGTTCTTTCATAATTCCATCATTTTGACTAATAATAATTAGCTAATTTAATGCAAATGTATGTAAATCATAACAAAAAATTGAACATAATAAAAACAATCACAAACTCAAAAATCGATTTTATATATATATATATATATATATATATATATATATATATATATAATATATCATCAAAATTAATCAGATAATCCTGGAAAAAAAACCGCATTCGTTGGTTTTCTCTGTTAGTTAAAAGAAGAGCCCTCCTCCTTCGGAGTCGGGCTCTTGTAACTTTGTCCCGGATTATCGATAACTTTGCCAAAACGAACATCCAATCCATCCGTTTGTAGTGACATGCACGAACGTAACCAATCACAATAAACTTGCACTGAAAACCACCCGAGGGTGATTATCACTATGTCCTTTCAGTTACCAAACAATATAATCGTGTTCTCAGTCAGTCATTACGTTTCATAATTGTGTTTTCAATTAATTTTGAATATTATTACATCGTTTGGAATAATAGTAATATTATTTTATTTTGTGTAATTACCAATTGCCATGTGATATTAACACTGAAAATTGTGCTTCTAATAATTTAAAACCGGTGAAATGCTTATTTTTTTATTGAATTTTCAGAACCTACAGAATATCCCGCATTTTATAGCACGTTTGTGCTCCCGTTATTTAATAATTTCGTACTTATATCAATTTAGGGCCAATACTATCACTTCACACCAGAAGCTGTATCACTTTCCTTTTATACCTTGAACAAGTATTTTCTTGGGGAGTTTTCAAATAGACATTATTTTGAAAATGCCCCAGTCCCAAAAAATGTCATCAAACATTGCAGGTCACAAATACATTTGAATTAATTATGGTACGCTTTACACGACTAATGCATTTTCAGTTGCAAATTCAGGTTGAAGATTAATCATTTTGGAGTTTGGGAGTATTAAGCCCAATCTATGTAGCAAAATCGTTTTTTGGTCAATTTCCATCGATATATTCTTTACGGAAAGAATTTGTTCATTTTGATATTCTTCATTCTCTTTAACCCTGCGAGAGACAATGGTAAATAAAAACTCATTGTTTGGGTTAAATGTGAGGTTAAATATAAATTATTCTGCTACATAACCTCCTTTTGATATGGTACATTTATTTCAATGTGTAACATTGCAAACCTGTAGGGTTTTTCGTATAAGTTCCGTTGCACGTTATAAATTTATGTAAGTAGTGCCAACGTTCTAGATTGTTTATCTCTCTTTTTGAACCGTGTTGACGTGCGAAATAGCTATATGGATAATTTGTTGGATCTAGCTAAATATATTTATGACTAGCTATCAGTCTAGAGTCTATCTAGACTAGAGAATATCGAATGATCAACCAGTATCAAAAAAAAAGTAATCCCCAATGTTTCAGAACACTCATTAAAATATAGCACGTTTCGTTTTATTAGGCTTTACTAGCGTTTGATACTGATACCTCCTACTAGCAAAACTGCATTAGACAAGGTCACCATAAGTAAACAATTATATCATTTGTATTTATTCGGTATCAGTATCAAATATTAAATTGGTTTCTCCACCTTAGTTGTTTTGATACCTTGGTTCATTTTCTTTTCTGGATCACTTTCTCGAAAAAAACATTATCTCCCAGTGTCTTTTCCTAAATTGTCATAACTGATACTCGCATTTTCTTTAGTAATACTTCTGAAACTTTTTCCTTTATTGTGATTGATTCACTGGTACTGTCATTTACATTTCCTAATTCAGAATCACTTGGTCACTGGTCTAGTGAATGGTGTGAGGACACGGGATCGAATCCCGTTTGGGGGAATCTTTCAGGTATATAACGTTTGAAGTTATTCATCTAATCATGAACCTCTTAATGTGGCAAAAATGCTGGGAGCTAGAATTTTTTGCAAATGACCGATATGACAACAAATTCTGCTGAGAAAAATTTAACTACATTTCCTGGGCGAGGAATAATAGCGTGTGATCTGGATCATTATCGACGCCGGACATATTTTCGTTATAGTAAGGAATTTCCACTGGTTTTACTTTTACTTTTCCATATCTTTTTGCACTTCTATTAATACCGGATATTTCGTAGTCAGACAAAGTACTTCCCTTTCGTCCTTCCATTTTAACAAGTAAACTTTTTCCATTCTGCTCCATTTATTTTCCCCTTTTTTCAATGTTTCTTTCGTAATTTCTGTTGGATTATGACGCTTATTCTTCCTAAGAGTCCCTGTGGTATGTGTGTTTCTTGTTAGTATTTTTCTTGGCAAACTCACGCTGTTATACATAAACAGATGATATTCTTTTGTGATCGCATCAAGCGCAAAACGAGCGACTCAAATTTTGAGACACCTACGGCTGTCATATTTTGCACCGTAAATCGAATATTTAACATGTATCCATTCTTGGTGCATTACTTTTAACTTATGTGCCATATCTGGCTCGTTTTCCTTTAATGTATTGGCGGAACGACAAGCTATCTCGGATGAGAAGTAACGATTCGCCAAGTGACAAGTTCTCAGGTGGGTTTTGGGCCTTTTGGAAATTACATAACAAGATATTTAGCAATGGCCTTATTTTCCTGAGTTTGTCAGTTTCAACAATGTTTTGACCATAACTGCAGCTAAAAGAACGTACGACTGTTCAAATCTTGATGGTATAAAGGATGGTGGGTGAACATTTTTCTCGGGGTAGGAAATTATATTTGACCTTGAAGGATTCATAGGCAGAAAAATTCTTTGAGCTCACTCATTTCAATTGGCTTAATATTGGTTGTTCGGCAATTACTAGAATGATGACGATACGCGTTTTGGAGATATTGTGCATTGTAATTCATAGATACGAGAATCTGTCATTATTTAGTAGTTCCAGAAAAAACGGAAAAGATCTATTTCAGGCTGTGCCACTAACCCCTGCCGCTTCCTAGAGTGGCTGCATCAAAATTAAAGTTTGGAATGTCCGTGACATAATCACACCACTCATCATCACTATCTGGATTATGAACAGGACTTTCTGGATATGCAGCCTCCATATTTACTACTGGACTAATAGAGGAAATAGCTTAAATATCATTATCCGAAGAAGACATTCCGCTTGAAGCTGAAAAATTTGGGCCTAATCTGCATAACCAGTTACCGACAGACCCATTATTAACTATGGTTACCCGCAGAAAGAAAAAAATCATGTATTTAGCCGGATTTGAACGCAGGACATAGGCAGTCCTCTTACCACTTGCGCTACCGTAACCATGCCAGATATCAACATAGATCCGTAAACAAACTAACCACGCACTTAGAAATTTATAGGGGGGAAGGTTGTGCATGTCATAAAATACGCCACCGTACATTCATGCACGTCGCACATGAGTGTGAACTGAACACATACGGTGAGAGATGTTCGAAGACATGCATGTTCGACGTATTTTTTTGCTTGTACGTACGCGCTCACCACGTTGAAATACCCACACACAGCCGCACACGCTTGCGCGTTTGATGAGTGCGCGTTGAGGGATTAAGACATGTACGCCCGTGTGTGTTCCCTTATAGCAACAACTTCATATCAAATTTTTGTTTAAACATTTTCCACAAAAAATAAGATAGATAATAATTCCGGATGTTTTAAATATTCTACAACAAGCACCATAATATACCTAAAATAGAAATTTATAAACACAAAACCTCAAAATGTTTCAGTTTTATTTTTACCTTTTTTTTTACGAAAGATATAACCTCGGACGTTATAAAACCTACGTTATACCTAATAGAAATCTAGGTAGGTACATAACCTAATATCAAATGTTTCAGTTTTATTTTTGCCAATTTTCCACAAAAAAATTAGACGGATAATTAAACTCGGGCGATTTAAAACCTCTCATAAAACCGTTAAAACCTCCCAACAGACATTTTTAAGTTTTTGTGAACAATAGATAATATTTTTAGCAAAAAACGATCTATTACTTTTCCTTATTTGAATTCTATTAGAATATTTCCATTTAATGTAATTGTTTACATCAAAAAAGTTGCGCTCATTAACGGTTCCAAATTTTAATTTGAAAAATGGGATGCTAACTTCACCAAAGTTCTAGAGTTCCAGATATGAGAAAAAAAAATTTAAATTTATGAAAATTCAATTTTGCTATGCAATTGTTTCAATCAACTTATGATGTTATTTTATTCGTTCCTAAGAGTTCTTGCTAATTAAAAAAAATTATAATCAATAATAAAAAAGTTACAGTCCTTTTAGTTTAAAAAAAAATGTTAAAAAACATTTTAAAGTGTTCTAATAGTTCTCGCAGCAGATTTGGATAGAATTCGAAAATGTCTGAAATAATTTCTAATGATCGGAAGCGATCCGATAATAGTTCTCGAAGTGCACAATGCGTTTCCAAAGAGTTCGATGCTAAATATATATTTTTTTTTTAAATTATGAAAATGTAAACTTTAACCTTTATTACACATATTTAAATACTTATCAGCAATTAATGTGTTGGACGAAAAAAATTTGGATTTGGCACTAAGTTAAAGACTTGTAATCATTAAAAATATTTTTTTTCCATAGGAGGTTTGAGCTGTTTCGGTGTAAATAATTTTTCAATTATTAAATATGTATTTTATGAAAAAATGTAATTAATGAGATTCAGGAAATCATATATATATATATATATATATATATATATATATATATATATTATATATGTATATTATATATATATATATATATATATATACGATGTATATAAAGTGTAAAAAAAAGATAAAAAGATATTTCACATTTAATACACACTTTGCTCACTCTAGACATACAGACGGTGTATGTGTAAACTTTTGTACATGTATGTAATATGTATAATTAAAAATTATTTACACTGAAACAGCTCAAAACTTCTTTGAAAAAGAAAAGTCTTTAACTTCGGTGCTAAATTCAGATTGCTTTCACTCAATAGAATTTCATTTATAACTTTCCGAGTACTATCCAAATCTACTACGGGAACTATTGGAAACCCTTCAAAATATTTTTCATCAATACTTAGAAAATACACGAGGATATAGATGAGACGCTGGCCGATTTTCAAGAGTTCTGATTATTCTAAAACAATTCTCCTATAATTCTGAGCATACACAATGTCTTTCCGATGGTAAGCTTCCTTAGATAATTAGTAAAAATAGCCCATTTTCGGATAAATTATTTTTTAAAATTATATAATTAATTTTAGCATCGAAACTCTTTGGAAACACATGGTGCGCGTCGAGAACTATACGAAAAACTATTTTGGAACTATTGGAACTCTTCAAAATATTTTCCGTCGATACTTAGAAAATTTAAGGTATGAGATTCTTTAAAGTCGAATAATTCTATAAATATTAATGGGATCGCTTTCCATCATTAGAGCTTCATTCAGAACTTTTCGAATACTATCCAAATCTGCTGCAAGAACCATTAAAACTCTTTAAAATTTTTCATTTTTGATTATAATTTTTTTAAATTAGTGCGAACTCTTATGAACGAATAAAAGAACATCAAAAGTTAATTGGAACCATTGCATATCAAAATTGCATTTTCAAAAGTTTTTAATTTTTTTTAACTTTTAAAAAAAAAAAACTAAACCTACAAATAACTTAGGCACTTTAGCGTCAATCTACGTTTAAGTTTAGCATTTTTTTTTATTTCCAAACTTTTTTTAGTGACGTATTGCTGTGTTCGTATCAATTAAAAAAAGTAAACTAAACCTACAAATAACCTCGTCGCTTTAGTGGCAATCTACGTTTAAGCTTAGCTCTTTTTTTATTTCCCAACCTTTTTAGTGACGTGTTGCTGTGTTTGTATCAATTAAAAAAAATAAACCAAACCTACAAATAACCTAGGCGCTTTAGTGACAATCTATGCTTAAGTTCAGCTTTTTTTTTTTATTTCCAAACTCTTTTTAGTGTCGTGTTGCTGTGTTTGTATCAATTAAAAAAAATAAACCTACAAATAACCTCGGCGCTTTAGTGGCAATCTACGTTTAAGTTTAGCATTTTTTTTTTCAAACTCTTTTTAGCGACGTGTTGCAGTGTTTGTATCAATTTAAAAAAATACACTAAACCTACAAATAACCTAGACACTTTAGTGGCAATCTACGTTTAAGTTTAGCATTTTTTATTTCCAAACTTTTTTTTAGTGACTTGTTGCTGTGTTTGTATCAATTAAAAAAAATAAACCTACAAATAACTTCGGCGCTTTAGTGGCAATCTACGTTTAAGTTTAGCTTTTTTTTTTTCAAACTCTTTTTAGCGACGTGTTGCAGTGTTTGTATCAATTTAAAAAAATACACTAAACCTACAAATAACCTAGGCACTTTAGCATTTTTATTTCCAAACTTTTTTTATTGACGTGTTGCTGTGTTTGTGTCAATTAAAAAAATTAACCTAAATAACCTAGTGCTTTAGTGGCAATCTACGTTTAAGTTTAGCTTTTGTTTTTATTCCTAAACTTGTTTTAGAGACGTGTTGCTGTGTTTGTATCAATTAAAAAAAATAAACTAAACCTACAAATGACCTAGGCGCTTTAGTGACAATATGCGTTTAAGTTTAACATTTTTTTTTATTTCCAAACTTTTTTTAGTGTCGTGTTGTCGTTTGCATCAATTAAAAAAATGTCCTGAATCAACAAATAACCTAGACGCATTAGTGGCAATCTATGTTTAAGTGTAGAATTTTTTTAATTTCCAATCTTCATAATGACAGTACTCGTGGCCCAGCCGACCCATACTACTAATCCCTAAATGTCCAAAACGTTTAAGCCAATTCCTAAATCATAGGAAACATTTTTCTCCTTTTTAATAAACAAGTGCAAGTACATGCCTACTTATTGAAAGAATTCTTTTATCATTTTAATGCTCTTTTGTGAAAATATATATATTCCCCATTTACTTTAATTACTTTCCAAGATTCTTCTGTACAGCAATAATATTCATCGTTGCATAATTATTTTACAGTAATATGGTCTTAAACAACTTCTTTGAAAATTGACAATAAATAAACAGAACAAAACAATTTTTAAAGCGAGGCTTGTAAAATTAACTCCTTGGGTACATTTGAAGTTAAATACTTTCGCCTAATTATTTGGTTTTAATTTTCATACAATTTCGTAACACCTCTGTTTATTCATGTAATGTGAGAGGTATAAAAAAATTTAAGCAGTAACCATGTAATATCTACATTCAAACACATTCATCCAAAAATGATTTATTTTCGATTCTTGTTTGCAGACGTTTTAATAAAACAACTAACTGTAAATAATACAAAAAATGAGTTTCAGCTTAAGTCTGAATTCACCTGTAACGAATTCATTGATGAGAGTTGAAATTGAAATTTTTACAACCTTCGTCTGGTTAAAACTAAAGTTATCATACCAAATACATTTGGTGTATTTTAAGTATTGAACTACCACATCACTTTTACTTGTACTTGAATTGTCAAACTGTATCATCAGTCACCTTTTCTAATTTAAGAATTTGAATTTTATCTTTGCAAGAATTTTCTTTTTCTCTATAATTTTCTCAATTACTTCAATCTATCAGACTAAGCCATAAGGAATGTGTAAATATTCCATCTTCATCTAACCAGATAACCGTCTGTCTTGATTAGTTTGCTTTGTTTTTTTTTTTCTACATTTTCGGATTACATCTCTCTTCTCTTGTTACTACATGTTATCAACATTTATCTAAGTTCGAAACAAAATCGACGGAAATCAAGCGGTAATTGAACCTTATGCTAAGAAATGATCGCAATCGGTTTTATAGCTTTTAGATATATCCATTTTGATACTAAAAAATATTGTAAATTTTTCTTTTTCTTTGGTTAGTTAATGAATATACAGGGTGTTTCACCGGTATCGGGACGGTCTTTTACGTCGAAACGGTAGAATTTAAAAACAAAATATTGTGGCTACAACTTAAAATGCTTTTAGCATACAGGGTGTCCCAAAAAAGTGAGGCACATCACAGTTTTTTTTATGGAACACCCTATATCTGTCTTCAATTCAAAATAAGGTCAAGTTTATAAAGGTTCCCTACGCCGATCTATTATGGTTTTCAGATATTTCCATTTTCGCAAATGTGATAATTTTGAAAAACGTCGTTAATTCCCGAATAAACTAATCTAAGAAAAAACATTTAAACCTGAAAGTTAGATAGTTGATCAATCGGATAAAATATTTAGTACTCTTGAATGTTGTACGAGTGCTCACAATATTGTGTTATTTCACGAGTATATGTAGACCCCATTACCACTGTTTATTTTATTTGGAACATCCTATATTTTATTTATTATATAGATTGTCATATTAATTCTCTTTCAAACTACTGTAGCATTCCCTATACCTAAATGTTAAACTTCTCATGTAACTTAATATTTGCACCCTCCTAAAATGAATCAATATTTTCCTTAAGAAAGAATTGTGACTATAGTAATTGGAGAATTTTATGAAAACTGTCCCTTAGCATCAAGAGTTTATGTTGGCAAATATCCTGATAGGGAACATCCCAGAGAGGAAGTATTTGAACGTTCGCTGATCAAGTTTCGGGATACAGGTAATATTGCTTATAAAAAGATAACTCCGACTAAACCAGTAACTAACAATGAAAACAATGAATGTGAAGTATTACAATCTGTAACTGAAAACCAAAATACAAGTACAAGATCAATTGCTAATGAAATAGATATGTCACAGCAGTGTTTGGAGAATCCTTAAGAAACATAAATATCACCCATTTCACATACAGACGCACCAACATTTATACGGAACGGATTTTGATAGGCGCATAGAATTTTGCTTATGGACAATGGATCGCGTAGGAGAAGATAATGATTTTCTTTAACATGTTCTATTTACTGACGAAGCAACATTTGATAATACCGGTTTAGTAAACACATATAATTTTCATTATTATGACACTGAAAATAAACACTTGTTTCGTACTGTCGACCGTCAAAATCGTTGGAGTGTTAACGTTGGGGGATTGGAAATTTTGTTATTGGACCTTATTACTTGATGAAATTTGAATGGACGAAAGTTTTAAGATTTTTAAACATGAGTTTTGGTTACTTCTGTATCATGTTCCACTTAACATCCGACAAAGCGTGTGGCTGCAGTTAGATGGCGCACCTGCTCATTATACACGTAGAATGAGACATTGTTTGAATAGAAAGAGGGGTTTTGCTGAGTGGTCTGCTAGATCCCAGAAATAACCACTATGGACTTCTTTAAATGGGGTTCCATCAAGAAAATTGTTATAATACTCTCCCACGACTGCAGATGATATGAAGCTGCGAATAACAAATTCGTTGCATCGATTACACCAAACATGCTGCGTATGTTAAGAGGATCTTTTGAGGATCGAATAAGGTGTTGCATTGAGCAAAATGGACATCATATTGAACACTTACTTTATTGATCGATTATTTCTATTCCTAATGTTAGTGCAATTTGTGAATTTATTTGTGAATATCATAATTATGTTTTACTTATTTTTATCATTAAATCGTTTCACAATTAATTTTATTTACGAAATTAATAGGCAAAACAATAACCTTTCTGGCTTTTACTTTAATAAAAACACACGGTTGTTACTGAAGCGACACACACTTTTACGATAGAAGTATTCAAGTGCCTTAAGTGTATAAATTAATTATTCTTGCCGAATACTTTCAGTCTAGTAGGCCATCCTCAGGGCATTCGTCATTTAAATTCAACCAAGTGACAGGATAATTCTAGATTTACTTAGCTTGTCATAAAACAAACACTGCTTCCTAGATTAAATTATGATTTTAGAGAAAACTAATATGTATAATTTTGTAAAATTCGTAAATTACATGTAAAGTTTAACATTTAGGTATATAGAATGCTACAGTAGTTTGAGAGGAAATAAAATATAGGACTGTTCCATATAAAATAACAGTGGTAACGGGGTTTAGATGTATTCGTGAAATAACATAATATTTGAGCACCCTGTACAACATTCATCAGTACTAAATATTTTATCCGATTGAACAACTATCTAACTGTTTCAGGTTTTAATGATTTTTTCTTAGATTAGTTTATTCGAATTAACGACGTTTTTCAAAATTATTACATTTGCCGAAAAATGGAAATATCTGAAAAACTTGACCTTATCTTTTGCATAAAATTCAAAATTGAAGCCATAAAAAAAACAACTTCAACTTTGATGTGACACACTTTTGGGACACCCTGTATGCTAAAAACATGTTTAAGCTGTAGCCACAATTCGACTTTAATGTTTTGTTTTTAAATTATACCGTTTCGACGTAAGAGACCGTCCGGTTACCGGTGAAACACCCTGTATAAGGAATACAAACTACCATCTATTGCTGCGTTAAAATTATTTGGATGTTGAGAAGAAGCACACCAGTAAGAGCTTCATACTCTAGTAATATAAAACTATTTGTCTCGATTATTGAAATTTTCATGAATCTTGTGGATTATTCAAAACAATGATGTCGATATATTTGCACTATCCTATAAAAAGTCTTACTATATCCATTTTTAGTGCTTGGTTTCTATATTACGTTAACGACACGTTCCATTGTAAAATCTTATCTTTAGCTTGTGGAGGTGTGCAAAAGATAGACATTTATAATAAGAATAACAATAGTAATGCTAATTTCAGGGATTTAAGCAGGTAATAAAGTGGTACTTGTCATTTATTGTGCAGTAATGTATTATTAATTTTTCTGTACCTATTGTTGCACCAAATTTAGCATTAACAAAATTAAGCTTAGTGAACAGACACTTAACGAAATGTATCTTCCCCACTTATCAATCTGTTTTTACTCAAATTCGTTCATTGAAATCAAGACATTATCCATTGTTACTAATCTTACACGAGGTTGCAATTTAATTAAGCTTGACTAAGTGCAATTTGGTGATTATGTAACTACAAATAAAAATTGTGTAACAGTTATAAAATATGCAAGTTTATCATTATCACCGATAACAGAAAGTATTATTAAACATTTGTGTTTACACTTTTTTTTTTGCGTAACATTAATTTACGTATAAAAACAAACGTATTAACGTATATTGAAGCCAAGACATTTCAGATTTATTAAGATATCGTAAATTTCAATTGTGTCCACGGCGAAGGTCAGAACAAAGTTAAAGGTCGCATTTACCGCTAATTAACGTCTATAAACACGATACTTGCCTTGATTAACTTGCACAATTTGTCAAGTTGATTTTAATTGCGTTTCAGCACGGAGAAAGTATAAGTTTTCTATCTCACAATTTATTATTTTTAAGTTGATTTTTAAATAGCTTAAGCAATTTAATAAATAATTGCTTTTGGCAAAAATACCGCGACAGAAATTTATCATTAAAGATCAACCGACAGCCATGTATAATTCTATAATCAAAATGTTATGCTCCTGTTTTATTATTGTTAACAGAAACTACCATAGTCGAATGAATCATAGTTAAAACAAGAAATCGAAATGCTTTAGGCGTCATTTTAACAAATTACTGTAGATTTTATCCCAATACATAGTTCGTTTATCTCGTAAAATTAAATTGACTGTTTTAGGCGCCGGATTAAAGAGTTGAGATTAAAGGTTTTGTTTTTGTTATTATCGACTCTTGTATTAAAAATATATTCGGATCCCTCCATTTATTTTTATTTTTTTTACCGTTTAATAATTATACACACCCGGTCGTTGAATTGTTCTCTTTTTCAGAACCGGTGTAAAATATTAAATTGTGTTTAATTATTCATATTTATTTATAGCGTGACCTTTTGTTCACAAATGTTTGATTTACTTTATCATGTTGTACTGTAAAGTTTTAACTGATTTAGTCATTTACCATTGATTTCAATAATGTTTAAAAATCGTGAAAATATTATTGCACGAAATTGCTCGTGTAAGGTGACCATTTATATAAAAAGGAAATAAGGGACATGGACGCATCATCCGAGAAGTCTGACGAGTTCCCAATACTCAGTAAGGGGAAGGAGAGGAGAAATTTCTTTTAAATCAGGTACAAAATTATGAGTCTAAGTGACAAGTGTAGTGGTGATTTATGATTTATGACTAGTTTTAGGCATGTCACGTCATAATGCAATAGTGTCAAAAACATATATTTAATTGTGTATTTTACTTCGGTTATTAATACAATGATATCAATAATCATTTACACAGCCGCTCTTATGAAACATGATGTTCGTCACCTTTTGCCAAAACATATGTGATAGTTAGCCGATACTAAATATAACCTCAAAATTGACAATTGACGTTTAATGTTTGGGAGTGCTCCAATTATTCAAAATTACGCAAAGAACCAAAATCAAATTGAAACATGATTTAATGTATTTTACAAATTGTTACTAACAATTATGGTTAACACTACAATTATGTTAAGGTTAGTATTGGTGTACTATCATATATGTTGCAGCAAATGGTTACTCACGACATGTTTCATAGGAGCGGCGCCACCTTTTTTTCCAGTCACAGACATTAAACATCAAATGTCAATTTTGAGGTTATACTTCGTATGGGCGCACTATCACATATGTTGCGGCCAATGATTACTAACGTCATGTTTCATAAAAGCGGCTGTGTCCGTTATTTTTATCGCGCCGTAGTACATAGTTAATAAAATGGCGAGCTAAACGTTACTCATTTGTATATTTTTCCATTGAATGCACCATTTGTAAAATATCTGGGCGATCTTGGAGATATAATCTATTTTTTTATTTGCCCCCTAGATTTTGGGAGTTATTTTTACAAAGCTGGTATAATATTTTTCGCTAACGTCAAATTTGATTAATTTATTTTCGCATGATTGATATATGTTGCCTTTGTTTTCGAGTATAAAAATGAGGATTATTTTTAGTTGCATCAAATTATTTTGTGAAATTTAATGAAAATCTTTTATTTCAAACTAAAGACACCCCAGAATAAATTTATGGGTAAGTTATAATACGGCGGAACCGTACTTCTTCACTCAAAATTCAATAGGCTCCTTCTATTATTATACAGTGATCCGTACGTGGTTACTATTCATTTCAATTAAATGTGGCAACTGTTAAATTAATTTTGACATATAATCAGATTTGAGGTTAGTGAGAAGCTTCCAATCTAATTTTTCACGGTCGCATACAAAGGACACTGATGGCCAATGCTATTAAGCATATCTTCGTAAATCTGCTTACCCTTTAACCCCTTTAGATGCAGATACTTGATGATGGCTCGATACTCCAATTTTTCAATTTTGACTTTTTGACGTGAAACTTGACACTGAGTCGTCTGATAAGTTATTCTTCGTGCTATGGCAACGCAATATTTTCATTACCCACGGAACTGGCCTAGGCTAAATAGGTACATTCTGGTATTTTCACTCTTGAAGTGGTTAAAAACCTTGAGCGATTGTTAGTCAATAGAAACCGAAACTTCTTTCTACTCTTTAATTTTTGACTGGTTGTATATTTTTAATGTACAAAATTTCATCAAAAATCAAAGAATCGGCTATGTGGCTATCAGGGTGTTGTTTTGAAAACAGTAAATGAGTATCTGACACCTGACCACAGAGGTTTTTTTGGCAATACCAACAGATTCCACTTGCAGCAGACCTTTATGAAATCTAGAAGCTACGTGTGAAGAAACCATAGCTAAACCATTAAGAATCAATATGGGACATTTTTCTTGAGAGGCAAAGTAATTATGTAACTATTTTCTATCGAAGGTAACAACGCTAACCATCTGGTTTTACAGTGTCCCAACAGTTTTGGTATCCAACATTAACAAACTCACAAAATTCTTTTAATTGTTCAACTCGAACAGTATAAATGCAGAAATAGCCATACATTTTCCTAATAATGGCTTCGATGTCAATAGGCAAGCAGTGTGATAATGTGTGAATACAGTTATGAAGGATATGAGCAGCACAGTTCACCTATATAAAGGTCTTTTAAGTAACTGCTTAACTTTATGGAAGACGTTATTTTAGCCATGTCTTGCTGCTCCTCCAAAATTGCAATTTGTTTTGTAAGCGTACAGTGCCCTTACTTTTGTTGTTAATTCATATTTCTAAACCGTTTTATAATATATTCGGATATATTGTCTGAAGTTTCACTTGAAAGATTTTGAACTTCCAAAAGTTTTACTTGAACACCCTGGCGTTTCATAAAATATCTTGAGTGTAAGGCACATTTTACGCTACCGTGATTTTGAACAATCGGTATAGATTGTTACAAAATTGATCGTTCAAGGTCATTTTGTATGGAACTTAATGATCCTTTTTGTACAATGTGTCGCAATACTTTCACTGTGCACAACATTTTAAGTGCTTACATAACTATCTGAAGTTGTCTTTCTGATAAATGGATATTCACTTTCCAAATGTATTAAATGTGCACTTTCTTTTTATTATTTTCCGATTTTCTGCCGTTCTAGATACACACTGCACTTTAATGATTATTTATTTAAAAACAGTTATTTATTGGCACTTAACGTTAATCTTAACTAACAAACTATTTACACTACATTTATTTACACGCACCGGTATATTTATTTTTCACACGTACAAAACACCATCGTAAGCAAATTCTATTCGCGGTAGGCTTGATACTGCCTGATACTGCCTCATAAGCGGGATCGCGCTCTATTTGTGTAAGTCGACAATTCGTGCTAAAATAGTTTCGTAAATTGTAGATGTTTGATTAATTGCTTCTAAACAATGAAATGGCAGAAACGGGACAAAAAGAGACTATAAATACTGGACTGTCCTGATTTTTTTAAATTTTAGCTGATTTTTTTGAAATTTTGAATACGCGAAATTTCACATGATATAAACCAACACGCACCGGTATATTTATTTTTCACACGTACAAAACACCGTCGTAAGCAAATTCTATTCGCGGTAGGCTTGATACTACCTGATACTGGCTCATAAGCGGGATCGCGCTCTATTGGTGTAAGTCGACAATTCGTGCTAAAATAGTTTCGTAAATTGTAGATGTTTGATTAATTGCTTCTAAACAATGAAATGTCAGAAACGGGCCAAAAAGAGACTATAAATACTGGACTGTCCTATTTTTTTTTTAATTTTAGCTGATTTTTTGAAATTTTGAATACGCGAAGTTTCACTTGATATAAACCATGTATCTAATGTGCGCAAGTTTTAAGCTATTTTAGTTTTTTTTAATCTTTTGGAAGATGAAACGTTAAAATTAATTTTCAAAGTATGTGTCAGTCTGGCTAACCTTTGTCAGGACTAGCACATTTAAGACAAACGAGAGTTTACCGAACACTATTTTGAAAACTTTTCAAAACATTTTGTATGATGTCCAGATACTGGCTCCAAACTTCGCCATATTGCTTATATTTTAGAGGCGGCCCGGAAAACAAAATTCAATTTTTTCTAAATGATAAAGAGTGCTTGATTCGGAAATTTAATAGGTATTTCGCTAATCTGCACACAAAAAAACATTTATTAGCAAATCGGAAAATCACCTAATTTATTAATCATAATTTCCTCTTCTAATGACTACAATGTCCGCCTTTTGTAAATACTAGGTGAACTTAATTCGAAATCGTTCTAAAGTAAAGTAGAAAAGTACTTTTAGTAAATTTTTAACTGTGGTCTATTTTGGCCTCCATCGACAAAGTAATTTTTTAAGCGGTAGGAAGAGTAAGTACTTCATATGGATATAAGTGATATTCCGATAAAGTGTGAATATAGTTCATATTAATCACAAAGTGGAGAGCCAACTTATTTCTTGCTGGTAGATTGCACTTGTAAAGTGCGTATCAGTTTGGGATGATCTAATCTATAGGTAGGTATGTCACGTATCTGTTATAGTAATAATTTCCTTAAAACATTATTTTCCAACCAAATTGTCTACAACATTCACATATTCTTTCATATGATATCTAATGCTTCACTAAAGTACCAGTTGCGTATCATTTACACAAACTTACATTCTGCATACGCAAAGAAATTTTTTCGTGCAAACTCACTTCATTTACATTCAAAATACGTTCCATACGCTATCAAGATACTGCATATACACGATGCGTCAAAATAACCTCACAGCGGATCGCAACGGTACATACGGTATACGTTGCATTAAATCCCATCACTTTTACGTACTGAATAGTGTAAATCCACCGTTTTGGCTAAAGGGAGCTATGAAAGCTCAAGCAGAAAGAAAGGAAATACTCCGTCACTGAGTAAATTCGAAAAGGAGCAAGGGTAACAGAAAGAAAAGATTAGTACATTATAAGAAAACAGAATAAATAAAAAAGTGCTCCAGTGTTTAATGAGCATACAAAGAGGACAAAACCAAACAAAAGATATCGTTTCTTTAAATTAATATTACTCAAAAGAAATAGATCCCTCATGAATTAAGTCCATAAATCATCAAATTTTATCCAGCACTTGAGGATAAAATCAGTAATATAAATGAAAAAGCTACCATATGATTTCTTTATATAAGTAATTACATTAACATATACTACAATCGTAGAAACGTAAACTTCATGATTTATATATTTCAATTCACAGCTACTGCTGGAATACTTCAACAATGCAAAAAGAATGGATGTCAAACGTAACATAAAATTCTTGTACGAGTAGATATAAACGTAGAATTAAATATAGAAATAAACATATTTTAGTGGTAAGACCGCGTAATTGGTATTTATTCGCAATTTCCTTATCAACGAATTGAACCTTTCTAATTAAAAGCATTCAGCCCCATTTCTCCAATGGTTTGTTCCCTAAAAGCTGAAAAGTCTCGTAAATTATTTGACGATATTAATTATAAACTTGCGACCCACGCCTTACAACTTTCAGTTGCTGGTGTGAGAGGTTAGTTTGTAAAGCGAGTAAGCTGGGTTTGCAAATAAAATTAAACACCTTGAAACTCTTGGATACTCTCGGATCATTGGAGTTATCAGATTAAAATACAATCAAAGAAAGCTCAAATGTTCAAGAACCACGCAACAAGTGAGATATGTCTCCAAGGAGATTTTTAGTGTCATAATATGTTTCTTTTACCCGAAACAAGGAAACTGTCTGAAAGGACTACTAATAAAAATTTGAAGAGCTTGAAATCAAATTTGACCACAGAAGGAAATTACAAAAGTAGGCGATCGTAAATGTTAATTTGTAGTAACATTGTTGTGATAGGTGGACTAATATCGAAATGTGCCAATGTGTACAACGGATTGACGTACATAAGGTTTATTTTTATCTATTTGGGGGCCAATCTCATACACGTAAAATGTGTTACTTAAAAAACACTAAAGTATTACACAACCAGCTTTTTTTTTCAAAGAATTAGAAATTATAGAAGTATTATAGGTGTCACGCGTAAATTCAGTAGAAAGCTCTTTGATCTGATTTACTGAATTGCGGAAACTCTTCTTACAAGTTTCTGCATTGACCTAAATATAGAATAATAAATTTACAAATCATAAATACCAGTTTACAAGCGTCCATTTTAAAAAATATTTTTTTTGCTTCAACTCCGTCTTACCAACAGACGGAGATGGATAAACGCAGATGAGCAATATTTTTCTTCTTTGTGGCTTCTTCATTACGTTGAGCGTTAAGGCAAATTTAATTTTGTATTTAAACAAGAGCTTCGCGATTTCGGTTAATGTTAGGGAGGCTACGGTATATTAATTATAAATTTCTCTGTATCTTTTAGCTTTTTTTTTTGTAATTTCACGTTTAATACGGCTATATGTATATGTTAACTCTTTTAAGAATGCAATAGATCATTATATGCGATAAAATCAAGAATAATAAAATATTCCTATTAGGAGAATGTTACAGAAAACACCCCATGTAAGTTTATGAAGCAGCATTCTTGGAGTCAAAAAGTGCAGAAATAAATTTTATGCAAGTTATAAAAAACTTCCGCTTCTAATTAAATAAAACCTAAAAATAGTCAAGAATGTACAATTTTATTTTTGTTTATTTTTATATTAGCGCGTGCAATGTTGTACTTGCTTTGCCAACTTGTGTTAACATTTTTACTTACTCCATATAAATTTAAATTTGTTGAAATTTAAACTACCTTTTTTAATTAAATTTAGGCGCTGTTTCAAAATATACTAGATCAAAGGAATTACGGTTTTTCAAAAGATATCTGCCTTCATACTTAAAAACATACCCTATAACATATTTGGAATTCAAATAATATTAATAAATATCAACTGACACGTCAAGAGTTTCCATTTTCTTCTGATTAACATATTTTTGCAAAATTTACACGATACGCAAAAATTTTTTAGTGTTTGACAAATGGTAGTAGTCATAAATTTTATCTTATATTTTCAAATAATAGTATCATTTTATAGACACTTACAACAATTAACGTATATTCGGACGGCGAAAGCGTCGCGACGTTGGTCTATTTGGGTACATGCCCGATTGAGGTCATCACACCGCCACAACACGTTATAAAATAATGTAGAAGATGCGTAAATTTGTACAATAACAAAATTAGACTTGAAAATATTATTTTCAGTATAAATATTATTTTTGTACATTTATCAATCCTAAAATTAATATTTTTAGTGTTCTTTGCCAATAAGTGTTTTTAAATTTTATGTAAAATGAGTCATTGTTGTTGGTGTGCAAAATACCCTTTTAAAATGTATTAATTCAAGTTTTTAAAGCTGTTCATGTTACAATTTTAGTGAATAATTTAATTAACTAAAACTGGTATGACCTTTTGAAGGTTATATGGTAATACCATGTTATTAATTCCAAATATTAACACTACATGATTCCTTTCTTTCCGAAGTGTTATTATAGACCTTTAAGAGTATAATTTTGTTACCTATTTTCAGAAGGCCAGTAGGTAGCTAAGTTAGAAAATAAAACAACACAAGGTACTGCGTATTCCAAATCTTTCTGATTAACTGACTTAGGGACAACTGTATTGATTGGATAACCTTCATCTGTTGATTCTTTAGTGATTAGTAACCAAAACAGTAACTAAACCCTTTAAAGAGTAAAATTATTTTTCTAAAACTACCTTAGAAACAATTACTTTCGTCTCCAAGAAGGGCAAGGAAAATGGGATTTTCCTCTCTAGTGAGGAAAGCAAAAACAATGTTGCCGCGTTAATAATGACATTTAAAATTGGAACACACTCGTATCAATTTCTTTATTCCTCGTCGTATAGGTTTTGAACAAACTCCGTTCGCTAGGTACTATTTATACAAAAATTATATTTACGTCGTAATTCTTAAAGTACTTACATACACGTAGATTGTAATAGGTTTCCTTCAAATTTTATTTATTTATTACATTATCCTTCTTCCCTTGCACTTTTTAAATAAGGGACTATGCCGTACCAATAGGAATCATCAGCGACGGTCTCGTGGGAGCATCATTCAAAACCAAATTAAATTGTAGAATTGTCAATTTTTCACAAATTATTGTTATAAAACGTTATTGTATTTATAGTTATTAATGACAAGCGAAGACGAACCCATAGGGTGTACCCTACCTGAAATTAGAGAAATTGCACAGGCCTTAATAAATAATTTATTACCAACAAATCCATACAAAGGTATGTAAATGGAAAGGAAACATTGATGTGAGCAAAGAAATATACAAAATTACTCCGAAAATATATTACTGCCTTATTTTAAAGAATCAGTAAATATTTCAAATTAACTAGTTACCAGTCGCGCGTTGCTGCGATCTCAGAATAGAAAAGGGGGGATATTAAAATTTTGTGATACACGTGTCTCATAATTTTAATTGAAGAGTAGTATGTTTACCAATTTTCGAGTCAATCGATCCATAGAATAAAAAGTTTCACAAAAACTCAACTCCCCATTTCATCCTCTTAGGGTGGTATTTCGAAAAACCTTTCTTAGTGGATACTTACACTCCACAAATCAATAAATCCAAACCGATGCAGCTGTTGAATCGCATTTGCGGCGCGCGAACTGTCAAACGCGCAAAGTTTAAATAGTCGTTAAGTTTTCTTAAATTTTCCAATTTTCTACGCAATTTTCTTAATTTTTCTTTCCGTAAGAACTTTCTACAAAGTATTATAAAACTTACGAAAATCTATGAAATCTGTGAAGTCATTCTCAAGTTATGGCGTGACCACGGTAAATAGGCATTCATTTATATATAAGTATTCCGTACAGCAAAAAATAAAACTCAACGAAGCTTAATAATCACTCAGGAGGAAAGTTTTGCAAACATAAATTTGGTGGAACTTTACAGAAAATATATTAATTTGCGACCAAAAACGTTGCTTATTTGCTATAGATCCGAAAGTGTACAGTATAACCAGTGGGTATAAATACGATTTCAAAAATACCAAATCCTTACATTGGGCATTGTTTACGTCGCACATCAGCCTTTCTATTAGTTAACTAGGAGGAAATCTATTGCAACTAAAGCAACATGGAGGCTGAAAATAGTCTAATGTAACAAAAGGTTATATCGATTCTTGTTTGCAGACGTTTTAATAAAACAACTAACTGTAAATAATACAAAAATGAGTTTCAGATTAAGTCTGAATTCACCTGTAACGAATTCATTGATGAGAGTTGAAATTGAAATTTTTACAACCTTCGTCTGGTTAAAACCAAAGTTGTTATCATACCAAATACATTTGGCGTATTTTAAGTATTGAACTACCACATCACTTTTACTTGTACTTGAATTGTCAAACTGTATCATCAGTCACCTTTTCTAATTTAAGAATTTGAATTTTATCTTTGCAAGAATTTTCTTTTTCTCTATAATTTTCTCAATTACTTCAATCTATCAGACTAAGCCATAAGGAATGTGTAAATATTCCATCTTCATCTAACCAGATAACCGTCTGTCTTGATTAGTTTGCTTTGTTTTTTTTTTTCTACATTTTCGGATTACATCTCTCTTCTCTTGTTACTACATGTTATCAACATTTATCTAAGTTCGAAACAAAATCGACGGAAATCAAGCGGTAATTGAACCTTATGCTAAGAAATGATCGCAATCGGTTTTATAGCTTTTAGATATATCCATTTTGATACTAAAAAATATTGTAAATTTTTCTTTTTCTTTGGTTAGTTAATGAATATACAGGGTGTTTCACCGGTATCGGGACGGTCTTTTACGTCGAAACGGTAGAATTTAAAAACAAAATATTGTGGCTACAACTTAAAATGCTTTTAGCATACAGGGTGTCCCAAAAAAGTGTGGCACATCAAAGTTTTTTTTTTATGGAACACCCTATATCTGTCTTCAATTCAAAATAAGGTCAAGTTTCATAAAGGTTCCCTACGCCGATCTATTATGGTTTTTCAGATATTTCCATATTCGCCAAATGTGATAATTTTGAAAGACGTAGGTAATTCCCGAATAAACTAATCTAAGAAAAAATCATTTAAACCTGAAAGTTAGATAGTTGATCAATCGGATAAAATATTTAGTACTCTTGAATGTTGTACAGAGTGCTCGCAATATTGTGTTATTTCACGAGTATATGTAGACCCCATTACCACTGTTTATTTTATTTGGAACATCCTATATTTTATTTATTATATAGATTGTCATATTAATTCCCTTTCAAACTACTGTAGCATTCCCTATACCTAAATGTTAAACTTCTCATGTAACTTAATATTTGCACCCTCCTAAAATGAATCAATATTTTCCTTAAGAAAGAATTGTGACTATAGTAATTGGAGAATTTTATGAAAACTGTCCCTTAGCATCAAGAGTTTATGTTGGCAAATATCCTGATAGGGAACATCCCAGAGAGGAAGTATTTGAACGTTCGCTGATCAAGTTTCGGGATACAGGTAATATTGCTTATAAAAAGATAACTCCGACTAAACCAGTAACTAACAATGAAAACAATGAATGTGAAGTATTACAATCTGTAACTGAAAACCAAAATACAAGTACAAGATCAATTGCTAATGAAATAGATATGTCACAGCAGTGTTTGGAGAATCCTTAAGAAACATAAATATCACCCATTTCACATACAGACGCACCAACATTTATACGGAACGGATTTTGATAGGCGCATAGAATTTTGCTTATGGACAATGGATCGCGTAGGAGAAGATAATGATTTTCTTTAACATGTTCTATTTACTGACGAAGCAACATTTGATAATACCGGTTTAGTAAACACATATAATTTTCATTATTATGACACTGAAAATAAACACTTGTTTCGTACTGTCGACCGTCAAAATCGTTGGAGTGTTAACGTTGGGGGATTGGAAATTTTGTTATTGGACCTTATTACTTGATGAAATTTGAATGGACGAAAGTTTTAAGATTTTTAAACATGAGTTTTGGTTACTTCTGTATCATGTTCCACTTAACATCCGACAAAGCGTGTGGTTGCAGTTAGACGGCGCACCTGCTCATTGTACACGTAGAGTGAGACATTGTTTGAATAGAAAGAGGGGTTTTGCTGAGTGGTCTGCTAGATCCCAGAAATAACCACTATGGACTTCTTTAAATGGGGTTCCATCAAGAAAATTGTTATAATACTCTCCACGACTGCAGATGATATGAAGCTGCGAATAACAAATTCGTTGCATCGATTACACCAAACATGCTGCGTATGTTAAGAGGATCTTTTGAGGATCGAATAAGGTGTTGCATTGAGCAAAATGGACATCATATTGAACACTTACTTTATTGATCGATTATTTCTATTCCTAATGTTAGTGCAATTTGTGAATTTATTTGTGAATATCATAATTATGTTTTACTTATTTTTATCATTAAATCGTTTCACAATTAATTTTATTTACGAAATTAATAGGCAAAACAATAACCTTTCTGGCTTTTACTTTAATAAAAACACACGGTTGTTACTGAAGCGACACACACTTTTACGATAGAAGTATTCAAGTGCCTTAAGTGTATAAATTAATTATTCTTGCCGAATACTTTCAGTCTAGTAGGCCATCCTCAGGGCATTCGTCATTTAAATTCAACAAGTGACAGGATAATTCAAGTTTTACTTAGCTTGTCATAAAACAAACACTGCTTCCTAGATTAAATTATGATTTTAGAGAAAACTAATATGTATAATTTTGTAAAATTCGTAAATTACATGTAAAGTTTAACATTTAGGTATATAGAATGCTACAGTAGTTTGAGAGGAAATAAAATATAGGACTGTTCCATATAAAATAACAGTGGTAACGGGGTTTAGATGTATTCGTGAAATAACATAATATTTGAGCACCCTGTACAACATTCATCAGTACTAAATATTTTATCCGATTGAACAACTATCTAACTGTTTCAGGTTTTAATGATTTTTTCTTAGATTAGTTTATTCGAATTAACGACGTTTTTCAAAATTATTACATTTGCCGAAAAATGGAAATATCTGAAAAACTTGACCTTATCTTTTGCATAAAATTCAAAATTGAAGCCATAAAAAACAACAACTTCAACTTTGATGTGACACACTTTTGGGACACCCTGTATGCTAAAAACATGTTTAAGCTGTAGCCACAATTCGACTTTAATGTTTTGTTTTTAAATTATACCGTTTCGACGTAAGAGACCGTCCGGTTACCGGTGAAACACCCTGTATAAGGAATACAAACTACCATCTATTGCTGCGTTAAAATTATTTGGATGTTGAGAAGAAGCACACCAGTAAGAGCTTCATACTCTAGTAATATAAAACTATTTGTCTCGATTATTGAAATTTTCATGAATCTTGTGGATTATTCAAAACAATGATGTCGATATATTTGCACTATCCTATAAAAAGTCTTACTATATCCATTTTTAGTGCTTGGTTTCTATATTACGTTAACGACACGTTCCATTGTAAAATCTTATCTTTAGCTTGTGGAGGTGTGCAAAAGATAGACATTTATAATAAGAATAACAATAGTAATGCTAATTTCAGGGATTTAAGCAGGTAATAAAGTGGTACTTGTCATTTATTGTGCAGTAATGTATTATTAATTTTTCTGTACCTATTGTTGCACCAATTTAGCATTAACAAAATTTAGCTTAGTGAACAGACACTTAACGAAATGTATCTTCCCCACTTATCAATCTGTTTTTACTCAAATTCGTTCATTGAAATCAAGACATTATCCATTGTTACTAATCTTACACGAGGTTGCAATTTAATTAAGCTTGACTAAGTGCAATTTGGTGATTATGTAACTACAAATAAAAATTGTGTAACAGTTATAAAATATGCAAGTTTATCATTATCACCGATAACAGAAAGTATTATTAAACATTTGTGTTTACACTTTTTTTTTTGCGTAACATTAATTTACGTATAAAAACAAACGTATTAACGTATATTGAAGCCAAGACATTTCAGATTTATTAAGATATCGTAAATTTCAATTGTGTCCACGGCGAAGGTCAGAACAAAGTTAAAGGTCGCATTTACCGCTAATTAACGTCTATAAACACGATACTTGCCTTGATTAACTTGCACAATTTGTCAAGTTGATTTTAATTGCGTTTCAGCACGGAGAAAGTATAAGTTTTCTATCTCACAATTTATTATTTTTAAGTTGATTTTTAAATAGCTTAAGCAATTTAATAAATAATTGCTTTTGGCAAAAATACCGCGACAGAAATTTATCATTAAAGATCAACCGACAGCCATGTATAATTCTATAATCAAAATGTTATGCTCCTGTTTTATTATTGTTAACAGAAACTACCATAGTCGAATGAATCATAGTTAAAACAAGAAATCGAAATGCTTTAGGCGTCATTTTAACAAATTACTGTAGATTTTATCCCAATACATAGTTCGTTTATCTCGTAAAATTAAATTGACTGTTTTAGGCGCCGGATTAAAGAGTTGAGATTAAAGGTTTTGTTTTTGTTATTATCGACTCTTGTATTAAAAATATATTCGGATCCCTCCATTTATTTTTATTTTTTTTACCGTTTAATAATTATACACACCCGGTCGTTGAATTGTTCTCTTTTTCAGAACCGGTGTAAAATATTAAATTGTGTTTAATTATTCATATTTATTTATAGCGTGACCTTTTGTTCACAAATGTTTGATTTACTTTATCATGTTGTACTGTAAAGTTTTAACTGATTTAGTCATTTACCATTGATTTCAATAATGTTTAAAAATCGTGAAAATATTATTGCACGAAATTGCTCGTGTAAGGTGACCATTTATGTAAAAAGGAAATAAGGGACATGGACGCATCATCCGAGAAGTCTGACGAGTTCCCAATACTCAGTAAGGGGAAGGAGAGGAGAAATTTCTTTTAAATCAGGTACAAAATTATGAGTCTAAGTGACAAGTGTAGTGGTGATTTATGATTTATGACTAGTTTTAGGCATGTCACGTCATAATGCAATAGTGTCAAAAACATATATTTAATTGTGTATTTTACTTCGGTTATTAATACAATGATATCAATAATCATTTACACAGCCGCTCTTATGAAACATGATGTTCGTCACCTTTTGCCAAAACATATGTGATAGTTAGCCGATACTAAATATAACCTCAAAATTGACAATTGACGTTTAATGTTTGGGAGTGCTCCAATTATTCAAAATTACGCAAAGAACCAAAATCAAATTGAAACATGATTTAATGTATTTTACAAATTGTTACTAACAATTATGGTTAACACTACAATTATGTTAAGGTTAGTATTGGTGTACTATCATATATGTTGCAGCAAATGGTTACTCACGACATGTTTCATAGGAGCGGCGCCACCTTTTTTTCCAGTCACAGACATTAAACATCAAATGTCAATTTTGAGGTTATACTTCGTATGGGCGCACTATCACATATGTTGCGGCCAATGATTACTAACGTCATGTTTCATAAAAGCGGCTGTGTCCGTTATTTTTATCGCGCCGTAGTACATAGTTAATAAAATGGCGAGCTAAACGTTACTCATTTGTATATTTTTCCATTGAATGCACCATTTGTAAAATATCTGGGCGATCTTGGAGATATAATCTATTTTTTTATTTGCCCCCTAGATTTTGGGAGTTATTTTTACAAAGCTGGTATAATATTTTTCGCTAACGTCAAATTTGATTAATTTATTTTCGCATGATTGATATATGTTGCCTTTGTTTTCGAGTATAAAAATGAGGATTATTTTTAGTTGCATCAAATTATTTTGTGAAATTTAATGAAAATCTTTTATTTCAAACTAAAGACACCCCAGAATAAATTTATGGGTAAGTTATAATACGGCGGAACCGTACTTCTTCACTCAAAATTCAATAGGCTCCTTCTATTATTATACAGTGATCCGTACGTGGTTACTATTCATTTCAATTAAATGTGGCAACTGTTAAATTAATTTTGACATATAATCAGATTTGAGGTTAGTGAGAAGCTTCCAATCTAATTTTTCACGGTCGCATACAAAGGACACTGATGGCCAATGCTATTAAGCATATCTTCGTAAATCTGCTTACCCTTTAACCCCTTTAGATGCAGATACTTGATGATGGCTCGATACTCCAATTTTTCAATTTTGACTTTTTGACGTGAAACTTGACACTGAGTCGTCTGATAAGTTATTCTTCGTGCTATGGCAACGCAATATTTTCATTACCCACGGAACTGGCCTAGGCTAAATAGGTACATTCTGGTATTTTCACTCTTGAAGTGGTTAAAAACCTTGAGCGATTGTTAGTCAATAGAAACCGAAACTTCTTTCTACTCTTTAATTTTTGACTGGTTGTATATTTTTAATGTACAAAATTTCATCAAAAATCAAAGAATCGGCTATGTGGCTATCAGGGTGTTGTTTTGAAAACAGTAAATGAGTATCTGACACCTGACCACAGAGGTTTTTTTGGCAATACCAACAGATTCCACTTGCAGCAGACCTTTATGAAATCTAGAAGCTACGTGTGAAGAAACCATAGCTAAACCATTAAGAATCAATATGGGACATTTTTCTTGAGAGGCAAAGTAATTATGTAACTATTTTCTATCGAAGGTAACAACGCTAACCATCTGGTTTTACAGTGTCCCAACAGTTTTGGTATCCAACATTAACAAACTCACAAAATTCTTTTAATTGTTCAACTCGAACAGTATAAATGCAGAAATAGCCATACATTTTCCTAATAATGGCTTCGATGTCAATAGGCAAGCAGTGTGATAATGTGTGAATACAGTTATGAAGGATATGAGCAGCACAGTTCACCTATATAAAGGTCTTTTAAGTAACTGCTTAACTTTATGGAAGACGTTATTTTAGCCATGTCTTGCTGCTCCTCCAAAATTGCAATTTGTTTTGTAAGCGTACAGTGCCCTTACTTTTGTTGTTAATTCATATTTCTAAACCGTTTTATAATATATTCGGATATATTGTCTGAAGTTTCACTTGAAAGATTTTGAACTTCCAAAAGTTTTACTTGAACACCCTGGCGTTTCATAAAATATCTTGAGTGTAAGGCACATTTTACGCTACCGTGATTTTGAACAATCGGTATAGATTGTTACAAAATTGATCGTTCAAGGTCATTTTGTATGGAACTTAATGATCCTTTTTGTACAATGTGTCGCAATACTTTCACTGTGCACAACATTTTAAGTGCTTACATAACTATCTGAAGTTGTCTTTCTGATAAATGGATATTCACTTTCCAAATGTATTAAATGTGCACTTTCTTTTTATTAT
Organism: Vesta saturnalis; assembly: GCA_036346205.1. NCBI lineage: Eukaryota > Metazoa > Arthropoda > Insecta > Coleoptera > Lampyridae > Vesta > Vesta saturnalis. The sequence goes on from JARFJB010000743.1 coordinate 2,153,466, forward strand.
TTTCCGATTTTCTGCCGTTCTAGATACACACTGCACTTTAATGATTATTTATTTAAAAACAGTTATTTATTGGCACTTAACGTTAATCTTAACTAACAAACTATTTACACTACATTTATTTACACGCACCGGTATATTTATTTTTCACACGTACAAAACACCATCGTAAGCAAATTCTATTCGCGGTAGGCTTGATACTGCCTGATACTGCCTCATAAGCGGGATCGCGCTCTATTTGTGTAAGTCGACAATTCGTGCTAAAATAGTTTCGTAAATTGTAGATGTTTGATTAATTGCTTCTAAACAATGAAATGGCAGAAACGGGACAAAAAGAGACTATAAATACTGGACTGTCCTGATTTTTTTAAATTTTAGCTGATTTTTTTGAAATTTTGAATACGCGAAATTTCACATGATATAAACCAACACGCACCGGTATATTTATTTTTCACACGTACAAAACACCGTCGTAAGCAAATTCTATTCGCGGTAGGCTTGATACTACCTGATACTGGCTCATAAGCGGGATCGCGCTCTATTGGTGTAAGTCGACAATTCGTGCTAAAATAGTTTCGTAAATTGTAGATGTTTGATTAATTGCTTCTAAACAATGAAATGTCAGAAACGGGCCAAAAAGAGACTATAAATACTGGACTGTCCTATTTTTTTTTTAATTTTAGCTGATTTTTTGAAATTTTGAATACGCGAAGTTTCACTTGATATAAACCATGTATCTAATGTGCGCAAGTTTTAAGCTATTTTAGTTTTTTTTAATCTTTTGGAAGATGAAACGTTAAAATTAATTTTCAAAGTATGTGTCAGTCTGGCTAACCTTTGTCAGGACTAGCACATTTAAGACAAACGAGAGTTTACCGAACACTATTTTGAAAACTTTTCAAAACATTTTTGTATGATGTCCAGATACTGGCTCCAAACTTCGCCATATTGCTTATATTTTAGAGGCGGCCGGAAAACAAAATTCAATTTTTTCTAAATGATAAAGAGTGCTTGATTCGGAAATTTAATAGGTATTTCGCTAATCTGCACACAAAAAAACATTTATTAGCAAATCGGAAAATCACCTAATTTATTAATCATAATTTCCTCTTCTAATGACTACAATGTCCGCCTTTTGTAAATACTAGGTGAACTTAATTCGAAATCGTTCTAAAGTAAAGTAGAAAAGTACTTTTAGTAAATTTTTAACTGTGGTCTATTTTGGCCTCCATCGACAAAGTAATTTTTTAAGCGGTAGGAAGAGTAAGTACTTCATATGGATATAAGTGATATTCCGATAAAGTGTGAATATAGTTCATATTAATCACAAAGTGGAGAGCCAACTTATTTCTTGCTGGTAGATTGCACTTGTAAAGTGCGTATCAGTTTGGGATGATCTAATCTATAGGTAGGTATGTCACGTATCTGTTATAGTAATAATTTCCTTAAAACATTATTTTCCAACCAAATTGTCTACAACATTCACATATTCTTTCATATGATATCTAATGCTTCACTAAAGTACCAGTTGCGTATCATTTACACAACTTACATTCTGCATACGCAAAGAAATTTTTTCGTGCAAACTCACTTCATTTACATTCAAAATACGTTCCATACGCTATCAAGATACTGCATATACACGATGCGTCAAAATAACCTCACAGCGGATCGCAACGGTACATACGGTATACGTTGCATTAAATCCCATCACTTTTACGTACTGAATAGTGTAAATCCACCGTTTTGGCTAAAGGGAGCTATGAAAGCTCAAGCAGAAAGAAAGGAAATACTCCGTCACTGAGTAAATTCGAAAAGGAGCAAGGGTAACAGAAAGAAAAGATTAGTACATTATAAGAAAACAGAATAAATAAAAAAGTGCTCCAGTGTTTAATGAGCATACAAAGAGGACAAAACCAAACAAAAGATATCGTTTCTTTAAATTAATGTTACTCAAAAGAAATAGATCCCCTCATGAATTAAGTCCATAAATCATCAAATTTTATCCAGCACTTGGAGGGGATAAAATCAGTGATATAAATGAAAAAGCTACCATATGATTTCTTTATATAAGTAATTACATTATCATATACTACAATCGTAGAAACGTAAACTTCATGATTTATATATTTCAATTCACAGCTACTGCTGGAATACTTCAACAATGCAAAAAGAATGGATTTCAAACGTAACATAAAATTCTTGTACGAGTAGATATAAACGTAGAATTAAATATAGAAATAAACATATTTTAGTGGTAAGACCGCGTAATTGGTATTTATTCGCAATTTCCTTATCAACGAATTGAACCTTTCTAATTAAAAGCATTCAGCCCATTTCTCCAATGGTTTGTTCCCTAAAAGCTGAAAAGTCTCGTAAATTATTTGACGATATTAATTATAAACTTGCGACCCACGCCTTACAACTTTCAGTTGCTGGTGTGAGAGGTTAGTTTGTAAAGCGAGTAAGCTGGGTTTGCAAATAAAATTAAACACCTTGAAACTCTTGGATACTCTGGGATAATTGGAGTTATCAGATTAAATACAATCAAAGAAAGCTCAAATGTTCAAGAACCACGCAACAAGTGAGATATGTCTCCAAGGAGATTTTTAGTGTCATAATATGTTTCTTTTACCCGAAATAAGGCAACTGTTTGAAAGGACTACCAATAAAAATTTGAAGAGCTTGAAATCAAATTTGACCACAGAAGGAAATTACAAAAGTAGGCGATCGTAAATGTTAATTTGTAGTAACATTGTTGTGATAGGTGGACTAATATCGAAATGTGCCAATGTGTACAACGGATTGACGTACATAAGGTTTATTTTTATCTATTTGGGGGCCAATCTCATACACGTAAAATGTGTTACTTAAAAAACACTAAAGTATTACACAACCAGCTTTTTTTTTCAAAGAATTAGAAATTATAGAAGTATTATAGGTGTCACGCGTAAATTCAGTAGAAAGCTCTTTGATCTGATTTACTGAATTGCGGAAACTCTTCTTACAAGTTTCTGCATTGACCTAAATATAGAATAATAAATTTACAAATCATAAATACCAGTTTACAAGCGTCCATTTTAAAAAATATTTTTTTTGCTTCAACTCCGTCTTACCAACAGACGGAGATGGATAAACGCAGATGAGCAATATTTTTCTTCTTTGTGGCTTCTTCATTACGTTGAGCGTTAAGGCAAATTTAATTTTGTATTTAAACAAGAGCTTCGCGATTTCGGTTAATGTTAGGGAGGCTACGGTATATTAATTATAAATTTCTCTGTATCTTTTAGCTTTTTTTTTTGTAATTTCACGTTTAATACGGCTATATGTATATGTTAACTCTTTTAAGAATGCAATAGATCATTATATGCGATAAAATCAAGAATAATAAAATATTCCCTATTAGGAGAATGTTACAGAAAACACCCCATGTAAGTTTATGAAGCAGCATTCTTGGAGTCAAAAAGTGCAGAAATAAATTTTATGCAAGTTATAAAAAACTTCCGCTTCTAATTAAATAAAACCTAAAAATAGTCAAGAATGTACAATTTTATTTTTGTTTATTTTTATATTAGCGCGTGCAATGTTGTACTTGCTTTGCCAACTTGTGTTAACATTTTTACTTACTCCATATAAATTTAAATTTGTTAGAAATTTAAACTACCTTTTTTTTAATTAAATTTAGGCGCTGTTTCAAAAATATACTAGATCAAAGGAATTACGGTTTTTCAAAAGATATCTGCCTTCATACTTAAAAACATACCCCTATAACATATTTGGAATTCAAATAATATTAATAAATATCAACTGACACGTCAAGAGTTTCCATTTTCTTCTGATTAACATATTTTTTGCAAAATTTACACGATACGCAAAAATTTTTTAGTGTTTGACAAATGGTAGTAGTCATAAATTTTATCTTATATTTTCAAATAATAGTATCATTTTATAGACACTTACAACAATTAACGTATATTCGGACGGCGAAAGCGTCGCGACGTTGGTCTATTTGGGTACATGCCCGATTGAGGTCATCACACCGCCACAACACGTTATAAAATAATGTAGAAGATGCGTAAATTTGTACAATAACAAAATTAGACTTGAAAATATTATTTTCAGTATAAATATTATTTTTGTACATTTATCAATCCTAAAATTAATATTTTTAGTGTTCTTTGCCAATAAGTGTTTTTAAATTTTATGTAAAATGAGTCATTGTTGTTGGTGTGCAAAATACCCTTTTAAAATGTATTAATTCAAGTTTTTAAAGCTGTTCATGTTACAATTTTAGTGAATAATTTAATTAACTAAAACTGGTATGACCTTTTGAAGGTTATATGGTAATACCATGTTATTAATTCCAAATATTAACACTACATGATTCCTTTCTTTCCGAAGTGTTATTATAGACCTTTAAGAGTATAATTTTTGTTACCTATTTTCAGAAGGCCAGTAGGTAGCTAAGTTAGAAAATAAAACAACACAAGGTACTGCGTATTCCAAATCTTTCTGATTAACTGACTTAGGGACAACTGTATTGATTGGATAACCTTCATCTGTTGATTCTTTAGTGATTAGTAACCAAAACAGTAACTAAACCCTTTAAAGAGTAAAATTATTTTTCTAAAACTACCTTAGAAACAATTACTTTCGTCTCCAAGAAGGGCAAGGAAAATGGGATTTTCCTCTCTAGTGAGGAAAGCAAAAACAATGTTGCCGCGTTAATAATGACATTTAAAATTGGAACACACTCGTATCAATTTCTTTATTCCTCGTCGTATAGGTTTTGAACAAACTCCGTTCGCTAGGTACTATTTATACAAAAATTATATTTACGTCGTAATTCTTAAAGTACTTACATACACGTAGATTGTAATAGGTTTCCTTCAAATTTTATTTATTTATTACATTATCCTTCTTCCCTTGCACTTTTTAAATAAGGGACTATGCCGTACCAATAGGAATCATCAGCGACGGTCTCGTGGGAGCATCATTCAAAACCAAATTAAATTGTAGAATTGTCAATTTTTCACAAATTATTGTTATAAAACGTTATTGTATTTATAGTTATTAATGACAAGCGAAGACGAACCCATAGGGTGTACCCTACCTGAAATTAGAGAAATTGCACAGGCCTTAATAAATAATTTATTACCAACAAATCCATACAAAGGTATGTAAATGGAAAGGAAACATTGATGTGAGCAAAGAAATATACAAAATTACTCCGAAAATATATTACTGCCTTATTTTAAAGAATCAGTAAATATTTCAAATTAACTAGCGTACCCGTCGCGCGTTGCTGCGATATCAGAATGGGTACGAGGGGATATTAAAATTTTGTGATACACGTGTCCCATAATTCTAATTGAAGAGTATGTTTACCAATTTTCGAGTCAATCGACCCACAGAATAAAAAGTTTCACAAAAACTCAACTCCCCATTTCATCCTCTTAGGGTGGTATTTCGAAAAACCTTTCTTAGTGGATACTTACACTCCACAAATCAATAAATCCAAACCGATGCAGCTGTTGAATCGCATTTGCGGCGCGCGAACTGTCAAACGCGCGAAGTTTAAGTAGTCGTTAAGTTTTATTAAATTTTCCAATTTTCTACGCAATTTTCTTAATTTTTCTTTCCGTAAGAATCTTCTACAAAGTATTATAAAACTTACGAAAATCTATGAAATCTGTGAAGTCATTCTCAAGTTATGGCGTGACCACGGTAAATAGGCATTCATTTATATATAAGTATTCCGTACAGCAAAAAATAAAACTCAACGAAGCTTAATAATCACTCAGGAGGAAAGTTTTGCAAACATAAATTTGGTGGAACTTTACAGAAAATATATTAATTTGCGACCAAAAACGTTGCTTATTTGCTATAGATCCGGAAAGTGTACAGTATAACCAGTGGGTATAAATACGATTTCAAAAATACCAAATCCTTACATTGGGCATTGTTTACGTCGCACATCAGCCTTTCTATTAGTTAACTAGGAGGAAATCTATTGCAACTAAAGCAACATGGAGGCTGAAAATAGTCTAATGTAACAAAAGGTTATATCGATCAATCTATAATTGCAAAAAAACTTAAGCTAATTTAATTCTTCATCGCCAACATTGAAGTGATGTACACAATGTTCTTCGACACCAAGCACCAGCTCCATAATTACATCTGCACGCACCACGAATCTTAGTAAACCCTATAACATAATAATTGAAAATTTTTTAATTGCATAATACACAGGCCACCGTTTTTGTTGTTTCCTCCTAAACGTATTAAAATGAATGTTAATATAATCAGGTGTTCCGGCCGGTACCTATTACAACATGCTCATATATTCTTACACGACCATTCGCGTTACAACACACATAATTGGGTTATGTCTCGGCAACAAACTAGAGTGGCCATATGGTGAGTTAAAGCTAAGCCAATTTTGGAGCTATCGTGCTTTGTGACGGGCTGGCGGCTGGCCCAGTCCCTATTTTGTTTCTCACGTCGTTAATATTGAGATCGTTTCTCCCTTAGTTGTTTATACATACCTGTATGAGAACAATAGTCATACAAAGGTTGATCGAAGATATTCGGAAATACTTAGTATATAATTTATGATTATCAGCACTAGAAATGGTACAATTCCGAATAGACTGCATCTGGCAGGATATTGCAAGGCTCTTACGGTATGTTAATAGTAGCACCCGTACTGACTACTCATAAGTATATATTGGAAGTCCAGACAGTAGCCAGATAGGAAATCGGGTTATACTCCGGTCCTACCATTACCCGATTCTGTGCGTCTACACACCTAACCTACAAAAATGACAAATTAGTTCTTTTTAGTTAATTTCTACTTTCTAAACGTTAATTTAACATTTTTATACTAAAAAACCACCAACCATTAAACAAGCAGGAACTAAACTAGAAGTTATGTAGCGAAATTCATTACTGCATTATCATAATTTTTCAATTTTGATTGCAGTTTCAGAAAAAATTGTGTAATACTCGCGAAGAAAGTGTTTTTTCAATTCTCGTGTGTTAAACATTGAACTCGAGTTGAAAAACACCACTTCCTTCTCTAGTTGTAAAAATAGTTATGTTCTATTAATCATTTACGGTAACTGCGTTAGGTAGTTATGTTACAAAACAAAACGACGCAAAGTACTGTTATTCCATGTTATGGATGAATTGTTTAACCTTGTGCTGTGGATTCTTTAGTGGCACTAAAAAACAATTATTAAGCACTGTTATATCACTTGTTGTTTTTGAGGTTACCATATCTTTCTTTTGATTTTGCCCTTGTTCTATTTTATTGTATGTCAATATCTTTCCCATATATTCTAACACGATATGTCTTTCTTCTTATGGAGTAGAAGTCTTTTATGTTATTTTCCTATAAATGTATATATAGTCTTTTATTTTCAATCAAAATGTTTATTCCATCGCTGCTAGATGTTATCTGTTAGTGTGTGCTGTGTCAACAGAAGAGGAAAGTTGTGTTTGACACATCTGAACTATACGGTTTCTCTTGTGAATGCTGCAATTACCACAACTGGCACCATGGCAGAAGAGGACACATGGTGGACCATATTTGGCTAATAAATACACATTTTAATAGTTATTCATTACACGAAAACCAATCAAATGTTGTGTTCGTCTGAACTACGACTTGGATATGACTGGCAAGGCCATGTTCAAAATTCGTGTTTTGAGTTGCATACAAGATGTAGAAATGGCTGGAAAATGTTGTCAAAGTGCCTGAATTGTTGAACGGTGGTCGCCCGGTAAAGTGCAAATACGAAAGGTATGCGCGAAGTGAAGAACATTTGTTCAAACGAACAGAAGGAAGACCTCGTGAGGTTTTCTCGTGAACTCTCTGAAGATTGATCCAGATTACTTCGCTAGTTATGAAAAAATGATTTATACCACAAGCTCCTTTCTTGGACAAAAAAGATACACTTGAGCAAGTCAAGAATGCAGCCGATACTCATTGCTTTCTTTGACTGCAAAGTTTGTATATTTTACGTAGAAGTGTCTTAAGAGGCTAAAGGGAAATCGCTGATACTTGATGTTCCAGTATGACATAGCGCCCAGTTACGCTAATGCTACGCTAGTTGAGAGGATGGTACTAACCCAACAAAACTTGGCCGGGTAGACCAAACCAACCAGATATGGCCCCACTTCTTTTCGTTCTGCCGGATGAAAATGATCCCGAAAAGATTTTGCTTTGGGATATTTCAAGCGGCTTAGCTAAGTGTCGCAGTTGTCGATTTCCAGAGATCGTGCAATAAAAATTTCATTTTGGACAAACTCGTGTTTCGGTTTTTTTAGTTTTGGAAATTTTCGTTTGATTGCGGATTTATTTTTTCTGCTAATGTGTTTGCAATTATTTAGCTTTTAAGTTTCGCAGTACTCGCCTTTCCTTTTAATTACCTTTTCGTTTAAATCTTGTTTCATTTAGTTATTTTCCAAATTTTTTTTAATCATGTTTTTCTGAATTTATGTTCGTATCAGATAACAAAATCAATAGATTCAGGCACCTTTCGAGGAAACTACTTATTACTTCACCTACGTTTTTATTAGTCCTTTTATATGGATCAAAATTAGATTTGTAACAGTTAAACAAATTTTTAGCTTTGGTACAAGGTAGGTTATGTGATACTGATTTTAAGAATGTTAATTGCTATTTTAACATTTGTTTGGTATTTTATGGTTAACTAAAACGGTGTTTATTTATGAAGATTTATTTGCTGTTTTATTAGTAACACTTCCATTCATTTTTTTAAATTCATAATTTGCAAGGAAGACTTGAGTTAACACCTCTTTCCTGTTTATCTGCACATAAATATTTATACTATTATTATTTAGTAGCATAAACTTAGGATCTATAAGTGCCCAATGGAATGTTCAATTTATATTTTTTCAGCACTATTGATTTACTAAATCGCAAATCGTTTAATAAGTTTGTACGTTAACGTAATCATTCAATAGGTCAGGATTTCGCTTAAAATATAACTATCGAATATCTGACAAAATCACTAAGTTGTGTCTTTGAGAAGGGACTCCGCACATTTTTTTTAATCCGAATTGGCGTCGTATTCAGTTCATAGTCGGGGATGAATTTTTCACGTTTATCTTAAAGATAAAGTCTGCTTATATTACTAATTTAGTTACATGAGTCCGGTTCAGGTTTCACACTTTCAGTCTTGTATAGAAACTATTTTTCACAACCAAAAACAAAAGGCAATGTCGTTCTCGCACCTACATAACCATTGATTTATAATGTGATTAAAATTTTGTCAAAAAAACTGGATAAGTTAAATGTGAGAAATCTGAGCCTTGGTAAGCGAAAATTTTTATTATAAGGGTTCCCCCAAATGGGATTCGAAACCATATCCCCCCCATTGACTAGACTGCTATACCAACTGAGCTGCAATGGCTATGAATTGTATTCGATAGAAACTGAACATGTACATACCTCGTTAACAATAGGATCTTGTATTAAATAAATATCAAAATCGGATAGTTTTGAGCAGCGTGTTTGCTTTGTTTACGCCTATTCCAATGGGTCTGACGGTTCATTACATATAACATTTTCTAATGTAATGAAGAGTTCTTGATGGTAAAACTACGGCCAAATTCCACTGAAATATCATGTTCCAGTAGTTTCAGTTTTCGTTACGTTAAAAGCTTTACACAGTACAGTGTGCTCAAGCGTAGCACGAAATTGTGTAGCGAATGGTTTGGAGTTCTGATACGTAATTTTTGGGTAAATATCGCCGTTTTCGACGGTAACAGTCAAGTTACACTTTCGGGCATACGGCGACATTACATAGCGTTTTTTTTTTCTTGTTACAGTTTAATAACTTTTGAAAACGTTCTTTTTTTTTCGTGGAGGAGAGATGCCACCTTATATCGTCCATTCGTACGCGAATGAGGGAACTTGGAGTTGTAATTTTATTAGACGATCTTTTGTTACACACAATATAAACCTTTTGTGGCAATAAATAGATCTTTGTTTCCGTATAAGTAAAACTGAAAGCTATGAATTTTTGGTTTAATGTAAGTTTCCGATAATCACAGACGTGTAATCAAAGACGCGCGGTCGTGTGAATGAACTACCTAGTGACTAAATTAAATGACTACTATATCTAAGTGTAAGTAGGTACTTCGTAAATATAAAATCAGAACAAACAATGCAATAAGCTGGGGTAAATTTTAGACAATGCTGTCACTGTAAGACTGATTTGCAAGAAGTGCTATTTAATTATTGCATCTCCGGCAAGCACGATTATTACGTTGAAATTTGTTTAAACAGCAAACGCAGTACTTGTATGGTATTTTTCTATAACTGCTGATATGATTGGGCGTTTATTATTAACACTTTCCGCCTTTGTAGAGAACTCAACAGGTGTGAGAAACGTGATACAATAACCTCAATTTATTTGTATGATTATTGATGACAGTTGTAGATTATGGAACACTTCACTGATGAGGTTTGGACAATTTTTTCGAACTATAGACTCACGAGCTAGTTATTTGCGGCCTTATTGCTGCTAAATTAACCATATTTTTTGTTTTTAAAAGTAGAGCGATGTGTAAATAAATTGTGTTATGTGAAAGAGATGCAGTCGGCTCTAGCGCAGTTACTAAAATGGTTTATCAGCCATCCTTTATTCCGTTGTAAGCTTAACTTTTTCAAGGCCGTTTTGTTTTAATGATATTCATATGTACTTGGTTTAGCTGGCTTATTTAGAATTGATTTCTTTTATATGTAATTATTCTAATGTAACGAATTCATTTATGTATTAGATGAAAAGGTTTTGCTCACAATACAATTGTGTATGTGTAAATTCTTTGTCTGTTTATGTGTAATTTGAACTATACTTTTATCTTATTGCTTCCTATTTAATTTTACCATTTGTTTCATTTTATGTGTAGCTTAACTTGCATTATTATTTTACTTTTATTTTATTGATAATATAATAATATTAATTAATATTGATAAAATGTTTTGCCAACCTGATGGGTGTAATGATTTAGTTTTGATTTTAATTAAAACGCTTTTGCCTTTACTCTATTGTTGGATTTTATAATTTGGTACGCACTTTAAATTGGTTTTACGGCATTCTAAATGTTACTTATTGATTAATAAACAACTTGATTTTCATGATAATTCTTTCTCAATTCATAATTAACGGGTTGAATCATCAGTGCACAAAGCTTGTTAATTCCAATTTGAGTAATTATGTTGTTTTCGTGTCCCACTGTGATTAACATAACACAGCGTAAGATACCACTACACGGCTACTTATTTATCAGATTGGAATTATGGCAAATAACTTCAGCTTTGAATCTAATGAAATCAAATAATTTTAGTAAGATTTGCATTATTGTCTGTAAAGTTAAGATAAGGCTATTAAATAATTTGGATCATTGTGAAAAGTTCAATATTAAACTCTGAAATATTTTATAGTCTTTTAATAACTGAGAATAACTTCGAATAACGATTTTCAGGGTATGGTACTATGGGGCACTACAGTGGCTGAGTAGACAGCTGAAAAACTGAATATTACATTACTTTTTATTAATAAAAGTATTGTAGTAGTAAAACTCGTGCCAAAACTAGTGTAACTTGCAAAAAACAATTGTCATCGAACCAATGTAGTTTTCTTTAGAATGTAGCTGAAACCGGAGTCACAGTTGCTGGAGCTCTCAAAAATTATATTTTAACCGAACTTTGTGGGTTATTTTTGAGAGCTTTGACTTATGCTATCATCCTCATATCTGTAAATGTTATAATTAAAGGTTAGTAGAACTATTTGACCATATCAATTTTTGAAAAATTTTTGTGACTTAACTACATGCTGCTACTTAAAGATAATTGATATTCAGGTCAAAGTGTCAAGTTTTCAAGCTCAAATTTGGAACAGTTTATCGCCGAAATTCTTTGGACTTCAAATCTGTTCAAAACCAGAGCTGTAATCGGATATTTTTTAAAGTTGCGAAATACTGTACACATACAAAAACAAAACAAATTGCGTTCAGGGAACAGAATAATCCGAGTATACCTTTAATATCAAACTTTACTATAGATACTTCAAATCTCACATTGCAATCTAATGTCATACCGTAAGGTATTCCACAGGTATTCCAAAAAATGCAAATCAGCATACGTCCTTAAATCTCGATACCTTATCTGCTTTACGTAGCTATTAATACAAGTGTATCTGATTTTTATATTAGTTTCTTTGCTCATTTGAAGATTTTTCCAATGACCCTCAGTTATACTACTGATCACGATTTGTATTCTACCACGCAGATTTTTTTGGTCAGCGTTTCTGGAAAACGTATTCATTCTGTGTTAATTAGAAAGAAAAAAATAATCAAGATCAAACTAAGTTTAGTTAAATTTTTGGTTTATAATAGCTTCGTATACGTGAACATTAAAAGATAATTGCTATAGAATTAATGACAATAAAATTCAACAGTTGTGGATGTACGCATAATTAAAAATTTTTACAGCGTAAAATGTGAAAAATTAAAAACTGGAGATTTTTCAAAACTTAAATAATGTATTGTTTGTATACAGAAAAACACGAAAACTTCATTATTTGGTCGATTAATGTGAAATAAATATAATGTGTTATTCATGTGCGTAATAAAAGTGTAAAACAGTAAAGTACTGTGTAATTACTTATGTAAAAGAATTAACATTGAATGGACAACTGCGACGGAAGTATACTCGGTTAACCAGATATCATCTGTAGACTTTGATTTTGTAAATGCCTACGGCGTACCACAACTCTTTTAACTACCAATTAACTAATCTCTATAATTCACCTACATCTCACCTGCACTAGTATTTATTCATCATTTTTGGTCTAATTTATATCTTCGCATTGGTGGAAATTAAAAAAGTTGTAGGGAAAAAATAGTAATAGCAGTTATAATGTAAAATAAGATTTTAAAGTAATATTTATGTGAGTATATACTAGGGCGTACGGTTAATTTTCGGACCACACAATCAGAAACAAGTGAACACTAGTTATGATTTAATTTTGTAAATAATTGTGCAGGTAACTTTTTAACAGTCTGTATAGCTTATCGTTAGCATACGTAATGTATCGTAACTGTATAAAAAATATACATACATTTTCACTTTCTTGCTAAACAAGAAAGTATTGGAGTCGCAAAGAAAATCGAAAAAAATAAGTTGCGTTATTTTGATGTTTTACGACTCCCTGAACCCGAAAAAAAATTTTAGAAAATTTTTCAAAAGTGTATATATATATATATATATATATATATATATATATATATATATATATATATATTGTTCTATCTTCTACCTTCATATCAACGGCAATATCGGAGTCTATTTCAACCTGTGTCTGAATCGGTGGCGTTGCTCCTAATTTATTTGTATCTTTAAAACTCGAAGTGGGCACTAAAATCAATGTTTTAATTGAACTTTTAAAATTTTACTAATTCGTAAACTCTTTACCGCCAAATATATTTAAATTAATGCATACTTACTGGTAGTTTCATCCGTGTTTATACTTCCATATTCTTGTTCACTTCCGCTGGAACTCTCTTCTAATTCGCTAGTAGTTCACTTAGAACTCAGAATCTTCATCAGTAAAATATGGATCGTGTTCTGAAATATCACTTTCTCATTCATCGTACCATTTTAGCAATTTTTTTCATCCATCTCAGTTACTTTATAAAAACAAAAAGTACTCAATGAAATGCAATTATATACTAATTTGGCCACGACACAAGTTTGCATTTTTCCACCCTCCTATCGCGAAGACGTGTGTATTATCCAACCTAAATATATAATGTATTAACTGAAAATTTAGGTTTCTAGTATAACACCCTATTCAAGTAATCCGTAAAATCGACGGCATACAACGCTGGCTCCGATAAAATCATATCACGTGAGTGTCACTACAGCCTTTTTAGGCTTTACGGCATTACCCACAGCGCCCAAATGTAAACCTAATACAAAAATAGGTGTTCTTCAACGTTTTTTTTTAGGATAATTATGCAACTCTTATGCAACTCTTTTATAATAAGCTCATTAATACCGTACAGGTAAACGGCAAACAAAAGACCACGTAAGCCTGAAGATCAGACAACTCATAGGCGTGCAGTTGAGATTTCAGTGTACTAAAGATTGTAGATTTTTATATTTTACATAAGTTACAGACCTTATAGTATATGGATTTAATAAGTACACCACTGACCTGTCGCCGTCAAGATGATTTATTACTCTCTCATATTCTGGGACGTACTTTAATCGTATTAAAAGCAATCGCAAGCCTTTTGTGGGTTAAATTTTAAATAAGAAAACAGTAAATACGCTGCCCTAAACTGGCATTAATAATACGAAATTTGTAATAGGTTATAATCAATAAAACATATCTAAATGTTTTTTTCATTTGTCGCTTTTTATAGTTAAGAAACTACAAAAAAAAATGTAATACAAGTACAATAGTTATATATTTTAGTTATTCAAAATTGATTAGAGTAAAAAACGAAAAAAAATGTTATGGTCTATTTAATTTTGAAATTTTGAAAATTTTTTATCGTGCGAATACATAAAATATCTCGTGTGGAACACAACACGACCTTACAACCTACAAAATGGAAATTAAAAGAAATGAAATAATTTTAATAGCATGTTTTTTAGGATAATTATGCAACCTCTTTCATAATAAGTTAATTACGAAAATATGCAACATTGTAAAAACAGAAATAATAATCTATGTCAGACAGACGTTTAAACCTTCTAGCCTTCTAGTCTGGCAGAAGTTAATAGAAATTTAGATGGTAACTTAAAATAAAAAATTAAAGAAATGCAACCTCTTTTTTATACGTCCATAACGACAACAGGCAACATTGTAAAAACAAGAAAATAATCTGTCAGAATGACGTTTAAAACTTCATGTCAGATAGATATTAATATACTGGGTGTTTCAAAAAACGTTCCGCTAATTTCTAGGGTAAATAGAATATTAAAAACTAGCGTTAGTCTGGTTAATAAACATGTGTCCGAAAATGCCTCCTTAAGAAGATACGGCACTGTAAAAGTGACCTTTAAAATATTTTTTTTTATTATCTCTGAAACGGTTTAAGATACCTAAATGAAATTTAGATCACAAATACCTTTGATAGTGTTGACAAATTCTTATTTTGCCCCCAAACTTTTTTTATGGGGATATTTTTAATTTTTTTGGCAAAAATAATATTTTTTACACAATTTGCCAGAAAAAAAAGGTACTCTTGTTGAAAATCAAAAAAATTACTGGTTTTGGGCTTACTTGAGGTTTTAACATGTTTTGCCTAAAATAAGAAAATAAAAGAAATATTGAGTTAATTTGATTTACTTGAATTAAGTAGGCTTAGACTGCAGATTCGCGAATTTTTTGTCTGACAGATTCGTTTGACACATTGTTGATAGTTTTGGTTTATGTAACAAGTAATAACGCTTTTAAAAACTTTGAAAATGAATATGTACACTAATAGTGACTATACCGAGATGGATATGGAAAAGCTAAAGCAGCGAAAAGAAGATACACGGAAAACTTTCCAAGAAGTGTTGCGGATTCAAAAACATTTTTGAATTTAGTGAGGCGGTGCCGTGAAACTGGCACTTTTAAACCAAAAAAGGTAAATTCTGGCGGACCACGAGTGGCAAGAATTCCTCAAACAGAAGAAAATATATTAAATCTAGTTATTGCGGATCCTACGAAAAGCGTAAGAAATGTGGCAAGGGTAAGTAACACTAGTGTCTCTAGTGTACATCGTGTATTAAAAGATCATTTTTTGAGAAGAGACTTTTGCGAATTATTACAAGAGAGAATGAGACAGAACCCTGATTTTTTACAAAATATTCCCTTCACCGATGAATCAACTTTTACTAGTTATGTTTAATAGTCACAGAGGAAAATCCAAACGTTAAACTTGTAACGCATTATCAACATGATTTTAAGTTGAACGTATGGGTTGCATCAATAGGGACTGCCTCATTGTATACCATATTTTTTATGGAAATTTCGTTTATTTCCGCCATTAGAAGATTTGCCTCTTGATCTACGAAGAAATATGGTTTTTATGCATGATGGTGCTCCACCTCATTTCAGTAGACAAACTAGGAGATGGTTCACCCAACATTTTCCAAATCGTTGGATTAGTCGAGGTACTGATGCTCCTATCCACTGACCACCAAGGTCCCGTGACCTAAATCCCTTGGATTTTGATGTGTGGAGTTTAGTTAAAGAAAAAGCATATTCAAGAGAAAAAAATCCATTGAAGAACTTCAAACGAGAGTTGGAAATAATTTAAGATCCACGGCCACTCCAAAGGATTATGTTTTCACTAGAAAAACGTTTGCGATTACGTATTCGTGCAAATGGTGGGCATTTCGAACATTTAATATAGAAACCCGTACCTACTTCAATTTTTTTTTTCTGTTTGTTTTGTGTTATTTGTTGTTTTTTATTATTATTTTTTTCTTTGTCTGTTCTGTGTTAATGCCATACAATTAAAACCTTTTTTAAGTTCTAAATAATTTACAATATTTTTACCTCATAGTTATTTCTGAAACAATCATTATTCCCTGGGATAGTTCGTTCTCGCGCATGACAAATTATTAATTGTTTCATTTTAAAATAATTTATTAATTCGGTCAGCATTACTTGCTAAAACCTCAAATAACTCCAAAACCAGTAACTTTTTTGACTTTCAACAAGAGTATCTTTTTTGTGGCAAATTGTTTAAAAAATACTGTTTTTGCCCAAAAAATTAAAAATATTCCCATAAAAAAAAATTTGGGGGCAAAATAAGTGGCAACCCCCTCCCCCCCCCTCCCCATTAGCGACGCTCCTATACAAAATATTAAAAATTTGTCAACACAATTTTTTATGACCTAATCAAAGGTATTTGTGGTCTAAATTTCATTTAGGTATCTTAAACCGTTTCAGAGAATAAAAAAAAGGATTTTTGGGGTTACTTTTACATGGCCGTATCTTCTTAAGGAGGTATTTTCGGACACATGTTTATTAATCAAACTAACGTTGTTTTTTAATAGTCTATTTATCATGGAAATTAGCGGAACGTTTTTTGAAAACACCTTGCATACATGTGAACTTAAAAAATTCTATAAGATATCAATAATGCAGTATAACCATTTTCATTCATATTTAATTAATTTTTTGACTTACCATGCGTTATATTAAAAAAACTTTATAAAGAAAATTTATGTAAAATTAAATTTTCTTTCAAAAATACGTATACATTCTTGTGGACAGAATTAATCGTTATTCAGATAATAAAAAATTTAAACTAACACTTAAATTCTACCTTAGGAATTGTTTTGCCGCTAAATTACACGTCATATTAAAAAAATTGCATAGAACATAATTAATCGATGTGCTTAAGGTCTATATCTAGGTATTTTTATATCTCTAAAATATGCAGCTGTTTCAGAAATATTTGATAAAAACCAAACACTGCCCCTAGTAAACCTCCCCTCTCCGCCGTTGGATTTCAAAATTTAATCAGCTCTAAGCCAAATGAAAACAAACTTAAATACAAAATTTTAAGTACGTAGGTATTTTCGTTCTGAAGTGATTGTGGATACTAACATACAGACATACAGACTTACACACATACACCCAGACATTCAGACATGATGGCCAATATTGGCTAGACTTGGACAGAAGTTGTAAAATGAGCGAATAAGTCGATTTAGCGATTGTGGAAAAAAAGTCGATAGCATAACCTTCTATACCTACATATGTATATGTAGGTTGGAAGGTAAAAATTGTAATTCATGATACACTGAAGAAAAAGTAACACCTTATTCAGACAAAGATATCCAAGAATTCTTGTATTTCATGTACTGTATGGAGTGCTTTCTTTTGAATGTCATTGTTAAATTGGCTTCTTACTTTTGAATGTCATTGTGTAAAGTCTTCTTTAGATTTTGTTTTGACGTCCCCCTTGTCATATTCTCCTATAACATAACATCTTTCTCTTTCGAAATTTAAGATATTCAAATTTGGGATGAAAACTGGTTGCAAGCATCGTTAATACAACACACGGTTAATTTGTAATTCATCCTGTAGAAAATCAAAGAATCAGTTACCCTTATCAAGATTGATTTGAATAAGATTTTTCTATTTTAAGGATTTAAACTAACGATGTAGGTTGTAGGTCTGCTGATTTGAAATCTATACATGCCCACATTTGCTATTAATTAAATCTAACAGATATAGATAAGTGATAACCAATTTTGTACCTCCTACATTTTCCTTAAATAAGAAAGCTAATGATGTGATCAAACAACATTTTTGTTAAGATTTTACCATCTGGTATGTATAAATCACTATAAAACAATAAAATGCAGTAATGACGATTTCTGTTTGTTATTGCAGTTAATTGATGTTGTGGGTATTAACAATTAGAAATTCTAAGTACTTTAATGAAATTAAATGCCTTTGACATTTGCGCCACTTTCAATTTGATTTAGAAAATATGTGTACGGTCTGTTAATAACCGTATAGTAGTTTACTGAGTTAATGGAAATATTCAACTAATTTTTACTAGATTAATATTGCGATAAACATTTGTCTTATTTTTTAAATTTTGTTTATCTAATTTAATTAATCAAAAACAAAAATATAGGTCAATGTTTAGTAACAGTTAACTGAAATCGTCTCAACTGAAGTTTCAACTTGCGGAGGAAAGAAAACTAAAAATAGATAAAATTTGCATATTTTATTCGCAACACGGCGATTATTTGCAAATACATATTTGCAAAAACTGGAATTTCATTTATTTATGTTCATAGTTAAGGAACAAGGTTAGCAATTTTTTTATTATAAATTTAAAAATTAATTTTAAATTATAATTCAAAGGTGAACTTTGTAGTCGTATTATTATGATTTAATTTGATTGATAAGTGACAAAAAAATTAGATAAAAATCGCAAACTGAACTTTACTAGAAACAAGTTTTATGCAGTGAATTTGGGGCCGGAATTGGGTACTAAAAATTTTTAGCTCGTCTAACAAGTTTTGTAATTTTTCTATGCATTTCTTTTAAGGCGTATATTATTTGCAACAGAATGTAATAAAAAATGTTTTCATTAATTTATAATATTTATGGTATATCTACATATATTGTAAACTTTAATTCAAATTAAATTTAATGGACTTATCCAGTTTGCACTTTATAGAGATTGGTTCTTCAAGGCTTAATATTTCATTTCATATTTTTGAATCTATAATAACCTGTAAATATGAAGATTTTTACAGAAATGTTTACATTGGGATTGATTTTAAATAGTATTTACAAAAAAAAAAAATAATTTCTGTTGTGTTTTCTATTACAATATTAGACACTTACATTGTAACTGTATTGTATATTATCCTAGACGTTCTTTGTGTGTTCGTGTCTGGGCTGCCGGTTCCTACAAGTCCAAGTTTCACAAAAACAAAAATCTGTTTCAATTGTCCAAAATTTGTTCCCGTAGGTCCACAAAGCTGTTGTGTTTGTCCACCCTTCAAATAAGTTAGGTGGGAATAAAGATTTTTGAATTTCATTTTTGATTACAAACGAAAATTTTTAACAAACTAACTATGTCGATCGATTGTCCACGATTTGTCCACTTCAGAGCAGTCCGACCGGGAATTTTTTTTTTTTTTTTCAATTTTTGGGTTTTAATTGATTATTATTCTCTGAAATCTGTTCTTTACAACCATATATAACACTAAGAATAAAAAAAAATATTTGCCTTTGAAAAACTATGAAAAGACTTGATATAGCCCGTGTTCGCAAGGCGGAAAAGGCTGCGTTGGACCTTGAAAAAAAATCAGACGGGCCAGAAGTTTGAGAAAAAGGGAGTTAGAAGACTTATATGAGGATGAAGAGGACCAGGACAACCCATCCTACAGTTCTGCGCGCAGTACTAATATAACTATTCTTGTAAGTATGCTTACTTTTTGTTCAGCCCTCACTGTTGTCTTCGTTTTCTGAAAATTTGCTTTTTGACAATTTTGATATAAGCTGCAGCCAATACTAATAAAGGTATCATTACCAAATTTTTTTTGTATATTTTTGACAACAATTACTAGTTTCATACGGAAGGTTTTTACAAAATTTATATTCCAGACTGAGAAAAACATTTGTAATAATTCTTTTTTCATTAAAATTGTCAGTACTTTTTAAACAAAATTTTAAAATATATTATTTTTATTTTATTTTGAAAACTATCCGTACGGAACTAGATAAAGAGCCAACCTTCAAAATAATAAAAAAGTTGAAGTTGTTACCTCTTATAGTTTTTGATATATCATGCATAAAGTTAACATTGAGTTTATATGCGGGTCGGACTGCCCTTAAGTTCACAAGTTTCTTCCATTTCTTCAACTTTCAAGAAACGGTTAGGTGGTAATAATGATTTTTGAAAAATGTACCTTCCAACGAAAAATTAACAAACTAACGGCACTATGTCAATGGATTGTCCACGATTTGTCCACTTCACAAGTCTTGTATATGTGACCTTCTAAAACGAGTTAGGTGTAAATAAAGATTTTTGAATTTCTTTTTTCACTAGCACCTTAAAATGAAAACGTAACGAACGAACTACGCCAATAGATTGTTCAAGATTTGTCCATTTAAGTTTATTTCAACAGGGTTAAATAAACAATTTAAAGAAACTAATAATACTGTGTTATTAAACGGTGGACAAATAAAACAAACTTGTGGACAATTGTTTAAATGGCTTACTAAAAATTAAAATATGTCAACGAGTCTCTAATTAAAACGATTCTTTTAACTACTCAACTTTTTTTGGAAGAATGGACAAATGATAGAGACTTGTGGACTTGTATGGTCTAATAGTCGACAGTTGATTAGCTTAGTTGGTTTGTAAAATATATTTGGAGGTGATAAGAAAAACAGTTCAAAACTTTTTATTACCATTAATCGCGAACATTCGGATGGCCTAATTATTTTGTTATTTTTTTTCATTTAAAATTTATTTCACCTAACTTTTTTTTTTGGAAGGTGGACTTAAGTGAACAAATGATACGCGTAGGTAGTTTGTAAAATTTTTCATACGGACGTACTAATGAAATTTTTTCAAAAATATTCTTACCCTATGGCTTTTTTGGACAAATGAAGGATATTAGTAAACTTTAATGGGTAACGGAATTGGCGTTGTATTTTTTCTACCTTTTTGTGGACTTAAATAGACAAATCGTGTACAGTGGATTGGAGCAGGTAGTTTATAAAATATTTATTTTGGAGGTGTTAAAGAAACTGTTTCGCAAACATTTTTACCACGTCTATTTTGGAAGGTGGAGAAATAAGAAATTTTAGACCAACAATGTCCCACAACTTTATTTGTACACCGATTTAATTGGGGAAACGACCAAACGCATTGGCTCGATGGGCAAGCATGAAATTCTATGGTTTTACGGCGTTTGTTGTTTTTTGGGGCCAAATATGGTCACAAACTATATTCACAAATTTCGTTGGGAAAACGGCGCTACACATTGCCTCGATGGACAAAAATTAAATGTTAAGGATTTACGATGTTGCTAAAATACATTGATTAGAACCACAAAAGCTAAATTTTATTGTTTTACGATGCTATTTATCATTGGGAACAGCCACTGTAAATTCACTACAATACGCAAAAAGCAATGAGTAGTAAAGAATATGTAATGCATAATTCGCATTGTAGGGTACGCTATGCGAATTGCGTAATGCACATTGTGTAAATGCAATGCGCAATACTCATGCAATACGCATTATGCTGAAATGCACAATATTCAATGTGCAATAAGTAAAGCGTAATATGCTATGCTCAATGTGTCATCATATGCATAATATGCAATACGAAATGTGCCATGCCCAATGTGCTATACGCAATTCGTAGTAAGTAATATGCAAAGTTCGATATACAATAGGCAAAATGCAATGTGCAATACGCGTTTTTAAGCATGTAGTCTTATTTATAAGACATATAAAAATTGTGTACAGTTGTATGAACTACAATTTATCAACGGTATCAGTTATGAATTGTAAATTCGTTAGTTTTTAATTGTGAATTTTAAAATTTACAGTTATAACTGTGAATTTGCACTTAATGTCTGTCAATTATAAAAAAAAAACTCTATCGGTACTTTCGCACGGTTTCTTACTTTTCTATGTGCGTTTAGTGCAAGTGAACAAAGTCACGTTTGCTCTCAAGCTTTAAATTCGAACACACGAGCGAGTCTTTCGAGTAGAGCAAGAGAGTAAAAAACATTTTCTCAGAAGTTCTGAACAATTCTTTCCAAAATCATAATTATTTCTTAATTACTAGTGGAATCAGCATTGTAAAATGTTTTGCTTTTATATTCTGTCATTCTCTGATTATACCCTAATTTAATCTAAACTGAGGCAACATCAGGATTAAAAAGATACTTTTTTTGTGACACGTGGTAGTGCATCATCCAACTAAAATAGTGTATACAACCTTCGCACCTTTTGCAATATTCTATTTTTATTTCAACGATGATAATAGGCAAGAAAAAATCATTGTACGCATGAGGTTCGCTTCATAAACGTGTGCTCTGAGTATAATATTTCAACCTACATATACATATGTAGGTATAGAAAGTTGTGCAATCGACTTTTTCACTATCGCTAAATCGACTTATTAGCTCATTTTATAACTTTTCGCCAAGTTTTACCAAGATCGGCCATCGTACCTGGATGCCTGTGTGTGTGGATGTTTGTTAGTATCCACGATAACTATTTTTTTTATTTAAGCTTGTTTCCATTTGGAGAGCTGATGTTGGGAGAAATCCAGCGGCGAAGAGAGGGGGGTTTATTAGGGGCAGTTTTTGGTTTTTATCAAACATTTCTAAAACATCTGCATATTTCAAAGATATAAAAATACCTAGATATATCGATTAATTATGCTCTATGCAATTTTTTGATATGACGCGTAATTTAGCAGCAAAAAAATTCCTAAGGCAGAATTTAAGTGTTATGAATAACTATTAATTTTATAAGAAAAAGTGTAGACGTATTTTTAAAGAAAATTTAATTTTACATAACTTTTCTTTATAAAGTTTTTAATATAACGCAAGGTAAGGCAAAAAATTAATTAAATATGAATGAAAATGGTTATACTGCATTATTAATATCTTATAGAAGCGGGCGGTTTTGTAATTTTTTTTAAGTTAACATGTAGATATTAATATCTATCTGACATGAAGTTTTAAACGTCATTCTGACATAGATTATTGTTTTTTGTTTTTACAATGTTGCCTGTTTTGGTTATGAACGTATAAAAAAGAGGTAGCATAATTATCCTAAAAAAATTAAAATTAAAATTATTTCATCTCTTTTAATTTAAGTTAGCATCTATATGTATATTAACCTCTGTCAGACAGGAAGTTTTAAACGTCTCTTTGACATAGATTATTGTTTCTGTTTTTACAGTGTTGCATATTTTCGTAATTAACATATTATGAAAGAGGTTGCATAATTCTCCTAAAAAAAATTTCATTAATTATTCAATCTCATTCGCACGGTAAAAAATTTTCAAAATTTCAAAATTAAGTAGACCATAACATTTTTTTCTTCGCTATTTACTCTAACCAATTTTGAATAACTAAAATATACAACTGTATTGAGCTTGTATTAAATTTTCGTTTTAATTTCTTAACTATAAGAAGCGACAAATGAAATTGTACCTATTACAAATTTCGTATTCGTAGGGCATCATGTTCACTGTTTCCTTATTTAAAATTTAATCCACAAAAGGCTTGCCATTGCTTTTAATACGATTAAAGTACGTCCCAGAATATCAGAGAGTATAAATATATCTTGACGGCGACAGGTCAGTGGCGTACTTATTAAACGCATAGACTATAAGGTTTGTAAAATATAAACATCTACAATCTTTAGTACACTGTAATCCCAACCGCACGTCTATTAGTTGTCTGTTACCTGTACCGTGTTTATTTAACACAATATTTTACAGGCGACACATTTACAGCATCTTCGTTTAAGCTAGCCCGGTTTGCTACTGATTTCGGTTTGCCGCTTCCATGCAAAAAAACGACACTATTTTATTACTCTTGGATATTCTGGGACATACTTTAGATGCATCGAATGGAATTGTACGCTACACATGTTTCCTTCTGATTGAACATTTTTCTTGGTGTACACAGAACGTTCAAGATTCAAAGCGACATTTCTGAAGATTTAACATTCATAATTAATACTGGGTAGCCATAAAGTAATCCGAAATACGCCGATACATTTTGTAATTTTCTGATAACCTTTTAGCGAACATTCCGATCGTAAAATGAAAATGGTAATATACATTTGATGTAGTTGACCTGTTGACCGACGCTAAGCACCCCCTTTTAGACGAGAGTTATTTTAGGTAAGCTACACTCAATGCTTACTATGTTGATCTGTCGGAAGCACATGCTTCTATAAATAAAAAATAATTAACATGTAGCCACTTGCGGAAGGTTAGCCTTTACTCCAATTTCACCAAAATATACCATTTACAGTGTTGTAATTTTGCTTCTTTTTACATATATAATTAGTTCTTTCACTAATATGTTTTGGTTGTAACCTAAACCCAAAAGCAATTTTGTTATTTAAGAAGTATTATAATTTGATCCTCACACCTAATTCCAACCTTCATAACCTCTAAATGACCACCTACATAATTTATAGCTTGCCAAATGAACAATACACACCTAAAAGAAATAAGGTTGTTTTAAATAAGCATGACACACGACTATATTCGTATAAAATATTTTTGAGTTTTTACGAAGATTAACAATGGCCGTATTTTTTATGCATACCAGTTCTTGAATAGTGCTTTGCACACCTACGTGTATATGTTATTTAATTCTGCATACGGAACTCACGTATTAACATTCTACAAAAGCTTTATTTATTCGTTGATATTTTTCTTTATTAATGTACAAACATTGTATACAATTCTATTTACATATTTTTAAAATTATAGACAATAGTAATATATTCATAATCCACCTGTCACCTTTACAACCTATTTTTAATTTCCATCTTTTTTTCGTATGAATCATTGTTCTACACGATGCTATTAATACCATAGATTGTTACTAGAGACGTACTGTCTAGCGAAGTCCCTATTTCTGTAATTTAACTATGAAATTTAGCTGACGAAACAAAGTTCTTTTCCTAAATCTATTTTTACTTTCACTCTACACCTTGACTTCTTAGTCACATTTCATGGTTTGTTATCTTTCTAATCTTATATATTATTAACGCTTTTGTCGGCACGTTTGTTCTGTACAGGTTTGCAAACATCTATTTCTCATAAGGATTCGTTCCTGAATCATATTAATTTAACGGAAAATTCTGAAATATTTGCAAGGTTCTGGGAAAATGTGTTTTTCACGTGGACTTGAAGCAATGTGGGTTAGTGAAAAATCGTTTCTGATTATGGATATTTGGTCTAATTAACACATTTAATAAGTTGGAATGTTGAATATACAACCGCAGTTATTCGAGTCGAAGCATAACAATAACAGGCTTACACCATGTACAATTTTTGAAAATGTGCGTGTTGGTTCTCATAATTAAAAAAAAATCTATAATGTTTCTATGAAATATTATGTCATTATGTCATGAGTAATTTGAGAACGTTGAAAAAATTTATGATCTGGCAATTTTCTAACGAAATTGCGCTTCGTGCATATTTTGCTCAAAATTCCTGTGAAAAATTAATGTGATATCACAAATAAATAAAAATATTGCAAGAGATTAATTAAGCAAAAAATAAAATGTATGTTCAGGAGTTATAATTTTGATTTAAGAGAATCACGAACTATATAGAATTAAAATATATTTTAATTTCATAGAGCAATTTACTACTTAATTATGATTAATTTAATTGATTTGCATATATTTCAGTTTATTGGAAAATTGATTTATATGGCGCTACGTTTTTCGAAGAATGTACACCAAAATCTGTGAGTCGAAAACTACACCAAACCTTCACCATGTATTTTGATGAGATTTCTTTCATAACTTGATGCCATCGTTTGATTTCCAATTGCTGTACCATCTCAAGTGGCTCCTGTTGCAAAACATGCAATTTTCGATGAATATTAGTATGCGTTGGTAAGAAACAATGAGCGTCACAATTAAATCAAAGTATACTAATATTATTTATTTTTTCTATTTTGCGTTCATATTTATCTCATTACGATACACGAATAACGTCATTTAGGTTTCATAAACAAAAAACACGCACGTTTTATATCAAAGGTTGGTAACATAATTAGAAAATATGTGAAGTGTAAAATATAACATAACCTTGCATTATGATCGTGTATTACTGAATAATTATTCTACCATTTTAACATAATAATAAGGAAAACAGAATTTGATGAATTTAAAGTTTGGTACTTTTAACAATACGAATACAGTAAACAATCTTTAGAAATAAACAATTTGAATCTTTTAACCCTTGACAGTCAATGTTGCCACTTACCAGCAATAAAATTTGCCATAAAATATGCAAAATAGAAAAAAACAATGTAAGAAACATGTTTCATAAGGCGCTTTTTGTAATTTGCGTCCATTTTGATTCTTTAATAGCCATATTAAGAAACGTGACGTCATCTCCGATGTCATTATAGCCATTAATTCACGGAACATTTAACGAAAATTTTTAAGTGGGAAAAGCTTGATCCGAGATTGTCATGCATGTTACTCTTACAAAATGTGTGAAAAACAGCATGCGTCCAGTGGCAAACTTTGATGTGAGCAAATTCGAGACCGTATTTTTGGCAATTTTACGTATTTCATACAAGATTATCTTGATTATCTTTCATTTTCATGTTTTGTGACAGAATTTGGATAAAACAAAAGGCGACTAGATCAAATTTTCACTTTTAAAATTAACACATTACCAACCGCCACAAAAATCACTAAATCAACTAAAGTAAAAATTTTTGTTAAAAAAAAGAGCAAATTACAAGAAATAAAAAAAACGTGTTTCATAAATCCTTGAAGCCCCATTCTTTAAAAAACTATTATTTTTTTAAACTTGAATTTGTGCTTCAACACTGGTCATATGAAACTTACTTTTTAATATACTATTATAGCACTCATCTGTTAGAAAACTCAGACTCGTGCGATAAAGCGCTCTTTATGGAACTACTATTTTGCGTTTATAATAAGACCATTATCCAACCTAATAAATGGGGTAATGTTTCACTTTAATGTTTTGTTTATGTTAGTAACGTACACTCATATTTATATGCTTAGTAGATACTTTCAGTAGGTCCCAGAATATCACACTATAAATAAATCATCTTGACAGCGACAGGTCAGTGGCGTATAAAATATGCAAAATACAAAAATTCGTCCTTCAGAAAACTAACGCTTCGTGTTCTGATCTTGGACTCTTGCAATGAAAATGAAAATGTCATGTGAAATCTAAAATTCTAAAATTAATTGACAATACCCGAAGAATTTAATAGTATTCTCTTACACTCCACTAATGATCCATGGTAATTGTTTTAAATAATTGTATTCTCATTTTATTTATTTATTTTTTCTGAACGTATTTGATGAGCTTTTACCTATTACCAATAGTGACCATGTTGGCTAATACCATAAATACGAATTTAATGTGTCTAATAGTATCAGTTCGATTAACGATGGCATATAGGATATAGCAATTCTTTATCCTAGGTTGCACAAGTTGTAACTATAAATATTCTTGTCAATGAGGAAGGAACGGCGGCAGAGATTCATCAGAAACTTCAAAGAGTGATTGACGAAGAATGTCATCACTCAAAACAGTGTGATTAAGCCAGATCTTTACAAGGTGTACGTGAACCTGTTCCGTATGCTGCTTGTCCGGTGTTAACTATGAATCTTGGGAACATTCAAAACGTTGGTGTGGTATAGCTGAATATTATACCTTTTTCCCCTATTTTTACGCCACTGGCAAAAGTTTCGGTTTTCCAATTCGTATTAAAAGTTTTATTTGAAACCAAACATAGCGATCCTAGAATCTTACATTTTAACGCACTATGACGTTTGGGTTGAAATAGCCAGCTTTTACGTAATTGCAATTTTTTAGTAATCAGTGTGATTTACTTTAAAAAAGGTAAATTCTAACCACAGATTCGTTATAAACAATTGCATTTCATATAATTTTATTGTTCCTTCCCACTGTATCCTTTCTATCTAACATGCACGAATTATTGTAAGGGACGAATAATTTTAACGTATTTATAACGTAACATTTATCAAAAAAATCTGGCAGCAGCAATTAAAACTTTGTTGTCGATGTAAAGATAATGTTTAGAGTAAATCTCTTAAGGGGAGCCTGTACCTTTTTACGTCCCCATGGTAATCAAATGGGGAAACACACCTTGTTTTAGGACCTATTATCTCAGAAAGTGGAGGCCGGGGTTATGAAAATATTTTGTGGGTGTTCACTATGACTGTACTAATTTACTATAGTGGAATTTAAAAAAAAATATCTAATACATACATACAGACTTTTTTAAAATTTAAAAAATATAAATTCAAAATAGCTGTGTTTTATTGTATATTAAATTTTTTTGAACAATGTAAAAAAATACATACCAAGTCTGTAGTTTTTGAAAAATTTTACCTCAAGTTATGAAGATACAATTTTCTGGAAAAAGCGTTTAAAGTTTGGGTCCTACCCTACACAACACTTTTCACTGGGACAGTAAAATCCACTTTCACTGTCTTCTCTTTTTCTTTTTAATAACGTTATTTTGACTCCTTTTTTCTTGTTTTCCTCTTTTGCTTCCTTGTTTGCAAAATTTTCCAGGGCAAATTCCAAGCCTCTCTAACACATGACTGCATCAGCTGTCCCCAGTTTCAATGTGTTTAGGCCTACAAAAACAGCCTTAGGGATTCTCTGTCATATTGAGCTGTTGAAGCCTTCATTGGGGTTTTGCGTCCTGCTGTGAAGTAAATCTTCTTTGGTCAGATCCCTGTAAATAGGCTGTATTACCTCGTATACAGGCTGAGACAAAGGGTGACTATGTGTGTTGTCACCAGACAGACAAAGATCGTGCATAGGTTTACATTCGGTGGAACAAAGTTGTCCAGATAGCTTTTTCCGTGTATTTTACATTTTCTAGGTTACTTCACTGCTTTCCCAACAGTAAGTCTGGAGCTGGTCAATATCTGCATCCGTAAGCCTTTACCACTCAATACTCTGCCATCACTAAGAGGCTTCTTTTTGAAGTCTTGATTCAAGTTCTTAAGGTGGGACCCGGATCTCTTCTGAACATGTCCAACACATTCAAGTTTTGTTATGGCAAAGCCATAAGGCTTGCTTTCCAGCACAGCAGAAAATCCCTGAGAGTTACCATCGCCTAAATACTTGTGACATTTTTGCAGGGTTTTTTGTGTTGATTTCATTCATACAACATCACAGTAACAAGCACTCGAAATCAAGAAGAGTACTCGTATCAAAAGAGGTACAATCAAAAGCGGCAACCACATTCGAACATCCATCATTTTCAGAAACAGTCTCAGATACTGCATTTCCTCATAGAGGTCTCACTACTTTAGTAGTAACAAGTAGCCTAAGATTGTATTTTTCAAACTTTGTGCTCAGAGGAGCCAACTTCATGACTGCGGAGAATATTTTTCCAGAATCTGTACCTTTCCATATTGATCGCAGTGCATATTGTAGTGTCCCAGGTTACCATATCTTTAAAAGTGTATTTTGAACTTATTCGCAATAATGCAAATTCAAGAATAAAACAATCGCTAAGGGATGTATCTTGACTTTACTGAGAACAATGCTATTATTGCTCACATTAATTGCTTGCCTCACATTGAGTTACCTGGCATGAATAAAACGTTAGAATTTATTTACATGTCTGATATTTAATTCCTCGCAAACCTCAAATCGGATAAAAAGAATTGACCGTCTAGTGGTAGCTACGCCGTATTATGTGAATGAGGTTAATTGTTGCATCATGTGGGACAGGTAAACGATTAAACTACTCAATTTAGAATTAACGAGCTTTGCGCAATGATGGTTCAAGCCGTTAATTTACTAAGTTGGTAAAGAACCACCAAGAAAACCCAATTGATAAATAAATAAGTACATTAGTAAATCAAATAACAAAAAAACAAAGAAAGGGTTCAATATATAACAAAACAACATTAGATCAGGTTAAAATGCGTACAAAATTATAAGATTAAGGAACAAAAAAATAAAAAGCAGTTTAGCTACACATAAACACAAACAAAAAACTAAACGGTGAAATCACACCCACAGTTGTGTCATAAATAAACAAGAATAAAAATTGTAATACCGAACATGTGACCCTATACAACCATATAAAATATAACAAACAGTAAAATAAGGTAGTTTAACTACACTTAGACCAGAATAAAAAAAAATAGGCAAAGGATTTACACATACCCAATGGTATAGTGATTAATAAAAGCACAAATTACATACGTACAATTACAATAAATTGCATATAAAGAGAAATTAGATTGTAGACAAACAATTCCAAATAAACCGACTGAATCAAAGACATTTAAAAAAACACATTAAAACAAAGCATTGCAAGGGTAAGATGCAAATAAATCATAACAATGAGACCAGTAACCTATCCGCAAGTTTGAGTAACTGCGTTAGAAAATACAGCAAAACAATAAGAACTTCTTCGTTTAACATTAAAGATGGAATTTGAACCCATGTCTGTAAACCCCGATCTCGTTTATAACGAATTAACGGAGATCTATCGTGCCACATTTTATCCATGCATTATTTCCTCTACACAAATATTAATAAACAATCAACAATTCCAAATCATACTAGTAATGAGGACGGGCATGGTACTGTCTGAAGCGGACTTCTTTTATTATGACAGATTTCAACTTAATGAGTCTGTGTGCGTAAATAATAGCAAGAGTCTGTGTGCGTAAATAATAGCAAGGCAATGATTGATTTTTAATAGGTTACATAGGCTTGTTGAATTGTTTGCTGTGAGCTTAATTTACATTAAAATACCTACTTACGTTTGAACATAATCCTTAAATTAATCACTTAACCACCAATATTTAACGAGTTGAGATACACCGTTTAAACTCAAAATGTTAACGATTATTTATAAATATATTGTTTACACGCCCGCTTATTAAAACCCGAACGTTTAGCGATACGTTTATTTACACGACCACTTTAATTTTATGAAAACCTACATTAAAAAATAACGCAAAAAAGAAAAAACCATTTCGCGATTTTAGTTTTACTAAAATGTACACGATAAAATATTTATAGACTCCCCAAATTCACCCCCGTTTTTAAAAGTTATAAAAAAAACAAGAATTATTACTTGGGAATATTTTCATATTAATTTTTAAAATATGCAATCGTCCGTAGCGAACCCTATATCTAGGTCGCGAATTTCAAAGTAACCAAACAAAGATGTCTTGTGATTTGCGGTATGTTACGTTGTAATTAATTCTATGACGCTTTTTAAACCAAGAATGTGCGTATAGAAATTTTCAACGATTCGTAACGGTCGGTAAAGGCAGCTGTTTTATACCCCAACATGTTTTTTTTTTCTTTTCAACCCTTACTTACATAAATAAGATATCCCGAAAACATTTTCTTTTTACGACTTATTACCAAGATATTTTAAACATATTAATTATCTTTTCTATCGCAGTAACAATTGTGATTTGAAAATGGTTACTACAGTAATAAAATTTTCTCGAACCGCTACCTACAATATGCATATCGTATGTTTATTTCGTACATGTTCATTACAACGTTTGATGGTTTGGCTGACTTACATCCTCCACAATATTTGCATTTCAATACCATGTCGTGGGCTAATCCAGACTTAAAGTTGCTGTCAAGATCAAGAGAAATGCAGTCCGTGTTATCACAACATTTACACTTGGTAATGAACCGGATTAGGCATGCAATTAGCTCTAGCTTAACTACAAAATTTACCACATTATCAACGTAGCCTGAGTGTTTTGGTAGCTTGGAACCACGCAGCTTTTTTGAACTGGATGATTCCTTGGAGCCAGTTTCATCGTTGTGTCTAGGCCTAGGCATAGGAGTTTCAAAACCAGACAAATTTGTTGATGCCTTGAGACTGGTATGTTTATTATCTCTAAAAGGTATTTTGGTTAAATTTCTTAATTTTAGGCATCTTTCATAGAAGCACAACACACACTAAAGTAAAAAGTAAAAACTTACTGTTTATTTATGAAACACAATCACAAAATATCACTGAAAACGTAAATCTAGTCTGTTTATTTACTTTGGAAATGAGAATAACAACGAAAACAGACAGCTGTAGCAAACAAAACAGACTGTAAAGTAGACTGTACAAATCAGTGCTGCCAACATAAGCTTTATCCAAAACAAAAGAAAATTGTATAAGTGCACTATAAATAAATAGCTCATTAGAACTCGGCGCGGCGCGACTGCAAGTTTCTCAACAACCAGTGCGTGCTCAACTTAAAACATTGAAACATATTTTCTTAAAACAGGACAAAACAGAGAATTTTTTAACAGGAAAAAAAAATATTGTACTTCTTGTCCCCTTAAGTTTTTTCACTCCACATTGGTGCATTTTTAAAACGAAAATTAAAGAACGGTATTTGTTGGTGTGTAGTTTTGTTTTCCTGAGGTTTAAGTTTTAAAAATTCGTCTTGTCCAGTAGTAAAAAAAGGCGAAACTAAATTAAGTGTGCGGCATAAATAAATCTCCTTTTCAGGGCACCTAATCAAGTAGTTTTTTTTGTTAATGCCCTTTAAGATAAGTCAATTATAAATAACTTCCCGCTCGTGAAAATTTACAATGCCTGCAATTGTGTGGGTGTATTTGATATTATGCCATCCAGTGGAAATTTCAACACTTGCTCATGATTTAAATAGAATACTATTACAAAAATACAATTTATCTTTTCTGTGCATAAACGAAAAAAAAAATTAATTAGAGAAGTTTTTTGCTGCAGTTTTCCATTCTGCAATGAAAAGAAGATAATATACTGCTAAAGCAACTTATGTTTTCCTGTTTGTTGGGTATATGTGTATATTTGCATGGACATTATGAGATCATTGACTTTAGTCGAGTTGTAATACTGACATATTGAGTGGCCGATCTTTTAATGCCCATACTAAGGCGCCGACTGCGAAATCGTAACCAATTAAGATAAAAGGATTAATCTTTAATTCCCGTTTTTTAAAATTTCTTTTTCGTGCGTAAACAATAATTTCGTAAACATTTTATTGATACAGTTAATGGTACATATTGTGAAATAGCGGATATTGGGTAACACGGCCGTGTTATAAGAATGATTTAAAGAATGACATAACTCAGGTTCAAAAATCAACATTCTACGTTAGTCGTTGCTAAATGCTGCTATGAAGTCACCGGTAGTTATTGTTAGCGAATCAAATGTTAAATGTAATTGATTAAATATGAGGATGGGTTAGACTAAACGTGATGTGGTTAATTTACTAATTTAATGCGCAGTTGTAAATTTTCTTGTAGTATATTAATTTAATGAAAATCACATCTGAAGTGCAGCATTTTAGTATATATTTGTAAAGGAATATTGCCATTAAGACTTGAGTTCTCGGTCTAGAGGTGTGTAGTCTGCGGCATTGAATTCGCGCCAGGCTTAATATAACATGACTAATATATCCGGAGGCCCATGGATTGAACTTCTGGCATTTTATAGCATTGTTTGAAATCGTTGAGACATTAATGTAAAGATTGCTAATTTAAACAAAATCACTTTCTAATTCCCTTTTACTTTCTATAATTTGGCCTACATCGTTCGACGGAATTGCGTGGTCTAAATTACGTGTAAGGAACAGGAGATCACATAGTGACATGACCTATCTTAATCCAAGATGTCTTGGTATAAATCAACATCGTCATGATGTTTAAATATGTCGTGTTACTAATGAAATCGAATTGCAGGATACGCGCACTGTTATTAAATTTTAAATTACATTACCATTATTTACATTAATAATAAATAACTTATCGGTTGTTAAAAGTTTTAATTTTAATCGTTTCCTTTGTCTAAAAAATGGGAGAAAACCATCAGGTAACAATTTTGATTTTATTGTTTATATACACAAAATTGTTAATGTCTTCACGGACTAGTTAAAATTTTAAATTCGGAAATCATGAGGTGGTTGCGTTCCGTAATTTTATACGAAGTAACTTTATGCCAATAAAAAGATAAAAATGGCAACTTGTTATATTAATGTTTATTTTTCAATTAAATTAAAGACGCTTTCTTGATGTTTAAGAATACCAAATTCTTCCATCGGTTGAGCTGCCCAGGATGAAACTTGCCACAATGGCGATACTTACTAATGGCTTGTAACAAAACTCCACACAAAGAAATCTAGTGATCTAGGTGGCTATTGTTTGGGCATTGTTACCAACCGGCACCTATTCTGCGGTAACCATTCGCGTACACGTTTGCTTTGCATTATGTACTAAAAGACCATAAATGTAGGATTTATAGCTTTGGAAAAACACCTTCCCTTACACATTTTTCTGCTCGTTAAACTTGTTCCTCATTTCAGACATTTAATTGATCTAGCAACGATACTAGAAGACAATGATCAATGTTTTGTGAAACTGCGAAAACACCACATTATTACTAATTTCTCAAGCATTTCATATAGTAACAATGTTGTTCTCTACATATTCCGGAACCAGTTTAGTCTATTTCTCTGGAAGTACGATATACCGTTCTGCACCAGCCCAGATTTATACATGTTAACACTTCTGTTGACTTACATATACAAACCAGTGAGTGTGGTTTAATGAAAAGTCAAACATTTAAATTTTAAAATGCACATGCAATATTTTACAGACTTATACATTGGGAACTATTTTATATGAACTTAAATAATTAACATTTCTTAATACGATCCTGGAATCTAAAGATCATTTGGTAAAATAATGCCTTTATTTTGGAACATCAAGTTTTGTGACTACTTCTGTTGAGAATTTTAAGTTGTTGATGTACCTAACAGTTTTATGGTTTTTTTTGTTACATGTGTTGGCAGACAAATAGTCGTATCCTTATCCTCCTAATCTGTATTTGCCCTTTATACATCAGTTATTAAAACACAGTACTTACTGAGTTTTTTTTTGTTGATTAGGAAATAATATAATATATGATACGGATCTCAGTTGCGGTATAAAAACTGGCAGTAAAACGGGATAACAGGTAAAAATGGATTTTGCTCGCCTGTTCAGTGGTCGGGGTGGGTTCGGTGTACTAAATTTTGCGCTCACTAGGATAGCTTTAAGGCAAAATAGGGGTTGAAATTCACATAAAAACCAGAAAGGGGGCCAGGGTATTTGAAATGACACAATAGGGGTTAAAATGCCTAATTACGCCAGTCCACAGCTCGCTTAAAATACTCTAATAATTCGCTTACCTGAACGTAATTACAGGTAGTCCTGTGGCCAGCAGATCTTCACTAATCTGAATGGCTACAAATATTCTCGCACGCTTATCTAAAATAATTCCGTGCCGCAAAAAAATCAATCGCTAATCAGATCAAAAATAAAATAATTATGTTGTTACGTTACTTAATAAATCTGATTTTCACCGAAGTTTCACTTCAAAAAAAAAAGAATCACTTTAATTCCGTTTACAACCACTTGTAATTAAAAAAATTCATAAAAGTAAGTCATTAACTCGTCAACCTTTAAAAGTTGCGTTATATTTCAATGATCATTAAGATACAGCTTTCGAACGTAATTACTTTATTTCAAACGTTAATTTCAATGACTCAATCTCATTTAAAAAAAAACTTATAATGCGCGTAACTGAGGTGCTGTATAAGAAATGGGTTTACACTTTAAAAAACACAAGTACATTAATATAAAGAAATGTAATTTAAGTAAATAAAAAATTAAATAAAACCATCGAGATGCCACCACAATTATTACATTACAATTAAATGCTTTCTATGCAAGTTCAATCACCTAGTTTATCTAAAAGGCGGTGATACTAGCTAGTTTCAGTGTTCACTATTACTACAATTTATTGTAAATCTGATTCATATGCCAAAATAACAAATGGTTTTATCAAATCAATTGCGTTCTCCTTGTAACGTATTTGACACATTTAATTTCGATACAATTCGTCAGTACCACAAATAGGAAAAAAACACTAATATAAATTTGGATTAAAATACAGATGAATGCGCTTGTAGCAAAATTTAAACGGGTAAAGAACAATCAGAAATTAATCGCCAAACACAGCGTCTTCGGCCGTTAGTATATACAACAAAATAATAAAATACACACAAAAATTTATGAAAATTTGTCAACCACAGCAACAAGAACTGCACAGAAATGTTTACCTTAGCTTAGGAGTAGCCCCTTTGTTATACAAACACCTGGTTGAAATCCCAGAGGATGTCGTACCTACGCTCGATTACTCTTCCTCTTGAAGGAAAACGCGTCAATTCACTCTATCTCACGGTGTTTTACGGTACACTTCAGTCTATATTCACACGTTATTTGTTTAACTTTATTCTACTACATACAAGTTCTTTAACCATACACAAAAGTTTAATTATTTAGAGCAAGTTACTCGTTCCCTTCGAACTGTGAAATAACTGTTTGGAATTTAGGAATGAACGTTTGGTTTCTTCCGCATAAAAGCGATAACTACACCAAAGAACAGTGAAAGCACTAGGTAAGGTAACACTGAACACCGTCATGGATTTTCGACACAGTCTCTTTGGCCAAACTGCACTTAACGATAAATCAATCTCGTGATGGTTACGATGGATAACGTCGTTACACGGGAGCTCACTCGTTGCCGTAACGGTAACATGGTAACGCCTCCGCGTCTGTACTAGCTCTGGCCCTCGTGAAAAATTCATTTGTCGCCACATTGGTTTTTGATATCTCTACTATTAATTAGCCAGTCATAAAAAAGATTACTGAAATTTTCTAAATACCCGCCGGCCTGAATCAAACTCGAAAACCGTTGGAAAAATTGTATCACCAAAAAAATACACTTCGTAACCGCGGGCCTTATCTATGTAACCGATATCCTGTAAGTTAAGGATTTCTTAGCAACGCTGGACCTTAATGACTCTAAAATTCTTATCCAAAAGAAAAGGCGACAGTTCGGCGGCTACAATTAAATTCGCAAACGATGCTCCATACAAAGTAATAATTTATACTCAATTTTAATTTTATAAAACGTAATTTCCCTTTCAACAAATGAAAATTTCTAAAGCTTACTATAAGGAAAATAACTATTATTTACAAAGAAACTAATTAATTCTTCCTTTCAAATTAGTAAAAGGGTTTCACTAATAATCTTAATTTAAACTTCCATCTAAATTTGATAAACCGAAACTTTGTCAAAAAAAAAAAAAAGATTCTAAATGCGGTTACTATTTGTAGAAATTCGAAAACCTTCCAAATACATTTCAGATATACGGTATTAACAAATAAGTTAATATTCGGAATTAACGGCAAATATTTGATAAAATCACGGCCACATGACAATGGCCATCCCCACTTTGTCAAAAATGATCAATTGTATAATCATAATTTTAGACAATTATGCGCCACAAAAAGAAAAGAAAAGAAAATGTTAAATTCGTTAGCTCCCACACGGTATGAATCGATAACTTTTAACAATCCCCAGTGAACTAATTTAATTCTACCCCCTCATACGTCGAGCATATGAAATTGGATTAAAACTAACCAAAACAGTTGGTGTAATTTTAGATTAATTTTTGACAGATAATTTAACACAATCGCTTTCTTCGATCAGCCCTCATTGGGTTACGTTTGAATGAAAGCCGATCCCATACTGCTGTAAAGTAAGAAAGAGATAATAATTTCTAAGTTAGTGTAAATCCATATCCAATAAAAGTGTTATGCCTGTTAGGTGGTCGGCTTTTACTCAGTCACACACAATACGACATGCACAATCTCAAAAAGAATTAACTGTACGTTTTATACGGTTTCAATTCGATTCTACATGTTCTATATAATCGATATATGAAAGGGTTCAAATTCACCATTGACGTCGAAAAAAAAAAATTGCGTGTTAAACGATTATTCTAAAATTAGTCTTAAACTATAGCAATGAGTTTTTGCGGTTTTAACACTATTCCCTATGTTCGATATATGGGTTGAAAGATGAAATCTCTTGTGTTTCAAGTGAATAGTCTAAAATGAGCCTAAAATTAAGAACGGCTGTTTATAGGGCTTCAATACAATTCTATGTATTGATATATCCGATATATAACAGCGGCGGAATTAACCCATTTGGAGTTGATAGACAAAAATCGTTTGTGTTACTCTTATATTACGCTAACATTTTTCCGGTTTTAGTCCTGTTTCATATATTCGGTATGTGGAAGTATTTAAATAACTCTTTTGGGGGTTAGTAGAAAGAATCTGTTGTGTTTCAAATAGTCTAAAATAACTCTAAAATTAAGACTAGGTGTCTATTCGATATACTCGATATATGATGGGGGCGGAATTAACTCATGAGTTGATCGAAAAAGTATAATTGTGTTAATCGATTAGTCTAAAATTGGTCTGAAATTACATCACTTATCCGGTTTCAATTCGATTTCATACATGTGAAAGTATGGGGGTGGAAGTAACCACTGAGGTTTGCCAGAAAGAAATCGTCTGTGTGTTAAATGAATAGTCTAAAATTATAGTTATAGTTATAGTTTTTTTTTGTTTTAATCCCATTGTATAAACTCGGTATATAGAACGGTTAAATTAACTCATTAAGTGTTAACAGGCAAAATCTATTGTTTCAAATAAATAGTCTAAAGTAATTCTAAAATTCTACCTTTTATTACATTTTGATTCGATTCGACATATTCGCTATAATCGATAAACGTAGGTGTTGGAATTAACACATTGGGGGTTGATAGAAAAAATAGATTATGTTATTGGTCTAAAATTATGGCAAATTGCTTGCCCGGTGGTAACCCTATTTCATATATTCGATAAATGAAAGGGTTGAACTAACTCCTTAGACCGAATTAGTAGAGTTGTGGTAATATGACCTGCTTAGCATTTGGGAGGTAATGGGTTCGATTTCCGTTACCGTCTACCCTGTATGAGGTTTGTTCAAGAGGGTCTTCCCTATACACATGTAGCGGCATGGTCACTGCGTATACGCACATCATGTGCGGCTGTTTAACCGAATGCTGCTGTAATATTTTCTCTCTCAGAACCCTTACTCCGTTCCCTTCTCATCCTATCCTAACCACAACCATCCTGAATCCCACCATACATGTATGTGTAATGTATGTATGTACGCTGGGAATCCGTGATTGTGGATGACGGAGTTTGGAAAGCTCCAGCAGCCCGCCCTCCCACTTGAGTATCGAATTAAAGAGGTGGCCTTTTCGTTTTCCTAACTCATTAGAGGTTCATAGAGTATTTCAAATAAATGGCCTAAAATAAGTGTAAAAGTAAGTTTACAACTTTATCCGGCCCTAATTAAGTGATTCAATGGATAATGGGGGTGGAATTAGCTCATGGGGGTTGATAAAAAACTGGTACTCCGTTTTGATTCGCGCGATTAAATCAAAAATTATGTTGGTCTTTTAATAAATACCTCGTTATTCCAATTAATTTTTTAATTATCTTGTGATTGCTTACTCTGATACTAGCACTGGACCCGTGGGTGTTTTAACATGAACCGTTAATTTTTCATTACTGAAGAAATTGAAGTGTCACTAAAACATGGAAATGACAACTAGCACAACTTAACGTTGATAATTAGAATTACTTATCGTTTTGGGTGAAAATCATATATTTAAGAGCACATTTTACAACCTTTTAAGGTTTTCATGGCAATTACTTAAACTAAAAAAACCACAGACTGCGCATCAATTTCACCAAGAAAACAAACTTTTATTGATCAACTTGCAGTTTGCTGATCTGAAATAAGGGCAAAATTGGTAATGGACAATACT
Organism: Vesta saturnalis; assembly: GCA_036346205.1. Lineage (NCBI taxonomy): Eukaryota > Metazoa > Arthropoda > Insecta > Coleoptera > Lampyridae > Vesta > Vesta saturnalis. The sequence continues at coordinate 2,193,560 of JARFJB010000743.1, forward strand.
GGGCTTTTTATTCTGCGGTAAACGGATCGCTGCTTATAAGAAGATTAATTCCAAATGACGTAAAATCCAGTTAATCTTTCGGTATTTCGACGACGTGTAGCGTTAAGTTTAGTGGAATCATTGGCACACCTTAAATTACACGTCGCGTCGTCCGTGTTCTATTTGATGGAATAATAGGCTAGGATACAATGCAAGCGATAAACGCTGTAGGTATTGCAAGTCAAAAGCCATCGTTATATATCAAAGGGTAACGTAATTGGTAGGTCCAGAACTAAAATTTTAATTTTAACATTTAAAAACTTTTTGAATTTTACTTTTGTAATGTATAACCTAAATAAAAACACATTTTCTAGCTTAATTAAACTTAATACACTAATGGGTGGTTAATAGATTAAAAATTATTAAAAATCGTCTTAAAAATAACATTCCAAAACACTTTCAACGGACGAAAGCTAGCGGTGGAAAATCCATACTCAAAAATCAAATTTAATCGTATTTGGTTACAACTTCGACGTTTGCCAATCATGTTCACTTTGCTTCCAATTCACTCAGACTCGTGTGTTTATAATTAAAAATTATTATTAATTTTATTAAATACATAATTAAAAAGTTCACCTCGAGTATGATTAGAACCTACGACTTGTACTTTGCTAAAGTATCGCGCTAACCAACTGTGCAATCGACATTCAAGCACCAATCGATGTAAATTTTGTCTTTATGTATGTAGAACAGATGTAAATTCTAAATATAATGAGATTACAATCAAATTACTTATTAATGGAATGTGAGCCTGCAATATTGCAAGGATTCACATATACCAAAGCAACTTGACTAATATTAAATTATTATAAGTTTTTGTTATGAACAAATAAGTTCAAAGGTGAATATGTAATAGAAAATTATTATTAATTTTATTAAATACATAAATAAAAGTTCACATAGAGTAGGATTGGAACCTACGACTTGTACTTTGCTAGAGTACCGCGCTAACCAACTGTGCAATCGAGATTCAAGCCTCAATCGATGTAAATTTTGTTTTATGTATTGTAGAACTGATGTAAATTCTAAATCTAATGAGATTACAATCAAATTATTATATCAATGGAATGTGAGCCTGCAATATCGCAAGGATTCACACATACCAAAACAACTTGACTAATATTAAATTAATTAATTAATTGAAATGTGTTTATATTTGGGAACTGCGTTCATTAGTACCAGGTTCACATTTCAAATTTTACTAACTTGTACAGGCTGTCCCAAATTCGAGGACAAGCATGGGGATCTCGCTTATTATAAGAGATAGGATATAGGTTTAAATTCGGCACTTTTGCTAAATTCGATGCCGAGTAATAATCTGAAAAGAAATTTGAGCTAACTCGAATGGATTTGGTTTTATGCTCAAAAACTAAAATTTCGATTTTTGTTTTTCGCGTTTGGCCACCTTATTATTAGGAATTTTCAAAATTCGATTAAACATTATTAAGGCAACTTTTTACGCACAATACTAATACGGTATTAAAAATATTATGCGACGTTTTGTTTATTCTGAACCATCTTTTCTTATCGGGGTTAAGACATCTTTTATGGCGTTGGATGGAAAATGTTATGCTGATTTTAGCAACATCTTATAGGTTAACTGTTTCCAAGTGTCTCGCTAATGTTAAAATGGTAAGTTTTTAGTTGTTTAGTGAACTACGATACCCATTCATAGTCAAAAGTCCCAATTTCTTACTGAAGAATTTGTGTCATAACTATTATTACAGTTTATATTGCAATATTGGGATTATTAAGAATATCTATTAAAATATTGTCCATATAGTTGCCTAGTAACAACTTCGCCTACATTTCTATTAAAATAAAGGATATATATATATATATATATATATATATATATATATATATATATATATATATATATATATATATATATATATATATATATATATATATATATATATATATATATATATAATCAGTGTTTCTGTGTTTCAGCATTCTTAGATCTCATTCATTAATAATAGCCAAATTCAGCATTAATTCAATAATGTACTTTTGAAAATTTTGCGTTGTTTCAAATTTATCTTGTATTACTTTGATCTTCTCAAAATTAATCATTAGCGAATGTTGTAGTTAAATTAATATTTAGTACTGATAAGATATGGTATACAATTAAGTGGCAGATTTATTTTTGATACATTATAAGCACTTATAAATATTTACTTTAGTATCCATGCACATTGTGCTTCTCATACGTACAAATTACTGCTATTAATAATATTAGGTGTCACTTTCTTGTTATGGTATGTTACTGTGAAAAATTTCAGTTTACTATACCTTTTTTTGCAAGCAGACAAATTTATAACGGTGTGTAAATATATTCATGTTGTTTTTATATAAAATTACATTTAGTGCATATTCGTTACACTTGGCATACATTCTTTAAATACTTACAACATTCTTAATGTTTATATACATATTTGCTATTTACCTTATTTAATATGTATTTCTTACGTTCTTGGGTTAATCCATATTAAAATTCTTTGAAAGTAATAATGTGTGGTGTTCTACGTTTTAACCAGTGAATAGTAGTCTAAAAATTGATAATAAAAAAATTTTAGATATGCCTGCAGAGGGTTATTGCACAACATGCGGTTAAGAACACCAATAACAACCATAGCAACTGATCCACATTAGGGTTATTCATGTAATGGCTCTTTCACAATTATAGTATTTAATGAGAACAAGATGATGACCAGAATTACGTGATTAATTTTGGAAGTATGGAATTGTGAATTATTATATGGACTTGGATCAATATTAATAAAAGTCTTAAAATCAATATTTTACGATTTCACACTAAACCCAATATATGCTTCGCCTTTTCCAAGAAAGTATTTTTTTCCAATACATCCATATATTTACCCCTAAAACGGCAATTATCAGGTATTTTTTTGAGACACTTGGTATTGGTTACTACTCAACTCCCAATTGTCCTTGTAGCGACATTGAGCTGCGAGTTGACAGGAACTTTACGTACCCAATTCACCTAAAAGGTGCATTATGTTTACATTCTGATGTATGCAAATAGATATAATTTAAATAATGTGGTACGTCAAAATTGTTATAAGAGGTTTACCTTGAAATATTAAAGCATTGAGACTATGCAAATTTTTCCGACCGCCTTTTTTTAATTTGATAGATATAATGAAAGTGTGCTGATTCTACTGAATCGGTGCAACTTTAGTTTTGTAAACTTTTATATAATGTAATGCTATATGGACTGAAATTTTGTCATTTAGGAAACAGAGAATTTAAAACTCGCAAAGTTAGGGGAAAGTAATATTCTGAATTCAGTAAAATTTTCACGGAAAGGACGTGATGCTCTTAAGTATGGGACCATAAACTATTCCAAATTAAATGTTTCACTTGAACAAGTTTTGGGTAGTTGCAGATTCTTCCAACATATACTAGAATGCTAGCTCTGAATCCAGATTATTAAGAAAGCCAACGATCTTGGTCATAGAAATAGTATAATTTTTGTAAAAGAAATTGCGCCAGAATAAACTCGGTGTTGGTAGTGCTCAAGTTCGTGCCTGGTGTATTTCAAAACCAGTTTAGAGATTTTAGTCTTCGCCGTGATAGTGATGAGGATGACCTTTTGTCACGTATCATAACAAGTGATGGGCGTGTGGCTATATAACAGAAGCAAAAATGGTTGCAATGAATGGCGTCATTTAAGGTCACCTCGATCCAAGAAATTTAATATGCAATGCTGGCAAAATTGTGACAACCATATTCCGGAATGTTAATAGACCAGTTATCTTCTTCAGGAAAGTAAACAGTTAATGCTGTTTATAACCCCGAGTTTCTTTACCAAGTGAAATTGGCTACATGGATCAAACAGTGTATTAAAAACAGAACTGCCTTAACTGGATTAGTCACGCCTTACCTTCCAGCTCATACTTCGCCATAGGGGATTATCATCTTTTTGGATTCCTGAAACAAATTTTAGACGCAAGAGATTAACTATGACGTGGAAGACATCGGATACGTTGCAAATCTGTGTACGTTAACCTTAAACTTGGCAAACATTTTACGAATTTGGGTTTGGTAATCGTTCCTCGGTCATAGCGTTGATTATTTAGGTTAACGTGCAAATTACTTTAATCTCTCTTGTTCAATCTCACACAGATATTTTGACAATCAATTTCAATTGAGTCGAAATAAGATATCGCCACGATATACTTTAACCCGCTCTTTTCATCAAAATAAAAATTTTCAGTTACATTCGAATGTTCGGCCGATAACAACTAACCTCATCGACAGAAATATTTTGAAATATTTAAATGTACAGTTCATTGCTAATACATTTAATACAGTCGACGCGTACTTCATTCCCACCGATCGTTTGTTTTACGGAGTGTGGATGTAAGGAAGAAGAATTTACTAATTATAAACTATCTTAACTATGAATTGTTGAGAAAGTACGTTCGTACATTCAAGAAAGATGGAGGTTTAGCTACCTATGGTTCTTATTTTAAGCATATTAATTTAAAAACTTATAACATTGAACAAATATGTGAATTTAGATTTGAACTAATCTGTTTTTATAGATTACCTTCTCAAATACTTCAACAGGTAGAAATCTTTTTTGTAACTGTAAATTCAGTGTTTGAAGCTTCCAAAATATCTAAATTTATAATCGCGTGTGGAAATTGAAATATAAACACAAGTGTAGATAATTCTCAAACTATCAGATTATTGGAAATCTTTCATTATTATGGGTTTAACTAGTCCTTATGTAAAAGAACCAACTCGCGTTACTAATAAAACATCAACTACTATTGATCACTTTTTCACAAACATACCTGACAAGTACATAATAAACCGTAATGTAGTTGATACTAATTCATCTGATCATTGTGTACAAATGTTAGAAATACATGCCATGGTACCATCTAAAAAAGGTCATCCTTACAGGCCTATACTCCTCTAACAATATTTACGAATTCCTTTCATTAATATCTTGTGTAAATTGGGTAGACGTTTATGCAAAAATTGTTAACCAAGAATACGATACATTTTTTAGCATATTTTCTTATTACAAACAAACAAATCAAAGGCTGCTTGGAAATTACTTAAATCTTATACAGGCTTAAGAACAATAAATTTGAACTTAACATAAATAACGCGGTAATTACAGACCCTCAAGTAATAGTACACGCTTTTGCAAATAAATTTTTAGATACATATCAGACTACAAACAATACTGAGCATAATCAACACATCCTTAGTAATACTAAAATGATAAAACACTGTACTGTTTCCCAACGACACCTGATGAAATAAGCAACATTATATCTCAACTTTCTAACACACAATTGTCAGGTTTAGAGGAAATACCAACAAAGTTAATAAAGCCAGCAGGATGTTACATAGCTGAACCACTCACAGGTATAATCAATAACTTTTACGTACAGAATATCCAAAAACGCTAAATAAGGTAATTTAAAAAATGTTCCATTACATGAAAAGGGTAGCATCTATGACGTAAATAACTACAGGTTATTATCTATTCCCCTCAATATTTCGAAAGTTGTTGAAAAGGTAGTGTCTGATAGAATAATGCTATTTGCTGGCAAAAGTGCTATTATTTCTAAATCGCATTTTGGTGCTATGCCTAAGTCATCTACTCAAAAAGCAATATTTCACTTCAGATTTTGGACGAAATTGAAAATCATATCTATGCCCTTGGAGTTTATTTTGATTTATCAAACCATCTATAGTGAACCAAGGTGTTCCACAAGGATCAATATTGGAACCACTCTTTTTCGTGTTATATAATGTTTTACGTGAAAGTCTCCAAATACAATATCTACCTATCAATTCGCGGACGACTTACATTCTTCCAGCCTCTAATATTCAAGAGTTATCACATTCAACTTCAAGCGTTATATATAACACGGTTAATTGGTATGAAATTAAATTAAATGAAGAAAAAAACAGATGTAATTATGTTTGATGATAAATTAGGTAGATCATTGTATGTGCGATTGAAAAATAAATCCATACCTCAACAAGAAGAAATACGTATCTATTGATCTTATAAAGGCGTTTTATTTTTGTAATGTCCAATCCATTTTACTTTAGGGTATAATGTTTTGGGGCTCAAGTTTTTATTTAAAGGATAACAAATTATTAGGTTTATTGTGGGAGTACAACCATGCACTTCAGTTAAAAATTATTTCTTACAACTTAAAATATTAAAGGTATACTCTTCAGTTACGTCTGTGAAAAATAAACACATTTTTGCTAGACATTCTTCAAACTACAACGTTATGACTACACGCAATTGTGATAATTTTAGTATTCCTTTACACAGAAATTCTAGATATGAAAAAGGGCCACGTTATTCTTGTCTAATAGCATAATTCATTACCGGTGGCGATTAAGGCTATTACATATGAAAATAAGTTTAAACTCGCTGTAAAACATCACTCATCTTTAGGTGTCTATATGATGTATAAGATTTCTACAAATAACCAATTTTTTTCATTTTTTTTTTTGTATTGGCAATGTCTGTGTTCACTTTGTATGAATTACTATGACAATAATTTATATATATATATATATATATATATATATATATATATATAAACTATTATGCTACAAAAAAAATTATATATTTCGATATCGTCAGTGACAAATTGAAATTACACATACCTACTTAATTTTTTTAAAACTAACGTCACGTAATGTTACTACTGATCAAAGAATGTTCAGGTCTCTTTTAAAATTGCAAGTACTTTTTTCATTAATTAAAAATTAATTAAAAAAGACTGTGTCCACAATGAATTGTATGTCTGGCCAAAACAGTACTGGTTGGTTTCACTCATATCCGATCTGATTTTAAAAATTTAAGTAATTTAAGATGTCGAAATATATATTCTTGTATCATAATAGTCCCCCAGGTACCCTATCTTGAAAAGTGTAATTTGAACTTATTGACACGAATGCAAATTCAAGAACAAAACAATCGCTAAGTGATTTATCTTGACTTGACTGACAATAATGTTACAATTACCCAAATTAATTGCTTGCCTTACATGGACTTTCCTGACAATAATTAAAAGATTAGAATTTATTTGCAAGTCTGATATTTAATTACTCGCAAACCTCAAATTTGATCAAGGAAGTGGCCGTCTAGTGGTAGGTACATTGTGCTATTTGAATTAGATAGGCTGGATGAAGTAAGTGTTGCATATGGGGGGGGGGGGGCAGGTAAAAAAATGAAACTACTCAAATTAAAATCAACGAGTTTTGCGCAATGGTGGTTCAGCTCGTTAATATACTATTGTGGGAAATAACCACCAATAAAACCCACTTTATTCAACTAAGTAATTGTACAAGTACATTAATAAATCAAATAACATAAAAAAAACAATGAAAGGGTTAAATATATAACAAAACACCATTAAATCAGGTTAAAGTGCGTACAAAATAACATTAAGAGAAAAATAAATAAAGATCAGTTTAGTTACACATAAACACAATAAAAAAAATACCCATGTAGTCACACCCACAATCGTGTTATAAATAATCAGAATAAAAATCTTAATATCAAACATGTGGCCCTTTAAAACCAATCATGTCGGTCTTTAAGTAAATAAGCACATAAAACAATAAAACAAATTACGGTATTTAAAATACAACAGTAAAATTGCACAGGTGATATTAAGGTAAAGGCAAGGACAGAAGAAAATAGACAAGGAATTTACACATACACAATTGTTTAGTGACTTCTAAAGCACAAAATACATACGAAAAATTACAGTCCATTGCATATAAAGAGAAATTAGTTCGCAGGAAAACAATTCTGCTTAACAAACTGACACAAAACAAAACTCATTAAAATAAAGCCTTACAAGGGTAAGTTATAAATAGATCATAACATCGTGACCGGTAATATACGTTTGAGTGCGTTAGAAAAATACAGCGCCCCTTTCTCTGGTTACACACCCATTTATACAACAATAAAAATAAAATTCGAGTTGTTTAATGGTTATCTGGGCCCGGGAGTATGTACCCACTTGGCAATTGCCTTTTACAATTAATAACCAAGCTGTATCATATAAACAACAAACAATGCGAATTCACACAAATACAAAAGTGAGGGAGCCCTGTACTGATAACAGACACAAATCGTTAACATACGCGGTTATTTTCAAAAAAGGTGACTAATTTGTAGATTAATATTTAAAAAACACATTACAACTAACACCCGAAAGAAAAGACAAATGAGTGACTGTTGGTTAATTCAAAAGAAAATGTACACGCAAGAAATATTTTTGAAGGTAAACTGTTTAAAATTAATTAAAACAAATCAAAGCGTCCGGCTCGATCAAAATTTCAACAGCAACTTCCTTCCCCTCTGGTTTCCACTAACCATGTCTACTCCCGAAAATCAACCCCCGTCTTTGAAAACTGATATAAAAAAACAAGAAACATTAATTTACGTTGCAACAGTTTCATATTAATTATTGCACGACATCTTAATTTTAAAGATATGCATTCGTCCGAAACAAACCATACATTTAGGTCTCGAGTTTCCACAGTACCAAACAAAAGATGTCTTCGATTGCAGTGTGTACCGTTAGTAATTAATTACTAACCAGTGACATTTTTATATCAAGACCGCGCATATAGAAATTTTCAACAATTCGTCACTCCACTTTCGGCAGAACACCTGTTTTTCTACCTAATATATGTTTCCTTTTTCTGTTCAACCTTTACCGAAATATCAATTACAAACATTACCACATTTCTTACATAAAAATACATTAAATAAAATATTCCGAAAACATTAGTAAATTACGACGTATCATCACGATATTAAAAATCCACTAATTACTTTTCTATCGCGGTAACAATGGCGATTTGGCAAACGTTTATTACAATTATAACATTTTCGCGGTCCGCTACCTATTTTTTTGACTTTTAACTAACAATTTTAAATATTACAATGTGTACATATATATATATATATATATATATATATATATATATATATATATATATATATGGATAAAAATGAATTTCTATCGTGCCGTAAATTTCAATACAATCTGCAAAGGGCATCTTGTTTACTTTCGTTATTACATAATACACTAGATTTCATTATTAATAACGTAAAAATCATCGCTTTTTCTGGATCTGCTTAATGTCTAACTTTATTAGTCACAAGACGATGATCAAATGTCTTATTCGCAAAATGGTTTGTTAATTATAATTTTAACTATTTAAAAATTGAGATTAATGGATTCTTTTAATCGACATTGTCTAGCTTGCTTTAATATGTCTGTAGATTTAATCTAATTTCTAATTGATTTTAATTGTATTGTGTCAAACTACAATTTCGATTATTGCCTTTTAAAAGGCGAGGTGTGAGGCAATACATTAATGTTAAATAAGTACACCTAGAAAAGTTAAATTATCTAATTTAACGCAAATTACTTCAATAAAATCAAATGCAAACAAAGAGCTGACGGTTATACAAAAGCGCAACATTGTATACCTAATTCTGTATTATTCTGTTTCTCAATACAAGCAGAAAATACACCATACATAGTTAAATACGTAGTTTAAAATCGCATTTAAAACCAATTATGGATGGAACACACTCTCATTCGTTATTTTAACGCTTGATACGAATAAATAAAATGCGTTTTAATCGTTTACGAATGCGTAATTATACGTGTACACGCTTTGGTATGTCAAGGATTCCCATATTTATATATTTGCAAATACAATACATGAAAATGCGGTAGTATGCAGGCAAAAATTAACAAAATAGACTAAATTTTACCGCTAGGCGTCAAGGCAAATAGACGTTTATGATATAAATGTAAAATATGTACTAGTTATACATATTGACTTTTTTTAAAGATCAAACCAGTTTCTTGTATGAAAGAGAATTGTATGATACTTTCTGTCTGCTTCAGCCCACCATGAAGTGGAAAATGCCACAATAAAAAGAGCAAAAGTAAAAGAAAATTGCTCTGGTTAACGCAAGTTCAAGTAAGTAAGTATTATAGTTTCAGCTGACAATTTAATAGAAATGATTAAGATTGTTTTAGTTAATAAAAATTAACTAGAAAAATAGTTTTCAAAATTTATCAAATGTGCAGTTTATATAAAGATATCAATTACACCCATAATTTTTATTTGTTGCTCTTTACGTATAGTTAACTGTGCTTATTTATAATATATTTATAATATAAATCTGTATTGAGTAAACAAACGGATTACTATGGAATTTTCAATTTTTCACATCGAACGAGAGTTAAAAAGCGTAGCAGAAATTGAATTTTATGTACGTAACGTAACCAATGGGGGGAAAACTTGAATAAATTACAGTTCATAGGAAAAGTTACACGGTAAAACTATTGTGCATAATAAAATTGGTTCTAAAAAAGTTTATAAATGACTTCTAGTGCAAATATTTCAACATTCTACTTCGGGATTCAGGAAAAGTTTTAAATCAATTTAACCTTATTTTTCTGTATTATTCATTTGTGGTAAAGGTAGACCTTCCGTCAAATAACTCTTCAACGTATAATTTTGATAAATGGTATTGATGGATGCCCTATTGTTTTACTATCGCATTGTAACAACACCGACAAACTTTAATGCCTATTAGCGAATGATTTCTTTAATTTCGTCAGAAAAATAAATTAAAATTGATACATAACCGTTTGGAACTATATTTGGAAAATTGCATCAACTTCAGTATGTGGTTAATAGTAATCTTCGAGTAATTATTGGATTGTATTTTACTGTGGAGCTTTTTCTTTACCAAAATTATAAAAAAAAACACTTCCCGGTCGAGCAAAAACTAAAAGCTTAAGTTATTTCATCCCCGCGGTGCGTTTTCGCCGCATGTTGTTAAATATTTTTTTAAAGTATGTGCGAGTTGTAACTGCACTAGAGTGATGTTAAAACACATGAAAGTACTACTTAATTTTTTTTAAATAAAGTATTTTGATTATTTATTTTTTTTTTCAGCTGCAATTTCACTATTTTTTGTACATTTCCACCATGGAACTTAAAATTGAAATATAGGCATATTATAGTTATTATTATTTTATAATTTTTACTATCAACCTACATATATACATATGTTGGTATAGAAGGTTATGCAATCGACTTTTTTTTTCACTATCGCTAAATCGACTTATTAGCTCATTTTCGCCCAGATCGGCCATCATGTCTGGATGCATGTATTAGAGCTGATTAGATTTTTGGAGAAATCCAGCGGCGGATAGAGGGGGGGCGGGTTATTAAGAACAGTTTTTGGTTTTTATCAAATATTTCTAAAACAGCTACATATTTCAAAGATATAAAAATACCTGGATATAGACCTTAAACATATCGATTAATTATGTACTATCCTAAGGTAGAATTTAAGGGTTGGTTAAATTTTTTTCTGAATAAGGGTTAATTTTATAATAAAAGGTGTAGACGTATTTTTAAAAACAATTTAATTTTACATAAATTTTCTTCATAAAGTTTTATAATGTAAAGCGAAATAAATGTAAAAATTATATAAATATTGTTGAATATGCTAAAGACGTATTATCGATATTATTATAGAGCGGGCCTCTTTGGATTTTTTTTTACGTTAATATGTATTTATGTCTATAAATCTTTATCTGACATGAAGTTTTAAACGTCATTCTGACAGACATTATTATTTTTGTTTTTACAGTGTTGCCTGTTTTCATTATGAACGTATAAAAAAGAGGTTGCATGGTTATCCTAAAAAAATTGAAATTAAAATTATTTCTTTTCTTTTAATTTAAGTTAGCATCTAGATGTCTATTAACCTCTGTCTGTCATGAAGTTTTAAACGTCTGTTTGACATAGATTATTGTTTTTGCGTTTACTATGTTGCCTATTTTCGTAACTTATAAAAGAGGTTGCTTAATTGTCATAAAAAAATTATTGAATTTTGTTTAATTTCCATTTTGTAGGTAGGTCGTGTGGTGTTCCACATCAGATATAGCAATATATTTAGTTTTCCTCAGTGTATAATTCATATTATTATAATAAACAATACTAGCGCTATGACATTTAATAGTAACGCGATTCGTAAGCGCACCATTGGTGTGCCCGAATAGGTGCAAGTTTCTGCAGGTTTTTGCACGTCTTAGAAATTGATTATATAAAAAAGTTAGTGTGCAAATATGATTCAATAACTTTGTAGGTGCTGTGGTAGTAGTGGTCTATCAATAAATGTGACTAAAATGAACTTTTTAACTCCAAAAAAGAATTGATTAGAAGAAATAGTTATAGAAATTTAACTAGATCGTGATGGAAGTAGGTAGCCACTTCAATTGTAGGTAATTACCTACATTGTGCAAAACAATTCATTGAAATACAAGTAATTATTGATGTGACTATTGATGCAGTCTATGTACCTACTGAAGTAAATGAGCTCACAGATAATGAAAAAATCGGTGAAAATGATCGTTTTCGTCAGATGGATATTGCCGGCACATTTGAACTACACTTGCCAAATTCCAACAATGCTGTGGGCGATGATGATGAATACGATCTGTCAGACGAGGAACCCCTAGCAGTAAAAAAACTGATTCTGCTTTTCTGCTACGAGTCCTACACCGCAAACTGTTAAATGGAAAAAAGGCCAGGTTGTGTATATCCATATACCTGTATCAAACGAATTTGATGACCATCAGACTATGAGTGCAGTACTAGTTGGTGAAACCCCATTAGAACAATTTTGTATGATTTTTGACGAATCGTTAACAGATATGATAGTTGACTTGTCTTTGACATACGCCAAAGAAAGTAATAGTTATAATTTTGAGTTTGACTGAATGAAACTTTAAAAATTTTTAGGAATAATTTATATTTTCTGGTTTTCACACCCTGCCTCAAATATGTACCAATGTATTGGCCCAACGAAGAAGAGTAGCTATTGTTAAAAATTACATGAATCGTAATCGGTTCCAAACAATTGAACAATATTTACGTTTAAGCGATAACAGTTTACTATATATAAGTGAACTTTTGCGAATGCGCGATAACTATCATATTTTAGAAAACATTCTTGCAAATCGTTTATAAGGGGTAAACCTGTGCGGTTTGGTTTCAAAGTGTGGTGCCTTTGTTCCTCTGATGAATATTAATTTTATTCATTGCCATATAGACAAGATCAGACCCAAAAAGAAAATCGCCTTTTGGATTTCAAGGTCAAGTGGTCTTAGATTTGCTTGAAGTAATAAAAAATCCTGTCCAGCATCGAATATTCTTCGATTACTATTTTTCTTCTTATAAACTGTTTTTTGAACTGAAGCGTAAAGAATTTTTTGCTTCTGGAACCATTCGTGAGAATAGATCAAGCAGTTGCACTTTAGAAAACGTAAAAAGTGTGTCCAAAAAGCAGAGAGGCTTTTACGATAGCGCTTTTGAAGAGGTTTCAAAGATTTCACTTGTAAGATGGAATGACAATTCTGTAGTAATAGTGTGCAGTGATACATTGAATATACAGCCCTCGATTGCAACAAAACGCTTCAGTAGAAAGAAAAAAAAAGAAATTAGAATTCCACAACCGAATGTTATCTTTGAATACAATAAATATATGGGTGGAGTGGACCTTCACGACAATGACATTAGGCAAAAAATTGTGATGGTCGATATTTTGTAACTCGGTCGACAGCACAGTAGTAAATGCTTGGAAGCTAACAATATTGTCAATGAAATTAAAATGTCCCAAATTGATTTTAAATCTTATATAGCTTCCCTTATATCCTATCGGATATAAGGAAAATGAAATGTACACTTGTTCCATTCATAAACTCTCAACCATTATGGATAGTGACCATGCCGCTATATGTGTATGAGCACTTGTTTAGTTTAGTTTTTTTTTTCTTGCAAATGTATTTGCTAATTTTTGGTATATCAACGACATCGTACTAACACATATATTTTAAAATTAAAAAACAAGCTTTTTAAAAATGCCATCGACTACTATGATTCGTATTTACACAAAAAACTATAACACAAATTTTGTCGCTGCGCCACTACTTTCTAAAAAAACAGTTGTCCAAAACTTTTTGTTTTACTTATGTATAACAAGCGATATATTTACATTTTTAAAACTCGCTAAAATGACAATTCTGACGTATAATTTGTAAACAACAAATTATGGCGAATTGCGATATTCGGCATTAAGTGTTTCCTAAAAATGAGCTCGAGAACATATAATTTGTTTTTATCTACTCTTTACTGTTTTCGGGATCGCCTATGACAACCAGTATGGTCCATCCTGAACAGTTTATCGCTTATAAAACATAGCGTTCTTTCACGGGTTTATAATATAGTATAGAATGACAACATACCCGTTTCAGGTTGTAGAGTACATTGTAGTACATCAAAGCGTGTGGTCCCTCACTTTAATTCTATTGGTCTCCGTAATTCAATTTATACTCATGCTTCATGTGATCTCACTCTAAGAGTTAGCTGATTTCTTTTATTGTGACGTGACCTTCTAGGCAACATTGTTTAGCTAATGTTAGAACCTGTAACTATTTATTGATAGGGACCATTTCTCTTTATAATGTATTTTTTGTATTTCATGAGAGCAATATAGGTGATGAGCAACACGTTTTAGCCGCAGCAAAAAAAAACGATTAGTTGGGTTGCAAAATGTTTTTTTTATCTTAAGTACTGCTGAAGGGAGAGTTTTGAATTTAAAAATTGTGGGTGCTAATTTCTTATTTGTACAAACCATTGTCGATACTCTTCAAACAGAATATGTTATGACATATTTTGATTATTTAATATTGTATTCAAAACTTAATCTAATCTTAAACTTGTACAAAAATAGATTAATACAATTCTAATTAATCTATAACTACCTCTGATCTAATAAAATTGACGGAACAGCGTTGCATTGGCGGGTTAGTAAAATTATTTGCAACTGAACATGGAAATGGCAAATAGTTTATTAAGTAACGAGTTTCATAAGAGACGCTAAACATGTCGTTTAGAAAACTCGCCGCTGCGCGGCTCGTTTTCTACACTTCAACGCATGAGATAAAGCGTCTTATGAAGCGTGTTTCTTATACTATTTTTTTCTATTCTGCATTAACATGAGAGAAAATTTGGTTACTTTTTTACGTTTATGTTGGAAGAACTGGTAATTTGAAATTCTCGTTTCAAAATTGAAATTTTTTACAAGAAGACGTTTTGGTGCGTAAATGGCCCAAGAATTGAGTTGTACTCCACCAGAATTGCGCCAAATAACCCAAAGTACAACTGACAATTTATTACCAAACAAATCAAGAAATGTATACGTAAAGGAATTTTCCAATTTTGAAGAATGGTGCGCACAAAATAATGCACTCAACGACATTTCAGGAAAATTATTGAATATAATGACGTTAACAAAATTATTAAATGAGCCGATGATAAAACTTATCTAGCGATAAAAGAAAAGTTACATCTTCATCACAATAGCTACTGTATACTTTGTAGTAAAGGTAACTTCGTCTTATTTGTCTTATTGTTTATACATTCATGTATTAGAATACGAACAAAATGAAAAGTGTTTCCGATTTTTGCTATAAGTTTCCTCGTTTTATTATAGGTTGTTTTGATAATGGGTTATAATGTGGCATGCCGGAGGGAAGAGCCAACCAACATGACTATTGACGACATCGCAATCACAGTCGCTAAAACAAAAACTAATGTCATGAGGCAATTTATTGTCTCTGATAAAATCTGGATTACCTTAATAAAAAAGTATGCTAGTTTCCGCCCATCTACAATAACTCATCGACGATTCTTTAACAGTTTCCGTAATGAATAATGATATTGGTATCAATACCATTGGAAAAATGCCTAGAATTCTTGCAGACCCCTTGAAATTGCCCAGAGCTATATACTGAGCGTTCCGACGTTCTACTGTGACTCAATTGGTTTTGATTAATAACAGGTAGTTTCGGATAAAGACGAATTTAACTAAAAAACGAGTGGGTTTGGGTGTAGGGAATGCTTAATAAAATTGATAGAGTAGCAAATAAGCTATTCCATGCCGATGCAAATTTTCGAGAAAGTCTACGATTCTCGTATCGGACCATATTATATACGACTTTCGATAGTTCTTGTAGCCATCTGTATAAAAATAAAATAGACATTTACGTAAAATTTCCTAATTATTTTCGTTTGTTCTTGAAAGATACCTACAGAGTTCATGTTCATTCAGACAAAGAAATTGTCATTTTGAAATTGAAATTTTGTTGAGGTAATGCACGAAGCGAGGATAATTCAAACCTGGAATAATATATAGGGTGTTCCATTAAAAAATATATGTTTGCATTGTCATGGACTTATGGGCCACCCTGTATTTGTGAAAATATTTTTAAAATGTACTGTCTAGGAAGCAGTTTATTGCTTCATTTTAATATTTTTTCTAATATAAATCATTTAGATGTAGTAGATTAGTAAAAGACGGGAGCCAAGATGCAGAATCCTGTACACACAAATGGTACTACATTTTTCCAATTGAATAAAAGATTGTGTTGATTCAGTGTTGAGAATATTGGATTTTGCGGATAAGTAAATGTACTGTTCACTTACTTACTTTCCAAACTGCTTGTTTAATATATGTATTGTCAAATGATCCTGCAAGGAAGAAACGATATCACATTTAACAAATCTTACTTGAAGTCCAAACACATGAGAAATAGATCTTGGGTTACACAAAATGCTTCGATGTTTGTGCAAATTGTTAATATTTTGTATCATAACCGTATTTATTATTCCCATGACTATACTACACAATGAGCCTAAAAATTAAGTAATTGCTAGAAGCAATTACATTTTACCAAAAGCAATTGCTTCATTAGCAATATGTCACTGTCAACAAAGCAATTGGCAAAAAAAAAAGTAATATGAAAACATAATTGAAAAAAAAATTACTTGAGTAAGACTGGTAATAAACCAATGGTCTATAAGCCTTAGGAAAAATTATTATTGGACATTTTGGGAGGTACATAAGAATCCTGTTTTCAAAAAATACCAGACATAGTAAACTTCTATTGATAAAAATTCACTCAAACTAAAAAATACATATTTGTTACGCTCTTTGGCTGTTGGAACTAACGAAAGAATACAACTTGATGAGCGCTCTAATTCACCCAGCAATGAACTTCCTATCGCTGTTGTTGCAGGACCCAGTGAAGCGCAAAGTATTGACATCCCCACAAAAAAATTATCAACTTTGGCAGAAGCTGATGAAACAAAAAAAATTATCTACTACTGAGTTGCGACGACTAATTTTATTAGAGCAACTCCAATTATGTTGAATGCAGCAACAATAAATCCTTGACCGACAACAACAACCTGGCAATAGAGTAAAGTGTGTAGTTGCAGATGAAGATAAAGTTTATTATAATTTATAATGCAATTGGAATTAACCATTTTAAGTTTGTCTTTTAGTTTGGGTTCTAATATTACATACATTTGACTCGAAGATACCTATGTGATAATAATTACACGTCTTACTCACATATAATTAGATATTTACACGATTATTAAAGAGTATTTGAGTTATTAATTTTTTTTTTGTTTATTGACCTAATTGACGAATTATATTTGCTATTATATTTACGTTATGTTCTATGTTTAAATCAACATCAACTTCTTGATTTACATAATCGAAATTTCCATCTTTCAAACGTTTAGCAATATTATGAAACACAACGCAGCAAACTGTAATAGGTGGTATATGTTCCAATTTGTTTCTGACTTTATATTGGAGGATAGGAAACCTTGCTTTTAACTCTCCGAAGCATCGCTCAATTATTACTCACCCTTGACAAAAAACGTTATTGTAATTTTGCTGCTCTTGCGTTGTTGGATTGCTCCAAGGATTCATAACCCATGGTGAAATAGACTAGCCATCATCACCTAATGAAACAGTTTCTTATGTGCTAGTTTTAAGAATGTTGAATATGTGAGTTTTTGAAAATTCTGCTGTCGTGTATGGAGCCTAACCATTTACAATCTACACTTGTGAATATTTCTTCAGCATTGCAAGTTAGTTAGTTGTACGTTAATACTGGGATTTTCTTTCCTGTTTATACAGGGTGTATTTTAAAATCACCGACAAACGAAAACTGGAGATTCTATGATTCAAAATAAGACAAAAATGATCATAAACGTTTTTCCGAAAATGCTTCCTAACCGAGATACAGGTTGATTAAAAAATACTTTTTTTAAGGTTTTTTTAAATTCCTCAAAAAACTACAAAAGATATTACACTGAGATTTGGTACACCTAAATATCAATTAAATACAATTACTCAGGTGAGTTTGAGTCAACTGACTCCATCCAGTGACGTAGAATATTTTAAGTTAATCAGTTTAAGTAAAAAAAAAACGCACGCCCCTGGTTTTTTTTGAAGAAATATTTTTTTGATAGATTCAACATTTAATTCTGCAAATAAAATTATACTTAGTATTTTTTCGATTCGGCACCCCGTTTTTGAAATATTTTGCATTAACATAAACGACCACATTATTCAATAAAAATCAACATTTGTTTTATTTTACAAAAAAAATAACGCAGTTAACTATTAGGTACATTATTAAAGCGATATTGAAGGAACCAAAAACAAAATAATAATTATTTTTATACATATTGTTGAAAATGCCCTCCTTCCTTTTGAATGCAAACTTGTATTCTTCTTAGCAAATGAAACCTAACATGCTGAAAAATATGTGGCATAGCCCTAATCTCATCGCATGCCATCTGTATGCGATTCCAAAGTTGCTCTCGATTATCAATTTGAACAGAATAGTCACGAGTTTTCAGATACCCCCACACCAAAAAATTCCAATGGGTTTAAATATGGCGATCGTGCCGGCCACGGTACTTCACTTTCTCGTCCAATCCAGCGTCCAGGGAACCATGCATTTAAAAATTCTCTGACGTTTCGTGTAGAATGTGGTGGTGCACCATCATGCATGAAATACATGTTCATTCTAACATCTAAGGGTACGTCATCTCTCTCTAAAAAATTAAATAGAATTCGCCAGTAAGTCTTTGAGGAAAACGGATAGGTCCGATTAAGTGATCGTCTAGTATACCTATCCAAATATTTTCGCTAAATCTATGTTAGGAGAGCAGTAAGTACAGTTGGATGCTGATTTTCATCTAACCATTTGTGGGAATTGTGCAAGTTTATTATTCCATTTCGGGAAAAAATACACTCATCAGTCAGTGGTCAATAAGTTTCTAACAAATTGTACATCTACTGCCATCTTCAGCATTTTTATTTAAAAACCATTCGCAAAAATTCATTCGACGAGGATGGCCAGCACGCAATAGTGCATGCACTTTTTGTAGCTGAAAGGGATGTAAATTTTGTTCTCGTAAAACTTTCCAAGACTTGCTCGCGACACACCAAATTCTAAACCTAACTCACGCGTACTTATTGATGCATTTTCATAAACTCTATCTAAAATTTGTTCCTCAATTTCAACTGGTACACAAGCATTTCGTCCGGAATTTTTCTTTCCTTTTAAACTTCCATACTCTAACCAGTTACGATGAACGGTTCTAAACGTAGTATGATGTGGATGTCTTCTATTTGAAAATCTTTGTTCATAAAGTCGAGCAGCTGCACGAGCATTGCAATTAGTATTACCATAACATAAATGCGTATCGACCAGTTCTCATTTGGAATAATTAATTGTTTCACAGCAATTAGACACAAAAAATGAATTACAAAACACGCGTAAATGCAACTATTTTAGCAAACATAAAATACGTAACTGGCAAATGCAAAGCAATCTCTGATTTATTTAATTTGGTTATTACTGAATAATGTAGTCGTTTATGTTAATGCAAAATATTTCAAAAACGGGCGCCGAATCGAAAAAAAAGTATGATTTTATTTTCAGAATTAAATGTTGAATTTAACAAAAAAATATTTCTTCAAAAAAACCAGGGGCGTGCGTTTTTTGTTTTTACTTAAACTGATTAACTTAAAATATTCTACGCCACTGGATGGAGTCAGTTGACTCAAACTCACCTGATTAATTGTATTTAATAAGACATTTTGGTGTACCAAATCTCAGTGTAATATCTTTTGTAGTGTTTGAGGAATCTTTAAAAAACCTTAAAAAAAGTATTTTTTAATTAACCTGTATCTCGGTTAGGAAGCAGTTTCGGAAAAGCATTTATGATAATTTTTATCTTATTTTGAATCATAGAATCTCCAGTTTTCGTTTGTCGGTGATTTTAAAAAACACCCTGTATCGTCACCAAATGCATGAAACTTTGGAATCGTGGCATGTGTACAATCTATTGTACCGTTGACATGTGGAAAGCGGTATTTCTTGACCATAGTCGTTTAGCTTCTACAATGTCTTCGGTACTTTTAGGAAATTTAATCCAAATATGAGCTTTCCCTATTCAACACGGAAGTGTATGTCTTGTAGACTGTATTCTTGCGAATACCAAGTTCTTCAGCTATAGAATTTTGATGGCCTGGCTCCGCCAATTGTCATACAAACAAAATTTCATTTTAGTTAAAGGTAATAATGCTGCACCTCACGTTTCACCAGCGTAAATTAGAAAATAATTTGCTAACCACTCAACATTTTCGCGTTCAAATCGATATAATTTTCTAAAATCATCGTCTTCGCAATATCTGCGTGTTTTGTATAGTTTTCGTTTGCGCACATTTAGAAATTCACCCATAATTGCAAATAGCCTAAATTTAATATACTCAAATACAACAAACAGTTAACAACCGATTTAAGCTAATGCAAGCTGGGGTTCATTTAACTTATAAATTTGAAAGCAATTGCCTGTTTTCATCCCATTTTAAGCTGATGTAAGCAAATGCTTGTATTTTTCAAACAAAAGCTTTGACTAAAAGCAATTACTGCAATTTTAAGCAATTGTTCAAACCAGCTCACTAATAGAAAATAATAGGTTGTAGTTGTAACAAGAGGTAACACCAATTCGTATTTAACAACTAAATGGTTACGTTATGTTATGTTTACATTGACATTTATGGAATGTTTAGAGGGTTACCAATCCGATAGCAATACAGTTTGCGTATCGTAATGGGCCACATTTCCATACGCAAATGACGTCACTCGCGTATCGTAATAGAAGCATTATGAACGTAAAATAGAAAATGTTTTGAATAGTAAATAACATTATCATAAAATCATTTTCTCTTATTTTCCAATTGAAGAAATAGTGTTTGTACCTATCTTCAAATGTCTGCAAACATCTGGTTACGTCAGTTGACAAAGCTCGCTTGTGGTAATGATCAATGTGTATTTAAATTAATTTTGTTTTATAATTAATAAACAACTTTCTATTAACATTTCCATTTTTTCGAAAACCTATTCATATTTCACATGTACTTTCAGTTTTTTTAATTCATCTATAGATTTTAAGTTGTAAATAGTACAAAAGTGCCATAAAATAAACCTATAAAAATCGTAAATGGCATTATATATTATATGCAGTTAACTATGCGTCCTACTTCCATAATACTGATACATCATCAATAATCAGCTTTAAAAATTAGTATGAAAAACGCGATTCATTCATAGCTGTAATAAAAAGTTATTTAGTTGACATCAATAACTAACGTGTTGTAAATCAATGAATATAATAAACTGATTACGATTATTATAGCTCAATCTGAAATGGTACTCTATGTCTTATTATAATTTGAGGAATTTAGGTTTTTTGAAAATGTCAAAAAATGTTACTTACCTAAGAAATTAACAATGTTACATTTTCAAGCTCAATTTCCTGTATTTACGATTTATATTTTTCAAAGCACGGTATTTTAAATTTCTGTAATTGTAAGCACTGTATGATGTAATTACGATAATGCAAATTGAATGCAAGTAAAAACGTGAAAGTGCAAACCAAACGCGATTTACGCATACGAGGTTTGCTCTAAAAATAACTTTCTTACGCTTCTTTTTTGATAGAAAATTCTTATTTTTTAATAAAATTCTAGTCTAACTAATTCAAGCATGATTTAAAAATACGTTCCTTAGCTATTTAATCGATGCAACTGAAAAAAAAATGATGCTTAAGTAAAGAGTCATGTTCTTTGAATCACACCTACTTGTAGTAGTAATAATTGATTTGACATTTGAAAGACCGCCATTGCACGTGCTTAAAGTTATATAGGATTGTGAAGAAGGTTCTGACAGAGATCTAGCTTATTCTAAAATAAGAGACAGTCATTGCACTTAAAAACGTAAGATATGTGTTCGTATTTAATTAAAATACGTATTTTTTATATATAAATTTTGAAATATTTAATTTTATCTTGGATTATTCTGCACTAAGTAATTAAATATATTCCGGATTATTTTTGAGGTCAATGTCATAAACGTAGGTGTGTTTTGGACAGGGGGCGCACCCACAAAGTGCAGTGGACTTTGCATAACCGTTTTAAATTTTATGCATTATTTTTTTTAAATTGTAGGTCAACATACTTACAAATAAAATCAGAATAATTTTGCCATATAATTTTTTTTTTTTTTAAATAAATCGTTTCAACGATTCACCGGAGCAGCTATAGACAAGTTGTCTAGCAAGTAATACGCACACGCTACTTAAGAAAGGTCAGATCTAAATTAAATCTACACGATTAGAACTCGTAGTTACGTATTATATTGTAATTTAATTATAACTTCTGTTTTCTATGGTCTGTTTGCTTTGTAACTATGCATGACCAAGATAATTTCCTCTACTGAAACAGAATATCTAGACCCACCTCAAAGTTGCAATACTTGCAATCCCTACATCGAAATAAAATAAAATTTGTAACTTTAGGCTTATAATACCTATATATAAGTTAGAAATTGAAATGGAAGAATTATCAAATTTCTTATTTCTAAATCAAATTAGATTGACATCACAAATATATAAATAGTAATAGCAGTGAAGGGTTGGGCCAGTTTTCGATTTTAACTATGTTCTGTTTACTTTTTATTTTTAATGTTTTTTGGTTCTAATTTAATTAAATATCTATAGATTAAGAAGCAGGACTGTTTTTTTTTCTGATGATTCAAGGAATAAAATTGTTTTATTTGCAATATGTTATACATAATGATATTGTTGCATCACTTGGATTAAGAAAACATTATGCTTTCTTAACTCTAAAAATAACACGTGTCATTAAAAATTTCTTGTGATGTAACTCGGGTCGTCCGAGATTAAACATGTTTTATTGTTTATAAAAGCAACACACCAATAATACTATGATTAATTTGCAAATAATTTATTAATTATGGACAATTATATTAATACATTTAGGACGGGTATTTACATTTCCACCTTACTTTACGAAACAATTGTAATAATAAGGATTTGCAAAAATAATTAAATTTACCTGCAGATGCACATAACCCATAAACAAACAAATACAACACCAATAACACCCATTTCATTACAGGTTATAAGCGTTTGTAAAGTTTTCAAAATTCAATATGTGTGTAAAAAGCTCAGGTATTAAGGCATGTTTCCTCACTCTCAGCTAATTAAGTCATTATCTTGTGGGTTTTTAATGATGCACAGCAGCAAGTTTCCTATGCAACACTTATATCAGGCCTTCTAGCCCTTGCTTCTGAAAATGTCTTCATCAAGCCCGTTTCGAAATATAGTGAATTTATTTATTAGAATGTCGACAAATGCGCTTTTTCGCATTTGATTTTTCGTTTCTTGCAAATATCGTAATTGTATGTTAGGGGTGATTTTTGGTGATTCCGAAAGAGATCAATGAGTTTTCTCTGAATTTTTTTTAAATTAAATTAAAATACTTATCTTTTGGGGTTCAATCGTATATTTTTATTTATGTTTTATGCAAATTTAAATGTGTCCTAACAGTTACAGTTATCGTCTTTAGCAAATAATAAAAGTTAAAAAAAATTAATTCATTGTCACCTGAAATATGAAAACGCAAAGATTGTGTAAAACGGTATCTAACTGTATTTTAGTAAAGATTAGCTAGATCTTTAATTAGAAGATGACAAATGAGAGCACCCTGTAACAGGTAGATGAAGGCTAAGAATGGAAAAAACTTGATATACCAATTAAAGATTTAGTAAAATCATAACAAATCTAATAAAGAAATAATTTTCCATTCCTACTTAACTGTACTGTAATTGTTATGATACATTAAAAACAGATTGTACACATTTATTCTAACTATATGTTAAAGAATTGCAATGCCGTGATAACTTAACGTATTTAATTCGTAAAACATTTACTTCGAGGTCTAGGAGAAACTCTGCAAAAAACCTAGGCATACCTAATGTTAAAATTAAGACGTACCATTCTGACTTTTTGGATGTTTATATATCTCAATGGCCTTTCCTTGTAAACGAACATAATAGTGAATTTGCTTTTATAAAATCTCCATGTTATCAAATTTATAGATGTTATAAAAGCTACGTTTTGTGATTCCAATGTTTACGTTTCTCAAGAACTCTGGATGATGACAATTAATTTAAAACATTTTTACCTAATTTAATCGTTTTTGTAGGTTTAAAAACTGTACTAATGGAGTTTTTAAATTCTATCTGTGATATTAGTTATGAAAGAAGGTGAAGCAGTACCAACATCAAGCGCTTGTTTTTCTTTATGGAGGCACATCTGATCGAACGGCCCCTTTGTTTTATTATAAGCTTTCAAGTTGGCCAAACTTTGTGGGTATTCTTTTTTGTTTTTCTTTATAGAAACTTTATCCTTTAAGCAAAGTTTTGGTGAGCGAAATACTATTGAATCAATTGTTCATTGCAATAATACGATTTTTTGCCAAGAAACGCAGCAAGCTGTTACGTAAAACCTGGTGTATAATTAACTCGTAACTTTTCCACCAAAATTCTCCGGATATTGCTGCACATCTCTTTTTCTTCCTCTTATTTTCTCTCGTATCCTTTTCATCAAAATTGGATTGGATTTTATTTAACTCTGAATCGGTAATATCGGAATATGTTGCTTTGTGTTGAGCTGCAATAACGTAACGCAAAGGTTACTTGGAGATTTCTTTGTTTGTACGTATTAAAATCATTTCATCTCTGAAAAATGAGTTAAAGCATTGAACAATTTCTGTACAGTTTTTGCAATCACTGGTAGACTTTGTATGAACTACACTGCGCCGTGTTTCTATTCGTTCAACTTGCTACCTGTACATATTTTTAACTATCATTATTACTAACCATGCGTAAAATTTACTTCTCAATGTTTAGTAGGTCCACAAGAATTAGGTTTGACGTGCTAAAAAATATGTTTCGCATGTAAAATCGGATTCACGACTAACCGATTGTATAACAAGATCCTTTAGTCATAGACATATCGCAACCTCTACGTAAGTGCTACGTACACTTAATTACACCAATTTTTTGACAACCACATTAAAGGAGTTCTCTATTGCTACACCATCCAGCTGTTCATAGAATTGATTATTCCACTAAAAATAAGTAGTAGTAAGATAATTCTCAAAAAGAATCGATATGCCTTTTGAAAAATATGATCAATATGTTCAATAGTTTCTTTTAAAGGAACTTTTGTAAAAAGTGAAACATCAAAAGTGACCATTATATCACTAAGTGGGATAAAGAAAACGAATTGTATTGACAATAGGCCTTAAAGGAACATTAGGTTTATGAGTTAGTATCCTTTTTACTTGTCAAGAATGAGAGATACTTCAATAAGTTCTTTAGTTTTAAAGGAAGTAGGATCTTTAGTTCAATATAAGTTTGTTCTACTTTAATGTGATAGTCGATCGTATTTAAAATAACAATAGTTATTATCTTTATGTGATGGTAATATTACCACGCTATCCATCTCCCAGTAGTATTAAGTCTTGGTGTTACCTCAAAATTCCCACCTTTAGAAAGTTCTTCAACAGCATCACTGTTAGATAGATTTATAACTGTTATTTTATTATCAAAAGATGGTTTGTTATTTTGTTGTTTATACAGTTGATTGCGTTTTAACGTTTTTAGTTGTAATTTGAAAGACAATTTCATTAGGACTATTTAAACAAAAAAAAATTAAAGAACATTTAAGATCATATAAAGATGTGGACTTCCGGAGAGTGCAAATTTTCTTTTTCTTGTGGACTAGTATACACTCAAACCGCAAAACGTAGCTTTGGTACTACACTAAAGAACACGAGAGTTTGTAGATTTGATCAATCAGAGAAGTGTACAGTAGTTGAGTATGCCTTAAATAATTAAAATCATGATAACTAGATTTGATAATATGGAAATTTGTCAAGGAAAACTAATTTACAACGAGAAGCTATTGAGATACATAAAAATCTAAATAACAGGCAAGAAGAGAAACAGTAATTAAATACATTTTATCACATTTGTTTTTTGATTGTGACATTTTTCATTGTTAGCCTTGTCCGTTGGAGGATGTTTTGGTTTGTCATTTTTTGAAAGCGGTGTAATAATATTTAATTTATTAAAGATCTAGTTAATGATTACTAAAGTTAAGTTAAATTCAATAGTTGCCTTCAAATACGTTTACCTAACTGTTATTGCAGGCTTATCATTGCATTTTCATATTTTAGAAATTTATTAGGTAATTTTTAATTCAATATTTTTTTTAAATAAAGAAAATTAAACAATTGGGATCCTAAAAGTAGAAAGTGATACCCAACAATAAAGTATTAAATTTAAAATTTAAATGAATTTTAATAATAATTGTATGTCCTTATTTAAATTAATACTATTATAAAAAAGGGCTATTTTTATTACGGTTCCAGGCGAAGTTCAGCATAATGAAAAGCTTTCATTTTCTGCTCTACCACTTAGCCTGGTATTTAAGAGAAAAATAGTGTAGACATTTTACTAATCATTACTGACATACGTTTAATTTCTACATAAAACTTATAATAAATATAAAATAACCATGCTTACACTTATATACCTAAAGGAGGATAGTGATTGTAGTAGTTCCATGTTGCTTATAAGCTTTCCCGACACAAAAGTTTTAATTTTAATTTTCTTTTAAACATTCTGCTGTCACTAGTTTTTGTAAAAAGTTCGTAAGACTTTTTGTAAAGATGAGTTGTATACAATGGAACCGTTAGAAGACCTCTTTGGCGAAGCTGTAAATTATGCACATCTGCTCTGAATCTTAACTTTTTATGTAAATAAAGCGGACATTTGGTGGAGAGAATTTGATAGTATGTGAACGCCGAGTGAAAGTACCGTCTGTTTTCCATATTTAATCAGCCAAACTTCCTAAGGGAGTGGGAAATGTAATCAAACCTTCGTTTCTCATAAACTAATCTCAAAAAACAGTTTTGCAACTTTTGATTTCTCCGTTTATTACGGACGGTTAAAGATGAGTTATAAACTACGTCACAATGAACAGATAGCACAAGAGATTCAAACAGTAATTTTGTTGTATTTCTATTAAGAAATTGCGGATTAATACAAATTTGTTTAAAACTAGAATAAGCACGCCGAACATGAAACTGAAATTTTGTTGACACCGTTATTACCATCAATTTATCGTTTTTTCCACAAAATAGCATAGCATGTGACTTTCCCGAATTTAGACCGCTAGAAAACAATGACGATGTACTTTGTAATCTATCTAAATCTGCATTGATAAAATTACATGCCGACGCAACATCAATCAGCTTAAAAGAAAATTTGAGTATCATCAGCATATAAATGATGTTTACAATAATGTAATCTTTCTAGTATAATTGGTGTAGAAATTGTAAAAAGTGAAGGTCCGAGTATAGACCCTTGTGGTACCCCATTTTTTGACATATTCCGGGAAGTAACTTTATCATTACGCACAACTCTCTGCGATCTCTCCGTTATATATCACATTCTTTATACAAAACCCGCGCCTTTGCGGGGCACATTTCATTCGAGGAGGGGGTTGGCGTCATTATAGATCCACTTCTGTTTATAAGAAGGTTTATAAGGAAAAACAAAAATTAGACTGGTAATGAAACTTAAGGGTAAGTGTTTTATTCGCCCATATTGAGTTTATGGTAAACAAAATTGTGTTTAAGTACTAATATCTTGTCAGTTCTGAGAAATGGGATATAAAAGTACCGTTGGAACATTTTTTTGGTTTAAGTATTAGACAATTCTGTTGTATCAATACATTTGTTAATGTGTTTGAACTCATCAAAATTTCGTTGGTAGTACTCAAATTTTATGAAAAAGTATTTTGAATATGCATTAATCAAATTGGTAATTCCTTAACCTTCTTAACTTAATAATCCTTGTGTTTTCTTTAAATATTTTGATTTGAATCTACTTTAAGTTTGTTACGGAATGTGTAAATAATTTGCAAAGTAAGAGTCTTTTGACCAGTTTCAAACGTTTTTATAGATATTACCCGTCCCACATAATTTTGATATTCCACTAACTGTTTTTGTGACATTGTAAAACAAACTATACTGGGGAATGGGGACGAAGTTTGTGGATTACCTAATCTCTCTGTTTAACTGTTAGCCATGTTACTTTTTCGATATATGAAGTAAAACGAAGACTATTTTAGCCGACGAAAACACTGAAGTTACAGTTTGATATAATATCACTCACTACACATTCACAAATAATTCAAAAACAGATTTAATATATATTATATATGTTCAAAAAGTTTATAATTTTGACACACATTAGCAATAAATAGGTGTGGTTAATCGTAGATTTTGTACGCAATCTTGATCTGTGCAAATCATAAATTTTGAATATTTTTATATTGCAATAGATATAAATCATATCTGATCAGACAATTTAAATGGTTATAACCGTACCTTCCTCTTATTTTAATATAACATTATAATCAAAAACATTATTCATATTGTTGATGGCAAAATGTTATTGTAGCTTAATATCAACTACCTAGTTTTAATTATACTATATAATAATAAAATATTCACGTCATTTGCTTAATTAATGCATGAAATATAATGAAATTAATTGTATTTAATTAAATTAATTAAAAGCTGTTGTTACATTCCAACAAGGTAATTTTTATTAATTAATAGGCTACGTTTCATTTAATCAAAATAACAATAAAATTAAAAACACTTGATACAAATTTATCAAGCGCGTTTGAGTGCAGTTTTCCTATGTTGGCGCCAGTCGGATTTATTCGCAATAAAAATCATCTTGTTTACTAAAAAATATCTATTTTAAACAAATTGTTGTTTTGTATATCATTATAAAAAAATTGCAGATATGCATTATTGATGTGTATTATATTTATACAATACACCATGGGCGTCAAAAATGTATTCTACGTATAGGGGTGTGGAAGCATTATAATATTTCTTTAATGCATAATGATGAACAGAATAATAATGAAACTGTAAAAAGATGTTTATGCTAATTAATAATTTTTTTCAGAGTGCGTATTTGGGAAGCAAGTACGAGAATTGGGTTCACAGTGGGTACCAGATTTGGGAGTTCCAATTGGTGTACTCTACTGCATGAAATGTGAATGTGTGCCGGTAAGTCAAATCTATAAGAACAAAATAACCTTCACGAGATCAATATTATTGCGATCACGTCGACTGGACAATCATATACCAATTATGTACCTTTCTGTGCCGACAATGTGGATTTTTTTTCTTAAGAGTGATCAAGTATATACAACCAGTTTGCAAAAGCGAGATCAAACATTTTTATTTACAGGTTAATGAAATTATAAATATATAATTTTTCTTGTTGGCGAAAGCTGTATTACCTATAAAATTTCCAAATTAGAATTTTCATTAGGAGATGGTAGGTTTTTTGGTATATTATTAAGATTAATAATTCATTGATAAATAATTGATTCAAAATATTTTTCATATACTAAATTTAAAAAAAAAGGCAACTAAATCAACATTCATGGAGATTAAGTAGTGAGACATGGACTCGGAAAGTCAATAAACATGTCTGTATCTAGTAGCGGTTGACCTTTCACGCTGGCGCCTCCAGAGGCCTTTCTCACTATACCATCACTTTTCATATCGCATTTTTGTAATAGACCTTTATTTATACAATTTTATGCCAATAGCCTCATCACTTTATCAATCAGCCGTGAGAAATTATGAAATTGTAATATCAATAAATTAAATTATAATAAACAGGATATAAACTCTCCTTCTTCACATAAACTACATCATTTTAACCACAAAAATGTTAACCATATCAAATCATGTTAATTAAATGGTCGCTAATTTTGAAATAAAACAAAATACGAACATTATAATTAACATTCTTTAAATTGCTCATATTGTTTTCCGTTTTTACATACCATTGTATAAAAAAATGATGAAGGTCAAATAATTTTGATAAATATAAGATCTTTAAATTATTTAGCAATCCAAGCGTGGCGTTAATGACTAGCAATTTACTTTTCTTTTTTTTTTTGTATATAGGTGCATTTTGATTTACTAATTTTACTATGCATTATTCATAGGTATACTCATCAATATTTTTTCAAAGGACTAGATTTATCACTTTTTCTTATTACAATGTGACTAATTTGTCAAACGTGTTTTATTTTACAAAATTTAATGGAGTATTTATAATACAAGATGTTACTACAGTAAGCAAGAATTTTTATAAATTGGAAATATTTCGATATTAAAGTATGACATCAATTGAATTGGAATCACTTAATTTACAGAAACAAAAAAATTCTTTTCGCGTACCTTCTGTCAAAACATTCTAGGAAAGATAAAAATACGGACAAATTTGAGTATCATTGTTTTAGATCAACGTTAAGATCACCTTTTATTGTACTTATTTACAAATCTAAGGAAAACATACGTGGATTAATTACGTGTTTTCCAACGTAGGTATGACGTTTCGTGGTTTCAAACAGGAGTTGGTTACAAATCTGAAAAACCATATAAAAATTGTAAACGATATTATTAAAGTAAACGGTGTAGGCAAAGGCAAGGTTACACAACTGTGACTTAGATTCTCCAATTTTGGAGAACATCGTGCATTTTAAGTTTCTGAGTAGTGATTTGAAGTAGAATGAAATAAGAGACTAATTATTTATTGCAAGTGATTCAGCCTAAAACTGTTGGTCTCGTTAAAATTTGACACTTATTCTGATAGCAAAATAATTCTTCAAACTGACAAAAATGAAGAATTATGTAAAAATTAGTTCTTCTGTCGCCACCGACATTGAGGTCGTTATCATAACGGGGCACCAGCTTTTGTATATTTTTAATCAAGTGGCGCATTTTAACGCAAACTACAGGGATAAGTTGGCATCATAAATACATAGTGAAATGCTTAATGGGGGAGGTACTGAGTGAACTAGACCCCTCCCTCCCAATGTTTTTCAAAATATCTCTAAAACTATACGGCGCAAAAGTTATTTTCAGTGGCGCATTAGAGCGCATATCGAGCGCATTATTACATAGTGATATGTCGAAATATTTATGTGGGGGAGGGGGGCAACTTAACCGACCCGTTAACATAGGTAGTTTCTAAAATAGAATTGCTAAAATTAAACCAAAATTCTTTTTGCATATGTAGACAACCTAGTCTTCTATACTTTACTCTTGTGTACTGCAGAATGTTACAAATTAACTTTGGCATGTTTAAATTAAAAGGAGGATTTTCAGATGAGTCCATTTTTATTTATGTTGAGAATTCCACAAAATTGAATAATTGTGTTTTCATTTAATTAATTACGAAATAAATTTACATTATAGAATATTTTACAGTGATCTTTTCCCAATCATTGTGAATATGGTAATATATAAAGGCTCGCTGTAAGTGTCTTTAAAATAAACAGGTCTCCAGCGAAGGACATGTTTTTTTTAATGCAATCAATCAAAATGAAGATAAATAATAGTTACTTATGTAACAAGCGCAAAAGTGTGTGTTTATTGCACGCAACATGTGTTTGTCCAACGACGCCTTTAGCCCGAGTTGGACAACACGTTCCTTCAAAAAAAGGATTTACCAAGTCAGTAAATAAAAAATACAGGGTGATTTACGTAGACCGTGCATTAGAGGTTTTTCAACTTTCAGTTGGATTATAAACTTGAAATCAGATATGCTGTCATAATTGATCATATCTGTTCTACCTGAAATGGTTTTATTCCTCCATCTATACTGGGTATGTCAAAAGTCCGTACAAACTTAAATTTTATTTCGAATAAAAACCTACATTATTTCTCACATAGTTCGATTCATTATACCATGTTGCCAATCGGTCACACTGATTTTGAATTCCCCCTTAGTGTTTTATATTGGTATCCGTAGACATTCAAGGGTGTTACAGTACGTCGCTGCAGTAACGGTTGTTCCAGGGACCTAAAACTCCACTAGCAAGAGTCCTCTACAGTCCCAAAACACAGTTTGTTAGGCGAATTCGTGTGCATCCATTGCTTCGATTGCTCTTTCGTCTCGACGTTCAGAGACTGAACCCATGTCTCGTCCCCCGTCCTAAAAATGCTTTTCCTTCGTCACGGTAGCTCTACAAAAAGGTTAGTGTAGAATCCAGGACTCATCGTGCACAAGAGTTGTGATAGCCTAGTCGTCCCGTAACAATGTGAAAGTACGTACAGATCGGAAAATTTCCTGAAATTCAGCAGACAGTTAAGAAATTGTGAACCGGCGGCGCTCTAAAACTACATTGCTCATTTTTTTGACAATCTCATCTGTTGCTAGGTCTTCCTCCCTGGACCCCCTCCATCATGCACATCAGTTCTTCATTCTCGAAAAATCCTACACCACTTTGGTACTGCACTATCACTCACAATGGCTTCCCCGTACACATCATACAGTCTTAGATAAACTTCAGCCGCAGTATTGCCTTCAGCTTAATGAAAAGGGCTCACTGAGCGCATCTCGTATTGGGCAGGAGCTGCAATGAAAGCAGCCATGATAAAACCGCGCTCACCTCAAAACCACCTTAACACTGAACTGATTGAGAGGTACTGACAGATAGATCACCAAACACTATCGCGCAATCGCCTTAACTTGGTATCCACTGGCAACCTGACGGAACTGGAAAAAATAGCCCTCGTATGACCATTACCTCTATTTATTTACACAGCTGATCTGTGAAATTTATCTAAGTATTTAGGTACTACATTACAATTTTTTTTTGGTTAGGGTGCGCTTTGGAAATCTAGGAAAATTATCATAACGCGTTAATGAGAAATAAAAGTTCCGTAGCGGTGTAAGTTGAGGATACATTCTTCATGAAATACTTCAGCATGTTACCAGCTTATATTCTACGTCATTTTATTGTTATTTAAGAAAGCACCTCTAAACTTCCATTTTATACTCTATTATAATTATTGGTATTTTGGAAATAATAATAAATGTGATTTTTTTATCAGTTCAAAGAAAATAGTAAATAGACAACGTGCCACGACTACGCCAGGTAAGAGTGTCAAACAGGTTTTTGTCATTTTGACAAATTTAAGTTTAATAATTTTTTGTTATGTGTTACTACACCCAACCTAAAACGGATTCTTTAATTAGCCACCAACGGGTACAATGAATTATGCTTACCCTCAGCATTACCTTAACCTCAGGCGGTATGAATATTTAATATTAAGTTTAACCTTCTTATACCTTCGGGCATAATTTTTGACAAATAATCACGTTTTATAATATCTTCTGAACAATAGACAACACATTTATAATTCTGAATGCTTTAACTAAATTTCAATAAAATTCCTTTCTGTCAAAAAACTTCTACACGTAATGTTTATTCACTTCATCCCACGCAGGTATACATAGCGTTAAAACCAAGCTAGTGCACGATGTTATCACAACAGTTCATCAGGCCAAAATAACCGTTATGTTCGACCGTACTGAAATTTGCACATTAGGTTCACGTTGTAATTGTGTAACGATCGTTTGAAATATTTTGTACCATCAAACCTCCTCTTATAAACCAGTTTCAACCTCATCAAAAAGGGTGGCGATTTCCCTCCAAGATTAAATTCGACCAATAATCAAATTTAGAACCCGCAACGTCACGTAAACCTCAACTACAACGAGAGCCGAAAAGTGCTACGTATAATAAAAGGTTAAAATTTAATTTCTCTTTTCTTCTTATTTACGAAATTATGAACCTGTATGCATGTTTTTTGTATTAATTTGCAGTGACTGTCTCTTTTAACAAAACTGTCGTAGACAACACTTCTATAAATTGGAATGATTTTAACTAAATTTCAAAAAAATTCATTTCATCAATAGAACTTCTGCACATAATGTTTACTCCATCAAACAAGCTACTGCACGATCCTATTATGGCAGTTCGTCAGGCTAAAATAACTTATGTTTGACCCTACTGAAATTTGCACATTAAGTTTAACGATTGTCAGGAGACTGAATATTCTGTACCATCAAACTTCCTTTTGTAAGCAAATTTCTACCTGATCAAAAATGATGACGTTTTTACCTACAAATTTAAATTCGACTAATAATACAATTTACAACCCGCAACGTGAGATGCGGCAAGTAACGTCACGGAACACCGAAAGGTGCTGAGCTTGTAAAAAATTTTCAAAGACTGAACAGCTTATTTCGCATATCTGTATTCATAATAATTTAAAATAGAATACTATCAATTAGATCCTTGTAGTACATTTAAAGTCGCCATATTGTCCACTAAAGCAAAATTCAGAAATCCTTCCCGAAACTCCAATTTAAGTTGTCATATTTATTCATCGTTATATTCCAACAATAATTTTTATATTGTTTCCATTATTTCAACGTTATTTGCCTTCAAATTTCCATTATGCTAGGAATCTAATTTTTTATGATAGCAATCTTATTTAATAAATTACTTTCGATTGCGGATTCGATTGCAGAAAAAAAAAAGTAGTAGACTTTGTATCTTTCACAACATTTCAAATATTTTCATTCTAGGTTCAAATGCCATTGTTTATGGTATATGATAAGTTAAAAATTGTCAGTGGCGTAATATGAATTACATGATACTATACATGGAAAAATTCTTCGTACGCAATCATACATAATTTCTACGTCACTTTATTTGTACGATGTATAATTAGTCAATGTAAAGATCCCACCTGTCATCTTTAGGCTACGTTTAACTTTCGACTACTGCTTCTTGTTACTTGTATATAACTGATTTGTTCTGGTTCCGTTTTATATCGCTGGTGATGTGCTTGACTTCGTGTGATTGGTCCTTTTGTTACACTTTCCCTTTCTTTTCTGCTTTGTATGTCGTGGTATTTGGCTGTATTATTTTTGTGTTTATTGATTGGAGTTGGTTTCCACCTTGCCGTTAATCGTAATCATCTCGCGTGTTCATCGTGTCAGTGTGTTTTTCTATTTCAATTGCCTCTCGAATGATCCAAGATTTGTAGTGTTCGATGTTGGCTAGCATTGTAATATTTTCAAAATCAATTTTTTGGCCAGATGTTTTATCATGTTGTTCTAACGATGAAGTAGTTTGGTCTTTTTTGGCAGCATTTATGTGTTGCTCTGTCCTTGCGTGACTTTTGCTATTCGTTTGTCCTACATATACCGAAGAACATGCGCCACATGGAATTCGGTATACTTCTCGTTCCTCTAGATTTATTTTGACTTTAGGATTTTTGAGCATTGTGTTGATTTTTTCGCTGGGTTAAATATAGTTTTATATATTATGCAGAACAAATCAGTTCTATATAAGTAAAGGGAAGCAATAGCTGAAAGTTCAACGTATCCTGAAGATGACAAGTGGGATCGTGCCGAAACGTCGAGCTAACGGTCTTGCTGAGACTACTACAACATCAACACCAACGCAGACCATTATATCATTTTAGGGTACTTTCATCAAACATTAACACACTATTTATTATAAATTTACATATATTTGGATCATATATTTGAACTTTCTTCTTCCGTGCAAATTATAATAAAAAAAATCACATTTTTTACAAAAAAATTCATTAATGATACAATATAAATATCAAAAGTTTTACACATTACTATACTCCTACTGCAAATTTTCTAAATTGTAATTAGAACCTTAGAAAATGTAAGTAGGTGTACAGTAATGTGTAACGCTTTTGGCATTTATATTGTATCATTAATTATTTAGTTTTGTGATTTTTTTGTAATTTGCACTGATGAAGATGGAATATATGATCGAAATATATGCAAGTTTATAAAAAATAGTATGTTACTGTTTGATGAAAGCACCATAAAATTAACTTTATTATATATATATATATATATATATATATATATATATATATATATATATATATATACCAGATGCCCACGAGATCACTTTCCGGCTGCCATTTTTTTATTTTTATATCGATTTAAATGAAACTTGGCAGGATTGTTACTCTAACCAAACGTCATTTTTAGGAATTTTTGACAAGCATTTCCGACTTCCGGTTTCACCGGAAATGACCTTAACTTTTGATTTTTAAATGACACCTCCCGTATATTTTTAGTTTTTCGGATTCTGGAGGTCATTTTACGGCCGATTGCGTAATATTTAAATCGATTTTTTTCCAAATGTAATTTTAAAATTGAATTTTATTTTCTCATCCAGAGTGCCATGACCATCTTAAAATCATTCTACATACTTAACTCACTTCCAGAAAAATGCAAACTCACTTTTATCTTTGTTAACTTTTTTACTAGAACGTTCTAAACTTTATTTTTGCCGTAGCAAAAAAGAAAGAAAAGGACAGACACATTATGGGCGCGTCTGAGAGTTGTTTTTAAAGCAGCACAATTTTAATGCATTGCTTTGCGTATTTTCCCAATTTTTTCAGTCAACGATTGAACAAAATTTATTTTAAAACAAACAGAGTGTAATAATTTTAAACAGTATTAAAAATAATTAAAAAAAATTAATAACATTAACAATAATACGTATAACATTAACAATAGGTATTAGATTATAAAGTTTGGACCTTTTAACCACCAATTAAATTTTCAAAGTGCTGCCCTTCCACCTCTTGACATTTCCTAACACGAAAAACGTTGTTTTCTACGACATTCCTAAGCATGTCGGGGGTAATGCTAGCAAATGCCGCTCTTATACGGTTTTCTAAGATGTTAAGTGTTGTTGGCGGTGTTCGGTAAACAATCTCCTTAATATGGCCCCACAAAAAAAGTCAAGAGGTGTAAGGTCAGGCGAACGAGGAGGCCACCGGATCGGTCCAAGGGTAGAGATAACATGTTCTCCAAATCGTTCTTCTAAGTAATTTCTCACAACAATAGCGTTGTGAGCCGGCGCACCGTTGATTATTTATTTCCAACGGTAATTCCTCCAAAAAATTACCAATTTCATGTTGTAAAAAACCAAATATCGTTCTGCATTTAACTGCCCTTGAAAAAGAATCGGTCCCACAATACGAGTACCAATTATTCCATCCCATACATTTACTCCATATATCTCTTGAAAATTACTTTCCATCATTCGGTGTTCATTTATCGTTGACCAATATCTTGTATTTTGCCGGTTGAACATTCCATTATTGGTAAATCTCGACTCGTCCGTCAGAATACAAAATAGAATTGGCTACGCTATTACAAATGTTGGTGAAGCTGGTACTTAAATGATTTGTATCCATGTTTCTTCAAGATCTTTCTTGCTGATTCTGCGCCAATGTCTAATTTAAAGCCAATTTCCCTTGTGGATGCTGTGGGGTTTTGAATGACATACGCTATTACATTTTCTTCCAGTTTGTTCATTAATAATAAAATGTTGTTGCAAATTATCTTGTTCTTGGCGCATTTTTCTTATAAGGTTGATAATGTATTATCTTGTAGGATGATGAAGACGCTCAGGATATTCTTGCCGATAAACTCGTTCGGTTTCCGCTGCATTTTTGGCACATTGTCCATACATAATAAGTATATCAACCTGCTCACTCTTGGTAAACATTTTTGTTAATTTTATAATTAAACTAAGTACAAACTTTAATTTAATTTTAAGTAAAATATTAGATGTATGTTAATAAACAACAACCTTTATTATTACCTGTCAAACTTTTAAATTTACCATAGCGTTTCCATGGCAACCTAGCCACCTATTGTTTTCATGGCAACTCTGATGTGCTGTGATATAGGAAGTGTATTTTATTAATGAGTAAGAGGTAAATATAAAAATTAAAATGTTTTAAATCGAAAATGGGTAAAAATGACAAAACGTGTTATACGTCATTAAATTCGTTTTAAAATACTGCATTTAGTAGTTTTATGAAAGTGGTATGCTTCCATTTAATTTTTTTGAGCTACGGCAAGAATAAAGTTTAGAACGTCCTAGTAAAAAAGTTAACAAAAACAAAAGTGAGTTTGCATTTTTCTGGAAGTGAGTTAAGTATGTAGAATGATTTTAAGATGGTCATGACACTCTGGATGAGAAAATAAAATTCAATTTTAAAATTACATTTGGAAAAAAATCGATTTAAATATTACGCAATCGGCCGTAAAATGACCTCCAGAATCCGAAAAACTAAAAATATACGGGGGGTGTCATTTAAAAATCAAAAGTTACGGTCATTTCCGGTGAAACCGGAAGTCGGAAATGCTTGTCAAAAATTCCTAAAAAGGACGTTTGGTTAGAGTAACAACCCTGCCAAGTTTCATTTAAATCGATAGATAAATAAAAAAATGGCAGCCGGAAAGTGATCTCGTGGGCATCCGGTATATGTTGGGTGACCATATTTATTTTCAGAAAAATAAGTACAGAAATAAAAAGTAACAAAAAGTTGTATTAGGAATAGATAAAAACGGACAAATCAAAGAACTAAATGTAGAGTGACATAGCCAAGCATCAAAATGAGAATAAAAAATAAACTAATTTTTAATGACACATGCATATACATAATATATGTACCTATATTCCTATGGCTATATTAGAAAAAATACAAACACATAAAATACTCTGGCAGAAATGTGTAATGTTATTAATTATTTTGACGTGCCTGCAACGCCATCAGTGGGGTCACCTTTGTGCCAATCGTATTTTTGAGAGCTTAGGATAGATTCCAAAATTTGCTTTCTGGTCTTCAAAAACTGGAACATTTCACTGCAAGTCACATCGAAGTTTGTGTACACTTGCATCACAGCTTCTAGTGTCGATATTTTCATTTGCGATTTTTCTGCACTCCAGTAGTTATTAATATTAGAAAATAGTCGCTCAATTGACGCGCTTGTTCCAGGAAGATAAAAAATAAACTGACATAAAATCTCACAATTTTTGAAATCTTCACTTGATCCAGACCCTTGATTCCATTTAAATACTTCAACCCATCGATCTTCGGTAGCTATATTTTTCGAGTTCCACTCGGCAATTTTATCTTCTGACAGTTTAGCTTGTAATAGACTAACTTCATCGAAGAGTTCGTCCTCATTCAGTGTCGAACCCAAGTAGTCTTTAAAAGCAGCACATGAACCCAAAATTTGATTCCATGAAACTTGGTTTCTCAAATTTATCCATTCAAAGAGCCTTAATTCATTTAAATTTGTACTCCAATTCTTCAAGTAACTCACACAATTTGACTAAAATAATCTAACCTGTGAGATGAAGTCATCTCGATAGTTTAAACTACCTTCCCAATTGTCAAGTTGTAAAAGGGATTCTCTTACTTTAAGCGGCAAAAATAATTCATTCAAACGATTTTCAAGCTTATTTTGAAGATCGAAATACTCTAGAGCGGCCTCTGTTGCGCATATTTTGTCACCCTCTACCTTTAATATGACTTTGTGAAACATAGAAGCAATGTTGTGTACAAACCACATCCAAATTTCACTGGTGCGACACTCAAAAATTGCTTCAAAATCATTGGACAATTTTCAATAGACAAAAGTATGCTTTCAACGGTTCGTACATTTGTAGAATTCGTTCAATTGGGCATCAGACTTAAAAATCTTGTTTTAGAAAATGATAACATCTTTTGTATTCAACATTAACAAAGTCGCAGAATTGTTTAAGTTGATTTACTCTCACTGTATAAATATAGAAATGCTCAAATAACTTAACAACAATAACCTCAACGTCAATTGGTAAGACGTCCGTAGCATTTTGTACGCAATTGTTCAAAATGTGTAACACAACCAATGCCAACCAGAGGTTTGCCACGAGAAGCATTCAATTTTGCAAATAGGTTGTTCACTCCTTTCTTTTCATTCCGCAAAATTTGTATTGGTATTATCAGCAGCTAATCCAATACACTTGTCCACTAAATTGTGGGTTTTCAAAGTATTAAACACATAACTATTTAACTGTTCTGATGTTTCACCACGTAAGTCTTGCAACTGAAGTAATTTCACTTGAATACCTTTTTCACAATTAAAGTATCTCACCAACAAAGGTACTATTTTAATTTCTTTGTGGTTGGACGAATCGATCATGATGCTAACAAAATGTGCTTTGTGTAGATCAAGCTCCAATCGCAACTGGGATTCTTTAGCAAAAACATTTTTACAATGGCTTCAGTTTTGGTTCGAGCTGCCATAAATTTGGGCTCAAACATGTTCGCTATTAGCTTTGATGTGCAATCCAAAGATCTAAAACTCTGCTGATGCTTGATCGTATGATACGCGAAAGTACCTTCCTTGGCTGCAATTAACATATTTTCAGAGTGAAGTTTTCACTTTTGAAAAAGTGTTTAGTGTAGCGCTTTTAGACTTCGTATTTGCAGCTAATGTATGCTTTTTCTTGGTTAGATGAGCCTTAATATTGCTGCGACCACTGTTGGAAATATCAACATCACTTCTACAAATTTCACAGTACACAATATGCGGACTCAATTTATTTTTTATTTTCATAAACGGATATCCTTTCTGTAATTCCAAATTAAAATGACACTTTCTTCGAGGCGGTGCCATGTTTACGCAAATAATGCACAAGTAGGTAACTGAAATCAAACGACGTTGCTTTTTAGTAAGCGAAACCAGCACAGAAAACCAGACTGCATTCAACAAAAACAATTAACAAATAATATGTTCGCTTGCTGTCGAACGGTAGAACTCGTGTAGAATTGAACTTGTTTAGTCTTGGTCCGAGCGCTATCGCTATTTATATGCGGCTCGCTAAACTTCGCTTCGATTCTCGCACGTTCCAGTCGCGGAGCATTCTGGGCTGTGCGTCTAGGATAATCGAGGGCGGACTGGAACGTTCGGGAAACAAACTACGCGAACATTCTCAACAACTTCTTAACGTCGTTATTGCATCATGATCAGTGAATCACCGATAAGCATTCTTTTTAAATAAAAAATAAATATTTTGGTATACCTATTTGCGATATTTGCATCTTCAAGAAAAAGAAAGTACATTTTAGTGTACTTCATGCTTCTATTAAGGACCTTAGGACACTGGCAGAAAAGAAAGTACTGTCCTACTAAAATAAGTACGTATGGTCACCGTAGGTATATGTATGATTTTTTATTGTTTAAGAATTATTCAATATGTTTCTGTACTTTTAATAAAAAAAAAAAAAACTGTTATAGGGGCCGTTTTTTTGGTCCGTCTGTAGCAGGATCTTTAAAGTCGGACTAGTTTTTTTCAGAACTTGTTTTGACCTAAATTTTTTCTTGCCTTTTTATGTTCTGAATATTTGGGCAGTGTTTTTTCATAAGGGGACAATATGAGTACATTAATTGTTTTACCATATTCTGTAATATGGTGCTTGTTCCACTATCGAATTTTTGGACGGTTCATCTAAAAGATTTGAAAAGGGAGATTGTCTATAGCAAACTCGTACATAGAAAGAATTTTATTAAAAAATCATATTCTGTTCACTAAATATTCTAATTAATCTTGTGTTTATAACACTATAACACTATTTAGACTAGTTTCGAAAATTAAACGTTATGGGATACTTGTTTATTATGTAATGTACAACTATTTTTTATGTTCTATCAGCGTTTCCAGTTCGACCACACTTACACTTAATACCCTTTACAATAAAATTTACTAACCGTAAAAAATATTGTGTCGCCTTTGTTTAGAAAAAACTATAATCATCCTTTTCACTTCTCGAGGTTTTCCCGTATGCACTTAATAGAAAACGAGATTCTTACTAAATGATAAAGAATTGATGATTAGTGTAAAAGATTCATCCGTCCGTTTTGTAGGTACTGTATCTGAATCAGATTAATGTTCTAATTCCCAGATTCGAGGTAAAATGGGCTTGTGTGGTATATAGCTGGAAATGAGTAACGAGGTTATATTTAGGAAAAAGATCATTTCGTTAGTTAAGAATTAACTGAAAGTTACTGCATGCTAATAGCATAGACCCACCTATATTTAATGAAAAACTGTAATTGAATTAACGCGATTGGAATTTTGTTTAAACACGCTTATTTTGTAGAAAAACTGATTAATTTTATGTATGTAAATTTCATGATTAACAAATTAAATAAGGTATGAATTAATTACACGCATCTTGGGTTTTAGAAAATACATTTTTTAAATTTGTTTATGGTTTCTAAAAATGCTTACGATAAAACACAAAATTTGATTTATATTCCAAGAAATTATCAATTTTCAGATCAAATTTTAAGCACAAGTCTACTACGTCATTACTCACTTATTCGGTTGTAACTTTAGATACAAATTCGACATCTTTACAACAAGCAAACATCTCTTCGTTATGTTATTACTTTTTGCGGTTACCTTTTTATAACGTCTACTTTACGAATTGTGTTTCCGTTGTGTGTTTTACTCCCAAGCATAAGCGATTTAGACACCATTATACAATACATTTTCTCATTTGCTACTGCTGCAATTAACTACTCACGACACTAAGTTATAAATATACAGTATCACACATAAAATATTCGTTTGGGAATTTTTTTCCTAATGTATCGGGGACAATTTTAATTTCCAAATGATTACTAATAACATACATATGTGCAAATTTGAAAATTCCAAATAACCAAGAACATCGCAGATTAAACCACTTTGTGGGGTTCTTTAAAACGGAAAGTGTATATACATTTTCGAAGTGTCGACCATTCAGATTCAGAAGTATAGTTTATACGAGAATGTATTTGAAACATTACCACAACATTAGTAAAAGGATGATTGAATTCTTATAGCAGACTTTTTCTTTGCGTCTGTAAACATATTCATTCCTTCTTACCGACAACGGTAGTTGTAATTACTATTAAGGTATAAAAATATTACAACTTTTTTATTTTTTTCTTCTAAATTTTTGGAGATATTATTAAAGCCAAAACATAAATGAAATAAATTAGACTGTCCGTAACTGATTAGGAAATCCCATATGACCTAATTTTATGTACGACACTGTCGTGTATAAAAGCAACTTATGGATAAATCAACTTTGTGATTTATCCAGAATTCTCTGATGGTCTTTTATGCAGTAGAATTTTTTTTAAAAAGAGAATTGGCAATCTTCTCAAAAACATATCTTTAGCTAGAATGCGCTTCAAATTAGACGGCGTTCCCATCCACATTAAGCTGAACCATCAGCATCGCGATAATGATTTACAAACTTAGTATTATTTTGTTGCTAATTTGTTACTTCAGACCGAATTTTGTTGCTCAAACATGAAACATGAAAGTCATGGCATCAGCTTAACGTGAAGCTACCCCCCCCCCATGCTAGAAAAAATATGTGCCAGAGTCGCAAAACGAATACGTCAGAGTTTGTTGCTATTTTGTTGCTTTAAGTTAAGCTAATATGAAAACATTTTGTAAAAGTGATCTTAGTTTTAATAATAACTAGGTACATACAACATTAATTTGTTGCTGGTTTGAAATAATACAAAATTGATTCTTTGTCTTTACAGACCTATGGCGTCTAGTATGGTCTAAGTTAACCAAGAAAAGTTGTTGCTCTTATTTTTAGCTAATAAAATGTTCCTCAAACAGCATACTTTCGATACGTATCAAAGACCGAATTTGTTTCCGCCCTAAATAATTAGCAATCAATGTTTTTTTCTTCACTGCCCATTGCGCTGCACTCTTACAGCAATTTGTTGCTTTTAAGTTCTGGTTACTGATATGTTCTTCAGACTTTCGATACCTATCAAAAAACGAATCTATTGCCGTATATTATTAAAAATCGATACTTTGTCCTCGCAGGCCCTCTTCGCCGCGTTAACTGTTAAATGAAAAATGTTGCTGTATGTTTTAACTACTGAAATGTTCCTCAAACAATATACTATCCGCACATATCATACACATCACATATTAAAAAAAAAATTTTGCTCGTCCTAAATAATGAAAAATCGATATTTTGTCTTCGCGTATCTTCTGTTACGCGCTTGCACACGTTCTCATTTAACTAAAAAAATGCTATTAGATTTAGCCTTTATACAGTCTAAGTTAACTGAAAATATGCTTGCTCTATGTTTTAGCTCCCGAAAATTTCGTAAAACAATGTATTCGTGGACCAACTGCACCGCACTCTTAAACAGTCTACGTTAGCTAATAAAAGATATTGTTGCTCTGTGATCTTTTAGATACTGAAGTTTTCCTCATACAATCTACTTTTGATACATGTCAATGACCGGGCCTAAATAATTAATAATGGATACCTCACCCTCGCGGACTCTCTGCGACGCGCCCATATATGTAATAATGTAATATGAAATTAA
The DNA here is from genome assembly GCA_036346205.1 of Vesta saturnalis. NCBI lineage: Eukaryota > Metazoa > Arthropoda > Insecta > Coleoptera > Lampyridae > Vesta > Vesta saturnalis. The sequence goes on from JARFJB010000743.1 coordinate 2,238,223, forward strand.
AAAAATGTGTTGTTTTTACCTTTTAGCTATTAACACGTTCGTTAGGCAATGTACTTTCGATACTTCAAACACAAATTTTGTTGCTCGTCATTACAAATCAGTACTTTGTTCTCTCGGGCCAATTGTACCGCACTCATATATCTTTTAGCTACTGAAGTTTTCCTCATACAATCTGCTTTTGATACATGTCAATGATCGGTCCTAAATAATTAAAAATTGATACCTACTGTCGCGGACCGTCGGCGACGCGCCCGTATACGTTCCAACCTAAATTAAGAAAATATGTTGCTTTTAGATTTTAGCTATTAACGTGTTCGTTAGACAATGTACAAACATTAATTTTGTTGCTCGTCATTACAAATAAAATGCTTTTGTTCTCTCGGGCCAATTGTACCGTACTCTTATATAGTTTAGATTACCTATAACTATTTGTTGCTCTTGTGCTCTGCCTAGTGAAATGTTTTTCAGGTAATGTAGTTTCGATACATTTTAAAGACCGAATTTGTTGCTCGTCAAAATAATAAAAAATCGACACCTTGTCTTCGCGGGCCCTCTTCATCGCGTTCTTATAACCTGTAACAATTACGTTGCTTTCATGTTTCAGCTACTAAAGTTTTCCTCAAACTTTCGATACGTATCAAACGCCGAATTTGTTACTCTTGCTAGATAATTAAACATCGATATCTTGTCTTCGCCGGCCAACTCTTATACGATCTACATGATGTTTGGAAAATATGGAAAACCGGGAATCTCTGGGAAAGTGGTTCAAACTAGGCGAAATAAAAAATGTGTACCGTGCCGTACGCCATTGCAGGTTGACAACACAAAAGATATTAAAATCTCGGTGTCATATAGAAAAAATAAGGCTTTGTAAAATAAAACAATTTTTCAATATAATCTCCTCCAACTTCTTTACATTTATTATAACGATTAATTAATAATTAATATACTCTTGCAAGAATAATCCGAAAGTTTTTCATTTTTAGAGCTGCTTACAACTCATTATTATCCTTAAAACGTGGTCTAAGGTCTATTTTTAAGTAATAATGGCTAGGAGCTAGGACTATAAAAAGTCCATAAAAACGGCATTCGCAGATGACAACTTGTGATGTGGCGGGTGGATTATCGTGCAATAATCAAACATCTTTGGTCAATTTTTCTGTACGTTTTGCACGAATATTATCCTTTAATTTATGCAATAAAGACGCATCATATGTGATGTTGGCAGTACTGCGCTGTTTAAACTCAATGAGTTTGTATTCTCTTTCTATGATCAACTATAGCCTAGGCATATTAGGAAAGTTAGCAGAAAGTGTAGGTACAGTCCTAATCACATTTATTCCTTATTGTTTTTTGGGTTTCTGGTCACGAATCTGAGGTTTCCTGACAGATATTATTCCCGTAAATTTTTTAAGTTTTTGGACTAAATCTCTGTAATTATGCGTTTTTTTTTCGAAAAAACATACTTTGCAAAATTAAAATAGACAAAATTTGCTATAAGTTACAATCATTGTTTCTACGACCAACCGTTGGGCCACTAGAACGCACCAAAAAATGGCCAGAATTCCCAAAAAACAAAAAATGGCCACTGCCGTTTTACTTCTTAGGTTGGTAACATGCAAGTGCACCAAAACCTGTGCTAAGTTGCACTGATCTATGCATAAACTGCGTTCACAGATCACGCAACAGCGCATCGGTGGCCCTTGACCAACAAGTGGACGAGACTGAAAATTTGGATCTTCAAGGGGAACTTGGTCTTCTGTTTCCTACCCTTGAGGAAGCCTTAGCAGCGCATTAGAAGGAGGAAGAAGCAGTTGCCTGTGTGGACCGCACTGCCTTAAGCAGAGTGGTAGGTCAGGTAGTTTCATTCAATCACAAACATGCTGCTAGCTGTGGCGTTGCGTTCAATTGTGTACTTATCAGTGTTGTGCGTAGTTTTTTAAAATGGCGCCGTGTTGGTCAGAAGAAATAACAGTGCGTTTTGCAGAACTGTATAGCGAGCGCCCCTGCCTGTGGAACAAGACAAGCGAGTTGTACAAGAATAAAGCGAAATAGCACTCTTTGAAATTTCCCTTGCCCAACATTCCAAGTTACAGTTACAGAAGTAAAACTAAAGATTAAGGGCCTACGAGCAACTTACGTAGGTAAAGTAACGAAACAGCAGAAGAGGTCAAAATCAGACTGTGGTGTCGATGATTTGTATGTGTCTAGTATTAAGTGGTTCAAATTAATGAAAAATGTTGTGGACAAAGGAACACTGAACTAACAGCACTATTGTAAGTAGAACATAATTCTATATTGTAATAAGTTTTACATAAATGTACGTCGTACATGTACATTGTAACAGTGGCGGTGGAATGAGGGGTTCAAGGGGGTCAATTGACCCCCGTAAAATGTACCATCATCAAATAAAAACAAATAGACTCCAAAAAAAACTTGACAAATACTATCTTTGTCTTAGTGAATCATTTTTAATTGCTAATAAACAGCACCTTCATTTCCAAATATCTTTTGTACGAATCTCTCTTACTCTTAGCTCTCTTTGTTTGCTGTTGGGTTCTTACACGTGAGACGGATTTTAAACCAGCTGTTTCCTGTCTCTAAGATCCACCAATAAATGACCCAAATCAAAGTGTTCACTGTCTATTCTACCTCTTGGACAGTACGTTTAAGTTGACGTTTTCTCAAATAGTTGTGAAGAGCACATGACGGTAACACAATTTTGTCTACTGTTTCTGGTACTAATGGAATAGGCTTCTCGAATATTCGGAACCGACTCACTAAAACACCGAACACATTTTCTACAATTCTTCGGTCCCTTGACAGTCTGTAATTGAAAATTTTCTCTTCTATATTGAGAAGTGAATCGCTGTAGGGTTTCATTAGGTATTCCTTTAATGAAAATGCGTCATTCCCAAATCTTTAGGTAATAAACCGGTTTCCAGGGCTTCCAGTAAAGAGCGCTGCGATGAGGTTGAACTACCGCAAAATGAACAAAATGTACCCACTGACATTGGGTGTGACCGCTCAGTTATATTAACTGATATTCCTCCAGTTCCCAAAAAGTTTCAGCATAGGTCTAAAATTCAACAGATTGCAAGTACAGCGTGCGAATTGAAAATCTTATGTGAAAGTCTAAAACCCCAACCAAAAAATCAGCACGATATTTTTGGTAGTCATGTAGCCGCTCAATTGAACAAATTCAAGGTATAGTGGCTGTTGAACGCATTAATTCAATGTTAACAGAGTGTCGGTTGGTTGGCCCTACACCAATGCCATCCTCCACTCCATCAACTACAATAGTAGGCTACCAGTGTATGCCTGCGGACTTCGGAGGAGTCAATGGAAAACAAGACTTCATTAACCGTTTTCGAGATAAACTGTTTCAAACAGAAACTGACGTGATTTCCTTGTATTCATCATTTATCTTTGAGATTTAACATCTATTTTATACTACGTAATACAATTTCTTTTCGATTTAGTTTTTCAACAGTCTCAAATCAGTCCATTCGAAATTGATATGTACCTTAGAAAAAGTTACAATTTGTATGCATTGAGGTATTGAGTGTCTCTACCGTACAACATTGCAAATTAATATTTTTTAATAGTGTGCTTTGGAAAAATAAATGATCCAATTTTGAAACGTCAAACTTTCGTTGGTGGTTTTGACTGATTGTGATACTAATTATAATAGAAAAATGTCAAGATTAGGTTACAGCAATGAAGATTTCTTGAATTTATTAATTATTCATGGTGAGTGCAATAGAATTGCAAGTAGAACATGGCGAGTATTTCATGAAAAATATCCACAACTTCCGAAGCCGAATAATAATGTGATAAATCGACTACTACAAAACTGTAGGTTGAATGGAACCTTTCGTCCAAAAATCATTCGTAGAAAGCCTGAAGTGGATGATGATGACAATGGCGTAAAAGTTTTGGGATTTTTAATGCATTTCCAAATGCTTCTCTACACGAAGCTGAAAGGGGAGATAGGTATACCCTACGTGACAATTTATCGCATTCTTAATAAGCACAAATGGTATCCCTATAAATTCTACTGTGTCCAACATTCGAAAGAGACTGATTTGCCTCGTAGAGGGGAATTCTTTTAATGGTTACTAAGACTCAAGAGGATGAACATTTCCTTGACAATATCATATGGACAGATGAGGCCAAGTTTACAAAAAATGGAATTTTCAACAGATACAACAGTCATTATTGGGCGCCATAAAATCCTCATGTCGTTCGCCAAAGGGGTTTTCAAGAAAGATGGCAATTTAATGTATTTTGTGCCATAAAGAATGAGTCAATTTTTTATATCGAGTTTTATGATGATAATTTGAATGCAACAAAATATGAAGATTTACTGAGAAATGGAATTCAAATGATTTTAAATAACAGGCCAGGAAGAGAACGGGTATGGTACCAAATGGATGGTGCTCCACCCCATAATTCTCGTTCAGTAGGCGAATCTTTAACTGAAATCTTCGAAGACAGATGGATTGGTAATAATGGACCTTTTCGTTGGCCTCCTAGAACACCAGATGGCAATCCAATAGATTATTTTGTGTGGGGTTTCATTAAAAATATGGTTTACTCCAACCCAGTAACAACAATGGAAGATATGAAATCGAGAGTTAGAACTGCTTTCAATAGTTTAACTCCAGACTTAATCAGAAGCGATACACATGAAAATCTTTTGAAGAGATTACATGTTTGTTTAAGTAGAAGTGGAGATGTGTTCGAACATATTCTGAAATACACTGATAATTGAATTAACTTACTAATTCATGAAATTATTTTCAGTTCGTGTGTCAGCGTTAATAAAACTAGTGTTTGAAGACAAGTTTCATTTGATGGTTGAAGAGTATTTTAATAATTATTTATTCATTGTATTATCTGTGACTGATGAAGGAACATCGAACGGAATCTGTTAAATGTCAAAAATAAGGAAACCACGTCAGTTTCTGATTGAAACAGTTTATCTCGAAAACGGTTCGAAATCGAAATAGCATTATCTGATTAAAGTCAATCTAAAATTGGATGTAGAGCTCAAAAATGTGTAAATATACAGGGTGTTCCATTTGAAAAAATTGACTTCCACTCCTTTTTTCATGTGAACAAAGTATCAGCAATTTTTAAAGACCCTGTATGAGGCAAATAAAAATATGACTCGAACTGAAGATCCTCATGGTATCACTCCACTCAATTTCGAATTTGATCGTCTTAGTACCAGAGAGTTCAAGATTATCAGCGTTTATAAAAGTACATGTTTTGTAAAAACAAAATCGAAATTAATTTATATCTCTTAAACGGTAATAGATAGGTATAGGGAAATAGTACATGAAGTTGTTGACAAAGTAAAACGAAATCATAATATGATATTATATACAGGGTATTCCATTTGAAAAATCAATGTAGTCCCTACTTTAAAGTAGAAGCGGAAACGCCGTATCCTCTAAAATATTTTAGGCGTGTAGATCATATTTATGCATACTGTCAAATTTTCAGGTTGATCCGTTGTCTGGTTTGCCAATAACGTCTAATTAACTCTCATCGTGAAAAGCCCTGTATACCAACACACACCTCAGGAATAAATCTTGAAACCGCTGACTTAGAAACTAGGAAACAGTGTTGTAGACTTCTGTTGCTAAATCCGATAAATTAATTTCTAACTTCAAATTGGCAGATAGAGCATCTCTCATTGTAGTATTTTGATATCAAAGGCTCTGCAAGTGTAAGATGATCGAATTTTTCATGTGACATTCGTAAACAAGTCGGGTACTCTGCTGGGTCTTCTCTTCGCAATTCTGTAAGTAGCTAATGCTTCATCTGTCTCTCCTACTTAACCAATCCCTAACCTACAATTTCTTTTTCTGTAGTTCTTCCAATAAAATTACACTCAAGTCACAAACAGTGACACAAGGAATACTGCCAGTCAGGTCACCTGTTTCAGGCTACCTACTTCAAGTAGGCCTATTTACTGGCCTCGTGTTTTTCGGTACAATCTTATACCCAGTTTTTAGTAAATTGAGCTCGATGAATTTTTGGGGAACGTACCACATAGGTTTAGGAATTACTTTACTTTATTAAAGTTGAATTGTGCTGGCTTTTACTTGATGGAAATTCATATTAACACTTAAATGAAACAAATACGTAGTTTCTAATTTCCACAAACTCATTTATTAAATTACAATTGTGTCTTCTTCAGATTCAATTTTAAACTAACTTGTAATTCAATAAATGAGTTTCATTTAAGTGTTTATTAAAGTTGTAAAGTTATAATTGATGCTTTAATGGTTACAAAATTATCACGTTTTTATACAACTCTGAAACATTTTAGTTAAATAGTGTGTATTTATATTCTTGAAACACGATTTATTTTGATTAATAAAAAAATAATGATAATGTCCACTTAAAGAATACATTAGCGTTAGAAAGTGCTAAGTTTAGATTTTTATGTGAAACCTTAATTTTTAATTATTTCACATTTGATTGCAGATATGAAAGTAAAAACGACCATTCAACAAACAGTATTTAAAAACCTACATCATTAAAATAATGTTAGTTTTATTATGTAAAAAAAGGAAGAAAAAAACTGAACAAGTTCTGAAAATATTCAAAACGTAGGCAATCGTAGGTGTTAATTGTGTGTTCATATGTTAAGTTTAATACCGATACATCCCTAAATCATTTAGAAACCACTTATGCCAGGCACCCTCATTTCACTCTTCTTCATACACCCACTAGAGTGAAAGACATTGCGATTTGTCCCAGATTCGTATATCAATGAAAATTTAATGAAAGAAGCGCAAACTCTACCAGATGTGCTAAATAAATAGTATGTCATACATACGCGTAGGAAAACTTTTCTAACTGATGAAGACGCAGTACGGGGGCGTCTAAAGGTAGAGGTCATCAGGGTCGGTGACCGGCAACTGTTTCATAGTCGTTTGTGATCTACCGACACCTTTTGCATATGTCTCACTATTAAATCTGCATGACCCTCTCGCTAATTTCTTTCTGCATAGTAATGCGTTTTTTACTGAACTCCGACTTTCGATTCATTCTTAAAACATCATAGTTAATATATGCAGAAAAATTAGGTGTTAATTAATTATTATTTAAAACATGTTAATTCGCTATCTCATCATAATTTATTTGTACTGTTTTTTTTTGCAGTTTCGCAAGAAGCGCCGAATTGTGGCCAGAGTGCAATGTCGGAGTATCAAGAAAGAGTGTCCAGTTCCAAGCTGTGAGGAACCAGTACTGCCACCAGGACGATGTTGCAAAATATGCCCTGGTGATAACTACAGTAAGTTTACATTTAACATCTTATATCATCAACTTTATAATATACTACTTATTTGATGCAATAAGTTACATAATCAATCATAGATGCAGGAATTGAATTCCTTGGTTTACAAGGTAATAATATTACCTACTTTAGTAGTAAGAAAGAATGTGGATATAACGCGAATTACGTAAAACTTTGAGGTTTTTTAACGTTTCATGGTGAATGGCGATAGCCGCAATTCACGGGATTGTTATACGATTTTTTTAAATAATTTTGAATACGTTAAACTTACTAAATTGTTTACTTTCTTTTCGAATACTTGAATGAAGTACAACGTGACTTGGTCAAAGAAAGTTGACAATGACAAAAGAATGTATCCATCAATAAAATGTCGGATACACTATTTCTCTGTCATGGTCACGTTGAAATATTTTAGAAAAATATTTTTGGTCACGTTTTGTCTATTTATTCTTAGATTTATTTTCGGCCAGTTAAATGTCGACGTAATTTTTCCACCAACTGACAAAAACAATATTTCATACTTTTAGCAATTTTGGCTTAAGCTAATAGATTTACATAATTAATGAATTCTACTTCAGCGAATTCAGATAGATAGTAATCTGTATTAGTGAATACAACCAAATTTGCAATTTATTATATGCTTAATTTTTACATTTTACTGTATTTAGTTAAAAATACAAAAAATGACACAAATATTAAATTAGAAATACCATTTTTTTTATGTTTAATTAGCTTTCCAGTAATTAATTATGTTAAGTACCATGCCTGTGGCCAATTTCACGCGTTTTCCAATGCACGATTGACATTGGCTTTTTAGTAATTGATAAGTTTCAATACCGCACACGTTTGGTTTCAAAGCGCTCGTTCTAAATATAATTCCCTTTAAATGTTCCTGAGGACATCAATAATGAGAATATTCATAGGTGATTTCCAGCGAAAGGAGCATTATAAATTTTAAACTGCACCAGCTTCTTTATGAGTAGGTAGTTAATAAACGGCGAACTGTTTTCAAATTTGATACAGTGGAATTGAAATCATCTGAAAACTTGTAAATTACTTCACACCTCTCCAAACTAATTTTTATTATTGTTTGAAATTATAGAATGCAAATGAACAAAATGTCTTAACAATAAATTGTAACACGCATACACGTCTGTAAAAGGACCATTTAGTACGTACCTTAAGTAATTAATAGCGAAACCGATCTTGCTACTCCATTAGTTAAAGCTATGTTAGCCCTTCAAGCCTACTTAGTTTAATTATGAATTATTTATACGTTTTTCGATATTCCTAATAGAAATTTGTTTTTTTTTTAATATTCGTGCTATTCTCCTACTGTGCTCATTATATCATTAATAGCATGCAATAAGAACAAGCAGTAAACAGTACTATTTCAGATCAGAACGTAACAATTTTTTGGATTTATATGCACTGTTTAGTACAGCAATTCTCAACATTCTCTATACTTTCGCTTCTTAAAATTTTTTTGAATCGACCTCATTTGTATGCTGCATTCTTAAGCATGAAATTGTAAACTTTCACGATTTTCTGTAATGTTTAAAAATATTTATTCTTTTTCGATAATAATTACAGTTATCGTCGTCAGCAAAGGTTGACGCTTAAAAAATGATTGCCAAACAAATTATTAAAAGAAGTAAAACTGATAGAAATTGGTTGTTTACCGACGACGATAATAATCGAAAAGTTTAAAGATATACACGATTTTAACCCACGAATTAATTGCACTTCACGGTATTAATTGAATTATGTGATGATGTGTAGAAACATACAAGCTGTCCGTAACATACTTACGTCTATACACCTAAAAGTTACGTTTGTTTTTTTTTTCTTTTGTCATTTTTTCTCATTTTTGGAGACTCTTAATATGTTTCTAATCCCACCAAATCAGTTTACTCAAGGCTTTTCAGCATTTCTGGTTATCAAAATGTGTCCACTTTTCATCGCCTGTCCGAATTCGATTCGAAACTCTCTTTCCTGTTGTTTAACAAGCAAATAATTTTTCGCCTTTCAGTGTTTTTAAACTACAATCGGAGATAAAATTTAATTCTCTTGCAAGCTGTATCCTTGTTTCACATGGATCGTCCAGAATGTTCTTTAGCATCAAGCATTCGATGAACTTTCTCATTCTCTCAATGTGACCAAACCAACGTAATGTATAACTTTTATACTATCCATCATCGTCTTTTCTTCACCACACTCCGTCATTATGCATTCATTTTTTATCTTGTCCCTTCTCGTTTTACCACATGCGCTTCTCAGGAATCTCATACCCACGGCATTTATTTTTCTTTCGTGCTTTTTTTGACATACCCATGTGTCTCATTATCGTCCACAGACTTGCAATCACTTTCCTTCCAGCATTGACCCTTCGTCTAATCTCGCTCTCAATTGTGCCATCTGCAGTAAACATTCTACCGAGATATACCAGCTCGTCCACTTGCTCCACAATTTCATCTTTTGTTCACGTTTACCTTTAGGTCCATGCTCTCACAGACTATATCAAACTTCCTCAGAGCGGTTTGCAGCTCATCCGCACTATCACTTAATAAGACTGTAGCATCTGCATACACCAGAAGTCGTACATTTACGTCACCAACCATTACACCATTTGTGTCGGTATATGCTTGCCGTATATATTTATCCATGTATACATTGAACAACCACGGTGACATCACACAGCCTTGTCGCACTCATTGCTCTATATTAAAGTATTCACTCACACCTCCTCTCACCCTAACATATGCCCGACTACCGTTGTATACTGCCCTTATTCCATTTATTAGACCTTTATTTACGCCATATTCATTTAACATTTCCCACAGCTTCTCTCTATTCACTCTGTCATATGCTTTCTCCAGATCTACAAACGCACAGTACAACTTCCTTTTTACCTTTAAACACTTTTCGATCATCTGCTGGAGAGCAACCATCTGATCGACACATCCTTTTCCTGGCATGAAGCCACCTCCCACATCTTAGATTGTGTAATTTCTCGTACTCAATCAATATTCTTCTAAATACTTTACCAGGCACGCTGAGCAAGCGTATTCCTCTGTAGTTCTTACTCTTATCACTCTTGTTCCTCTTACCCTTATACAATGGTACAATGATCGCGCTCTTCCAATCCCTCGGCACTTTTCCACACATAAGGCATACATTGAATAATTCACACAATCTTCGTATAAGCTTTGCACCACCATACTTGAGCATTTCACCAGTGATTTCATCTACACCTGCTCCCTTGCCGTTTTTCAACCTTCCTACCGTTTTCTCTACCTCATTTATTCCAATATCCTTCTTAATTTCATTCATCATTTCTTCTATATTCTCCTTATTTAACCCTTCAGTCTTACTTTCCTCATTACTGTACAGCTTTCCGAAATATTCTTGCCAGCATTTCCTCACTTCACAATCGTCCCATACTATTTCGTTTCTAGTATTCATCACTCCTGCAGCGTTCTGTTTTGGGCCACGTTTTGTATTTTGACCCATTTCCAGAAGAGTTTTTGTTTCCCTCAAAATCATTCTGCATTTCTCTCCTTCAAGCCATCACTTCCTCTTTACTTATTCTCACTGCTCCTTCGCTTCTTTGTTTCTTATCTGTACACCTCATACAATCGCTTCTTCTCAGTCTCATTTTTGCAGCAATCATTGCCATGTACGCATCTTTTTTCTACATACTGCCTTTTTACCGACTCATTCCACCAAGCACATTTTTTCTGTCTACCTACAGTCACTCTTCCACATATTCGCACGGCACAATTGACAACAGAGTTTTTCAAGCTTATCCATGCACTTTCAACGTCAGTTTCTTCTATTTGTTCGTTCCACACTGTTTCATTCACATTCAACTCTTTACTCACGCATCTGCGTATTTCATTCTCGCACCATTATCCACTAATTTGTCAACCCTAATTCTGGACGTTCGCACTACGTTTGCTTTCCTTCTCCAGACCCACTTTTGCCCTAAACACTCTCGATACAACCAAAAGTGTCCGATCCACACTCCGATCCGCGCATTACATTTGTGTCTTTCACCAGGTTTCTAAGCCGTTCATCATACACTATCAAGCTATCATACTTTTAGATTCACCTCTTTGCCATGTATATATGCACATTTTTATGTTTAAACCACGTATTGGATACAAACAGGCTTCCTCCTCACAGATGTTCAGCAGGTGTTCACTGTTCTCATTGACTCTTTGGTCTCCGAACTTTCCTAGAACTCGTTCACTATGTTCTCTCTGTACACCCACCAATCCGTTCATATCCCCCACTATAATCACTCTTTCGTTTGGCTTACATACGTTCAACACGTTCTCTACTTCATTCCAGAAGTTCTCACGCTCCTGGTCTCTTTTTCCATTCACCGGTGCATAGCACGCAATAAGAAAAATTCTTCGAAACTCCACTTTCATTCTAACCCATATTACCCGGGGAGATACCAATTCGTACTGTTTAACACATCTTTTCGCTCTTTCACTTATGATCATCCCAACTCCTTTTGTGCCATGCTCTTCCGTCTCAACTCCTGACCATAGTGCCAGGCTGCCATCCTCCATCTCCACAGCATTCTTTCCTTTGCGCTTTGTCTCCGATACACACAGAATATCAAGGTGTCTTTCATACATTACATTCGAAATTTCAAATTCTTTACCATGCATGTCTCTGACATTCCACGTAGCGACTCGCCATTCATTCCTTGCACAGTCGTCAGCAACGGGGTCTGTCTGTTTCGACCTTGACCGCCCCTTGTAGCCAGGTCGATCCGATGCAATTGTATTGTTTTCTTGAGTAATACCATAGCGAGCAGACCGGTTACTAGCCAAATCGTGCCCCGGACGATGTAGAATTCCCTACTAACGATATTATCCTACTACCGGACAGTTGTTTGTCTACTGTCACGACATAATAGATCGTATACTTACTGTATGAATCTCCAAATGTACAATACATGTACATTTTTTATTTCTTACCTACTCTTTAGTCACACCACGCGTTTCAACCATACTGCTTTATACGCGATTCCTGGTTCTGCGCCTCTCACCGGACTTGCTGGTATTTATTAGCGACCAAATGATTCAATTATTATTTATTTATTTATTTTTATTTTTTTTTAGCCCAGGCTCATATTTTTTGACACTTGCGGTGCATTAAAACCAATGTCATTGATGAAAACGTATACCATGGTATATTGTATGTTATAAACAGAATTGACTTTTTTCTGCATTACAGACCAACGATTCCAGATTATAAGTTGGCAACACATTTATTTGAACCTGGACAACCGAAAGATAGTGCTTCTATCAAATGTATACATGTCAACAATGGCAACCTTTTTTTTTCTTTCGAGTCCGTCTGGTTTCGGAGACACTGCAGCCTATAAGACTTATTGTCTTCTCCCTAGTGGTTTGTTACACCCAGTCCGTGACCTTAATACCTTGTAGCAAAACGCACAGGTCTTTCGGTTCCTTACTGCCTCGAAATATTTGTCATTACTAGAAGCCATAAGTACTTCAATTGTGGTTTAAATAAGAGAGATGAATAATTAATACTGATTAGATTCCCTCAACGCGATGTATGAAGGGTTGTAAACAATGAGTATTAAAATTCCATTAATGCTTTCAAGTTACAAACTATTTGTATAGTACGGGAAATACTGTCATTTTAGTAAACATGATTTATTTTAGAGGGGTTTTGGAAAAATTCGCAAACCTAATGTTCCTTTAAATCCTATTGTTAGTGCAACTGGTTCTCCTACATACAATCTTGTAAAACATCTTTATTACGACCGCATATAGGTAAATCATACCATTATATTAAAAATTCTGCCGACTTCATTGAAAAAATACATAATTTTTAAATTGAAGATGGTGATATAAAGGTCACTTTTTAACCTTCCGTCGGGCGCAATGCAAATCCTAACACGATCGGGCACAATTCGTCTGATTGTATACAATTAATGCATTTTTTGAGTGTGGGCAAAGAAAAACGTTTCAAACTTAACTTTTCACTTATATTTGCGTTTATTTATGCTTTCAGATAGCATTTTAATATTTCTTTGCAATTTTCATTTACAAATTTGAACAAATCAAATTGTTAAAAAAAAACATAACTCAAAATTCACCTTAACTTTATAAAACAAGTCCACATAATCATAAAAATCAAAAAATAAAAATAATGAAAAGTTACTCATGAGCTAGGCTGAGGCACTATGAAAGCTGAATCATAACATTTTTCACATATCATCTTGGCATGCTCCAAACAGAATACTTCAACATTACATTTTAGACATTTATATTTTGAACAGCGAATTTGTTTCATTTGACGACATTTAGAACACCTCTTCCTCTGTCCGTCGTGGCATACAGGTGCAGGCATATTCCCCTTATTTGAATGTTCCTCCAAACACAGCTCGTTGCATAGAGCTTTCGAAAAACCTCGCCTTCTGCTGATGTTTGAATCGGGATTGTTATTGAAAACATATATCACTTCTGCATTAATACCTGCTATATTTAGTAGTGCAAAGAAAACCACCATTGGCCATCTTAGTATATTTCTTGGTACATTATAGGTAGCGCACAATTTGTCAACTACATCGACTCCAGATTTGGCCGCGTTATAATCCGAAATCATTTGTGGTTTTCGTGTGACCGTGTGACTGCATCAACTTGATCGTCATCATGCATGCTTGAAATTAGAAGCACAGTTCTCCCTTTTTTCGGAACAGATGACACAAGTTAGCAGTTCTTTGTAAAACACAAATGACTACTATTTACAGCCCTAGATTTTGTGTTCACAAATTCAGGAGGGAACTGGCGTTTGTTTTTTCGCAAGGTTCCCAACAATGACAACTTTTTTGCTTTGAGAGCCTGCATTAATTAGTAACTGTTGAACCAGTTGATTCACGTTATGTTACGTCATGATCCATACAACGGTTGAACAATTCTCATGACCACGTCTTGCGGTTTATTGCTTATCGCAAAGGGCCCTTCTGGCTGTTTGCCTGCATATATCTCTAAGTTATGTGTGTAGAACATTTTGGCATCAACGGCAGCATAAATCTTGATACCGTATTATTATATTGGGTTTTGATGGGATGTACCTACTGTATAAATGAGTATCTCCCACGAAACCCCTCCAGCTTTTCATTTACAGTAACATCTTTTCCAGGTGAGTAACTCTTTTGACAGTTCGTTACAAACAGGTCAAAAATTTCGCGAACTACTGCTAGTTTAGCGCATTGTTTTCTCTGATGTCGCGTATTTACGTCATTCAAGCGAGTACACTTCATAAGGAACTTGAACCTTTTCAAGTTCATTACCAAATGAAAAAATTGTAGACTAAAACCATCTTCACCCCATAACTCTTCTAACGACTGCCTATTGCTCCTTAGAACGCCTGCAAGATAGAGCAAGTCAATAAAACTGCGAAATTCAGTCAAATCAGTAGGTTTTGCATCCCTTTCTCTTGAATAGTTTTCTTTTATTTTCTCAATGTATATATTTGTATACTTTACGATCAATTCAATTACGCCATTCGAAAAAAGATAATTCCAGCATTCATTTGGGGACACCTTGCATTCCGAGCATTTCCAGTGGGGCCAGGTAATCGCAACAAAACATTATGTGCTCTCCTTCTGATTCTAGCTGAAGGCTTTGCTTTTGACCATTTAGTTTCATTCTTACCTACATAAAATTTTTGAATTGTCGTTTCGTCTTCATCAGAGCTCTCACCGTCTTGGTCAGTATTAGAATCCTCTTCTATTTCTTCTACATTTTCTTCAGTATCAGTGTCGGACGCGTCATCCCCATTGTTCTCATTAGCCACCATTTCGTCTTCGCCCCACAAAATAAGATGGATTTCCGCCAAGTCTACAGGGTTCCGCAAGTCTTAACTTTTGAGGAGGAGGTTATTTTGATTTTGAAGCCATTGGGGTAGTAGATTGCTTTGATAAAGAAGCCATTCCTTTCAGAAAAATAAAAAAAAGATACTATTACAGGATCGGGCGCAATAATCTGACAGATTACTATTTGTAAATAAAGGTCAATATCACTAAATTAGGGACTAGAACTTGTTACAAATGCTATTTTAGGTTTAAAAAAAAGAAATATAAACAAAAAAAAGGTGAAGATTCGAAAATCCAAAATACTTACACGATCGGGCGCAATTCATCTGAGAGATTAATACACCCCATCACAACACTCAGCGAACTACTGGAGAAAACCAAGGGAGATGCACCCTGAAATCCTTCGAGTATTTTGTCTAGAAAATGTCTTTTTAAAGTCCTTTAAAGAACATTGAACATGATCATTATATGTCCAAACTTTAGTATCATTATTTTAGATATGGACTTACAGACGGAGCGTAAGATCTGAGAGTTTTTACTCTGATCAACAATTTGGATTTTAAACCTTAAAAGAAACTGAAACGATGTTTCTTATATCAAGTTTAGTATAGCTCATTTTGATTTGATCTTTATCAGAGGGCATCTAAAACTTATATGGCAATACCCCATTGATTTCCTTATTAGAAAGCGGTTGTCATGGGACAAGTTTGATTTTAAAAGTTCATTTGATGAATTGCCTTCTATTGCTTTGCAAGGTCACTAAAACCTTAATGAATACCTTTTCCATCTTGAAAGCGGTTGTCATGGGGACACGTTTGTTTTTTAAAATTAGATGACATTTGCCCCTTCTATGACCATCCAAAACTAATATATTTTTAACGAAATCTGAGCCACTTAAATAAGCTTAAAAGTATTAAAAGTGCAATTAATCACTTTATCAAGTGTTCAAAATGTCCACCACCAACCTCCATAAACAAGTAAAGCCTACTTTCAAATTCCCTTCGCACGTTTCCAAGATATCTGGAGTTGTTAAGCGTCGTTCATTCACTATTATTTCGCGTAACTTCTGCAAAGAACTGGGAACTGTCGAGTAAACCTGACCTTCTTTAAGAATTTAAGAAGGTAAGTGGGATGCCCCTTTTGAAAATGGTACCCACCTTTGAATTGACCTGGGACCTTTCATTTAGAACTTCTTAACTGGCAATAATGCTGAACATTTTGAAAATATTCCATTAGTTATTATCAAAAAATGGACCAATTTTTAATTGCCTGAATAATGGGTTCAATAATCTCCTAAATTTACATAATTATCTCCATTTAGGTTATTATCAAAAAAGAAGTGGACCAATTGTGTTATTACCTGAAATTTTATAACAATTAATAAATAGTTGTGTTCAGTATGAAATAATTATTAAGCGCAAGGAACATAACGTAGCCTACCAAAAATTACTGCCCAAACGTTTACCTTTTCAGGATTGTGACCTGTGACCTTGAAAATTTCAGTCATCGTCATCTTTATTGAGTTCAGACACAAGATGGATTTTGTATGGATGAAATTTTTGTAATTTTAATATTCGTCAGACCGATGGGACCACTTGGAATAATTATAATTGTTACCAATTTTGGGAATGTATGCATGACCCAATACAGCAATTTGATTTTTCATTCTGACAGGTTGTTGAACCTCTTGGTATGAATTACTGAAAATAATTTCCAATTTTGAAATGGACGTATAGTATATTTTCCTGAATGTCTATTTTAAATATTCTAGCAGCATTAATAGCAGAACAATTGTTCTCATAATTACAAAACATTACCTTCTTGTAAAGTGTACATATTTTGAATTAACTGACACTATTTACTTAAATGCATTAATCGCTGTCAAAGCTTGAAACAACATTTCTCCATTTAAACACAAAAGTGTTATTCAATCATTTAAGATTTCCGTTAAATCTAATAAAACTTAGGATGAAATGTCTGTTTTAGGAAAATGTCATCGGATTTTAAACAAAAAGTTGTATTCCACTTTACAACCTTTCAATTTAACCATTAAGACCATAAATTGAGACAGTTTTACCTTTAAGATAAACTGATCAGTCATATTTTCATTTAAAGATTTGGTCCTACTTTGAACATTTACCTTACACTAGAACCGATGATTACATAATGATGCTTAAAATAATCAGCTTAAAGTAAATTATTTTAAATCTTACCTATTAATTTATGATAGAAGGAGGCGGGCCTCATCTTGGACCGATACAGGATTAAATCCTTTGGATTTTTGTATCGGGTATCTGAAAGAATTGCAGGATATCGAAGATATGAAATGCAAATATAATTGATTATAAGAAATAATCCTGACATATTCCAGCGTATTAGGGGCTCAATGGTCCGTAGGATAAATTTTGAATAAATCAAATGTATGGAGGATTTTAAAAACAAGTTAAATCTTACTTAAATGTAATATGTCATTTGACTAATTTCTATATTTAGAATTTTCAGTTTTACAGACATAAAGACAAAATTTACATTGATTGGGGCTTGTTTTGATAGCTCCTCTGGTTAGAGCGCTACTCTAGCAAAGTAGATGTCGTAGGTTCAGATCTTACTCGGGGTAAAATTTTTATTTATGTATTTAGTAAAATTAATAATAATTCTAATTTCATATTTATATGTTTATGTAAAATTGTTTGGGGTCCTGATGATATATATATATATATATACTTGTGTGTGTGTGTGTGTATATATATATATATATATATATATATATATATATATATTATATACAGGGTGGACCACCACCAAGTCGTCTCTAGCACCCAAACGACTGAATTTTTCAAAATCTGTTTGGGCGAGAATATGTAAGCCTTCTAGGACTACAATCTAAAATTAGTTTGATTTATACAGGGTGATCTACAAACTTGTTACTTTATCATAAGTTATGATTATTTTAAATGGAATACCCATCCTTTTAGTAATTTTTTTTTTTAAATAAGGTGAAAAAATAAGGTAGACTTTCATTAGAGTTCCCTATACCTAAACCTTACAGTTTCCGAAATATTTAACATTTTTGAAAATGTTGGGTTGTTAAAAATTCAAGTATTTTTCGATTCAGAAAAGATGAGACAATCTAATCTAGGTCATCGTAATAAGGATATTTTGAAGTACGTATTCTGTTGTTTATAGTTTCAAATCATAATTTATAAAATACAAAGAATAACGCGTAAAGTTAACAAACTTCAAAGTTAAATATCTTTGTTATTTTAAATACAACGCCCAAGAAATTTTTATCGGAATGGAATAGTCTTTTGACAATAGTTCGCACTGTATTAGGGTTCCCTTTACCTAACTTCAATACTTTTCGAGAAATTAGTGTCTTTGTTAGATTTTTAGAAATTACGCCATTAACTCATGTCGATCAGTTAGAATTCTGTGATTTACAAAGGTTACAAATGTGTTAAACGGTTTTGGTTTATTAAGGTTATACGGTTGCTGGTCTTGAAAAGACCGTTTTATATTATGCACCGAGAGCCTACTGCTGGATTTGTCACCACAGTAAATGTTCAAACTGATGACCGTCTTCTTGAATGCATAGTCTAATTCTTTCTTCCAAATTTTGTCTGACTTTTCTTAACATATCTGGAGTAATTGTGTCCACCGCATTTCTAATTTCTCTTTCATATTGTCTGCAGTAGTAGCAGGAATATTGTAAACAATATTTTTAATATATCCCCATAAACAGTAATCCATTGGAGTAAGACAAGGCGATCTTGGTGGTCAATGACATGGTCCGTTCCTTCCAATCCACTTATTAACAAATTTCCTAGTTAAATAATTTCTAACTCTACGATCAAAGTGTGCCAGTGCCCCATCTAATTGTAGCCACATATTCTCTAATGTTCAACGGAACGTTTTCGAGAAGTGTCCAAAAGTCTCGCTTTAAAATCTCAAAATTTTCTACCATTTAAATGACCATTGAAAAAGTATGGTCCAATTACCTGATCTCCAATAATTCCTGCCCATACGTTCATGCTCCAACGATTTTGGCGGTCAACAGTATTAAAAGCATGCCTATTCTCGGTATCATAATAGTGAAAATTATGTCTATTAATTGTGAAATGTTGATTCATCAGTAAACAAAACGAATTTTAAAAAATCTTGCTGATCCCTATTTTTTCAATTGCCCACAAACAGAAATCTATTCGTTGTTGAAAGTCATTGCCATACAAATTTTGATGAATTTCTATGTGATAAGCACGAAATTTGTGTTTTTTGAGAACTCTTCTCACACTTCCTCTACTGTTTGTCTAGCAATTACTCTAGTACTAGTGTGGAATTTTCAGCGATAGATTCTAATACTAAAACTCACTATCTTCATTGCCAGTTACCGGTTTACTTTTATTAGGTTTTGGATAGGTAGTGTTAACTGTGGCTCGAAATGTTTGTAAAAGCCTTTCAAAAGCTCTCGTATCAGGATGGTTGCGACCAGGGTACTTTTGGGCATAAAGCCTGGAAGCCAAAAGACAATTTTCATGGCATTCTCCTATGGCCAACACCATATCCACTCTTTCTTGCACTGAATATTTCATTGTAATGAAAAATCATCAATAGTTATAAACACTGTCGTATTTTGAAATACGTTAATATGACAGAAATGTTTATAAATCCAAGAATTCTAACTGATCGACATGAGTTAATGGCGTAATTTCTAAAAATGTAACAAATGCACTAATTTCTCGAAAAGTATTGAAGTAAGGTATAGGGAACCCTAATACATTTCGAACTATTGTCAGACTATTCCATTCCGATAAAAATTTCTTGGGCGTTGCATTTAAAATAACAAAGATATTTAACTTTGAAGTTTGTTAACTATACGCGTTATTCTTTGTATTTTATAAATTATGATTTGAAACAATAAACAACAGAATACGTACTTCCAAGTATCCTTATTACGATGACCTAGATTAGATTGTCTCATCTTTTCTGAATTGAAAAATACTTGAATTTTTGACAACCCAACATTTTCAAAAATGTTAAGTATTTCGGAAACTGTAAGGTTTAGGTATAGGGAACTCTAATGAAAGTCTACCTTATTTTTACACCTTATTTAAAAAAAAATTAAAAAGGAGGGTATTCCATTTAAAATAATATAACTTTGATAAGTAACAACTAATTTTAGATTGTAGTCCTAGAAGGCTTACATATTCTCGCCCAAACAGATTTTGAAAAATTCATTCGTTTGGGTGCTAGAGACGACGCGTTAGTGGTGGCCCACCCTGTATATTTATATATATATATATATATATATATATATATATATATATATATATATATATATATATACGCCTCGGATCGAAATGTTGAGAAAAATCCTACAATTCATGGTTTATAATTTACTATTGTATATTTCTTTTAGTAGCATATCGAAGTTTATAAATTATATGCAATACCACACGTACTGTATATACTAACATTTTGTTTATTGTGCAAATCGTCCTGGGACGAAATAATTAAGAATCAGTATTATTACGGTCGAAAAAATTCAAACGACTTCAAATTATATTGATATTGTAAATTTGGCTTTTTGAACAACTAACCTAACCCATATTGCGGGCATTGTTGACAAAATAAACTGAAAGGGTCGTCAACATTTCAATTTATTTTCAAACGTCAGTCAGAATGTGTGATTCGCCCTTATGGTTTTTAATCTGACGTGTTTTGAAGTTTTCCTGAATCTATATGCCAAAAACTGTTGAAGAATTCAGCGTTATAGTTCTCATACCAGATTTGACATAATTTAAATTTATTTTATACACGATCACATTAAATGTGATAAATTTCTTTGATTAGCCGTCTTTTTATGGCCCGCGGGCGTCATTAAGACCCAGCAAACTATAATGAAACGTCAAAAATTGAAAACAATAGGCACAAGGCTGAGTTTATTTTTAAAATATTTACAATGCAATTATTACAATTTGTCATGTTTATGTTAGGTGGCACAATGCCTCAATTTCATTTATCTTATTTCTGGAACTATCTCAGTTATTACGTTTAAACTAATTAAACCAAAACGTCAAATGAATTATCAATTTGTGATGCCTGCTTTTGTACTCGTTTTCATCTAATTAAAGCAAAACGTCAAATGAATTATCAATTTGTCATGCCTGCTTTTGTACTCGTTTTCATAGTAACGCACCAATACCTACTATCATAAATGAGAAATTTAATTTTTTTGACAACAATTAACGTTTATAATTCATTTTAAATATTCAATATATTAACCGCACATAAAATTTTGTATGCAATGCTGACATAACTAGTTTGTTATGGTCCTACGGCATTTTCTTCGTTCTCGCACTAGCGCAAACGTATATATTTTAGCAATAATTTTTAATATCCTGTTTCACTTTAAAATGCTTTATGCCAACCTAGGTATATCAAATAAAATTTTTATGTATGTTTGATTTAGCAGTGTTTATCTGACTATTATTATATAAGTTAGGATTACTTTTAATTTTTTTGGTGCAAAGTTTTTGTTGTATGATTGTTAAAATTAACATGCTTTACGTTTTTATAAATTCAAGACCTATTAAATGAGTACTTTAGTCTCCCTGTAACCATTTCACCCATAAACCTACATATTACATTTTTATCTAGCGATCTTCAAGTTGGTACCTACAAAAAAAATATTTCGTAGGCACGTATATGAAATTGATAAATTAGGTACTTCTGATTTTGAACACCAGATGCTCTAATTCAGACATTTCAAAAATATGCCTAACCTGATTGTATGTATCTTCTAAGTTTGAAAGTATATTTTTACAAAAAGATCGTGTTCTCACCCACATACCCTTTGTGAATTATTTTTTTATACTGGAGTAGTAGCCGGGTTCAGGTATAACAACGCATCTTTAGAAATTTCATAAAAACAGATATTTAATTTCAGCAAATGTGAACATGTTTGATCAATTAGGTCATGTATGTAGAATTTGGGAAAGTTTTGTTATATTTACAAAAACAAATTCATTTTGTTTATATAGTAACACTTATTTTGTAAACTTAACACCCTTTTTAACCTCTTTATCATAAATATATAAAGAAGATTAATAATCTGCTACGTCCTTCGGATCTGTCGCAATTTATCATGATAAAATGGTTATTCTAATCTGAAAAAAATTATAGTGTATGTTTATTTCACTTTTAATTTATACAAAAATTGGCACTAATTGCAGAATTTACGTCTAGATTGTTTGCCAATATATATGTTTTTTTTAATTTTAAAATAGTATGAATACATTTTGTGGTATATTGACTTAGGAATAAGCAAGGCCATCTAGATTACACTATAAATGTCTTGGCGCCTTGCGACCTACATATTGAAAAGGCACTTCAAATACATTTTATATGGTTGTTGCTTACATTGTAAACCTCTCATGAAATGATATTTACTTACAGCTGTTTTGACTTATTAAGTTTCTTTTTTGTACATTAAAATAATATTTAATAATAATCATCGTTTGGATGGCGCCTGTTCTTACGAAATCGCATACTATTTATTGAACTTTGTGCAAAGTGCACTTATCATTTTTTCGCTACTATAAAAAAAAATGTAGACCACTACAAATAAGGAAGTAGGTTAAATTTACATTAAAGAAAGAAGAAAAATGAATTTTTTGAGTGTTTATGACAATAGCACGTTCTTTTGTGGGCGTGATGTTGTGAACACCCACTAGTTAAACTTGGCGCCACTATTATATTTCCTCTGTCTACAAATAGTCTGTTATTAAATAATATTCAACTACAATCATGCCACCGTTTTTCATTCATAAAAAAAAGGAATCAGTTTTTTTAACATTCTTAACAAAAATTATTTTTTTCAACAAACTGCAATTTTTACTGCTGAATAAGACCATGATTATATAAATAAATGCCGCTGCATTTTACTTTATACTAACATAGACTTTTTGTTATCTCTTGTTTATACAAATGCCACATAAATAAAATTTTCTACATTTCCGCATTTTTTTAAAATTCCAAGTAAAATATAATTTTACTCCTCGAGATTCAGCGAGAAAAAAGACGAAAAGTAATCTTCTTAAACTAGGCAACTATTAGATTTATAAGAATATTAGAATTTCCTCATCTTTAACTAACCGAAAACAGATACTCGCATGTTTTTAAACAGTACCATGTACTGTCGAGGTTAATAAGTTGTAGTTGTAGTTCGGAGCTATTTTTTTACGAAGTCATTTCAGAAAATGTTAAGCGCTTTGGTTTAGAGCTATACAAGATGGCGTTATATAAATTTCTATGCGACATTTTTGCATACAGACCAGATTCTATCATTATTACTTGTAATAAATAGGTTTGATTTTACTTATACTATAATCTATAATCGCATAACTTTTATTATCAGTCGCCAAACTCAACCAGTTTGATAGGACCTCCAACAGGATTGAGCGATTACTGCCCTTGGCTTGGCTACTCCAATTATAAAGAAAACACAAGGAGCATCTGTGACCATGCCAATCATGCAATTTACAGTTAAGGCCAATCAGCTATTGTACGCCATAGCCCTGTCGGGAGAACATTGTCTCTGAATCTTAGGATCTTCTACCTCCAATTAGGTATCCCCCAATGACTAAACCACCCTCATAGGAAAATGGTCTGCAGGAGTTCTAACGTCAAACCGAAGCAACAAGCTTTAAGTCCGAATACCTAACTCCTATGAATTAATGAAGGACTTCTAACGTTGGGGAAGTACACAGATTACATAATCCTCGTGCATAACACGATATGTGCCCAAGGCTCTCCTATAAAGACCGTATCTTCCTGTGCATAAACTACCCTCCTCAAAGATAAGGGTTTGCAAGGGTCTTCCAGCGACAGACCAAAGCCACATGCTACATGGCATGCATACTAACCTGTGTCTGAACGTAGCCCCAAAGAGATAAGGAGATCTTCTAACGTCGGTCGAGACGTCCAGTAAGCACTTAACAAGATTAATGTATCCAGACTAAATACGTATCCCCATGCAATACAGAGGTCTTTTAACGACAGACCAAGGCCACATGGTACATGGCATGGATACTGACCCCGTGCCTGAAGGTAACCCCTACGAGATATACGAGACCTTATAACGTCGGTCTGGTTCTAATCATCCCTAATAGTTACGGGACCGGCAGTATTTAAACTGCCCGTACGAACAAACATTAATTACCACGCAAAATCACATCGGTTATAGATCGTAATTTTTCCCCTATGTTAATTATGCATGACATATTTATGAGGTCCTTATTTTAATTACTCGACAATGTAAAAGGAACATGTGTGTGTGTGTGTGTGTTGAATAACCTATAAATTTTATTAACTTTTCAATTACATAATGGAAAATAATTGTTGTATAATGCTATTTACATTTACTATTTACATATAAATATAAATATGTATAGGGTGTGTGTATAAATTGGCGCATTTTCTACACGTGGAGTTATTCTTTGGACAATTATGAACGAAAATGTATTTACAAAAATTTCGGATGTTGTATTCTAAGTTTCCACGGGTGTTGTATCCATTTGCATTATTAATTACATTCTTCTCAGGTTTATTTCCTCGGGTATCGTTGAAGTTCTCATAAGAACTTGTATTATTACGACGACGTTTCGGAAAAATCCTATTTGTCATCCTCAGGTCGTGCTTTAGCTCTGCGTCTCGTCGTCGTCGTAATAATATAAGTAATTATGAAACTTCAATTACATAATGAGAAGAATGTAATTATTGTATAATGTATATATATATTATATATATATATATATATATATATATATATATATATATATATATATATATATATCCATACATACAGGTGAATCACGACCGACGCCACATTCTACGGCGAACGGCATAGAATCGTTAATTTCTAATACAGTGATATTATGTATGTCAAAATGAGCAACATTTTAAAAATATTTTTAAATATAGAGTGTGCTCCAAAAAAAAGTGGCATATCAAAGTTATGTTTTCTTAAATGACACACCCCGTATATTATTGCATTTTCCAATTTTACATAAAAAAAAGTAGCACTTTTATAAGGGTTCCCTATACCTACATACACAGTGTTTCAAGATATATCCATTTTTCTGAAAATGTAGGGTTTTAGGAAAAATAAAATTAATGCCAACAAATTTACTCTTAGGTTTACGTATTTAAGTAAAATACTGTTCGCTTAGTCTATTTATTGACTGAATAGTAAACACCTCTTTACAGGGTGTTTATTTTTTTCAGTACTTTGCTGTATTTTATACGCTTATCGTTTAGTTTACCTAATTACCCTTCAACATCTATAAGGGTTTCCTATACCTAACCTTCAAATGTTCAACTTATTTAATAATTTTTGGAATTTGTCTGTTTCTGTATCATTTGTAGATTGAAATATCCTCCCAAAATGCCTACTTCATGTCTTTTTGCTAATTTTTTTTACCAATAAGTAGAAAGCTCGGTACCAATCTTATGTGTACAAGATAGATTTGAGATATTTGTAATTCACATATTAACAAATAATCTTAATGTGACTAATCTTGTAAGTTTTGTAGTGTGCTGTGGAATTGCCGGTAACGCATTTGTTACTGTTACAATTATGACATTGGGCGTGACTTTTGTCATTGTGTATTGTTATTTTATCCCAGTCTGTTGAAAGTTGTTAAAATATTTTCAATTTAATAATGGTTTATTCACAACAAGAAAGAATTGATACGAAAATTGTTTAATTGCTTCTCAGAAAAATACTCTGAGCGGGTGCATCCCGATAAAAAGGTTTTTGAAAGGTTACTTCAAACATTTCGTGATACAGGAAGTGTAGCTTACCCAAAACAACTAAAAGTGAAACCTGTTACAAATGATGATGGTAATGAGTTTTTGGGATTAGGTTCTGTTGTTGACAACCAAAATACTAGTACAAGAGTTATTGCAAGAGAAAACAGGAATTAGTCAGCCTACTGTGTGGAGGATCTTAAAGAAACATAAATACCACCCTTTTCATATAAAAATACATCAAATGTTATATGGCATAGACTTTCAAAAACCATTTGATTATTCCTTATTGGTCCTTGATCAAGGTAATGACAATGAAAATTCTTTTGAAAATGTATTATTTACCGACTAGTCAACATTCCATAATAATGGATTAGTGAATCGGTACAATTTCCATTATTACGACATTGAAAATAAACATTTATTTAATACTGTTGATCGTCAAAATCGAAGTGTTAATGTGTATGGTGGAATTGTTGGCATTCATGTTATTGGCCCGTATGTTTTCGATCACAATTTAAATGGTCAAAACTTTCTTGGATTTTTAAAGAGACTATTAAGAACTTTTAGAAAATATTCCTTTAAATATTAGACAAAGTATGTGGTTGCAATTAGATGGAGCACCTGCCCATTTCTCACGTGCTGTTAGAAAATATTTAAATAGGAAGTTTCCTGATAAGTGGATTGGGAGAGGCTAATTGTGCCGTCCGGATATGTGGAAGAGCGACTGTAGGTAGACAGAAAAAATTTGTTTGGTGCAATGAATCGGTAAAAAATGCAGTATGTAAGAAAAAAGAAGCGTACATGGCAATGATTGCTGCAAAAATGAGAGTGAGATAAAGCGATTGTATGAAGTGTACCGGTTAAGAAACAAAGAAGCGAAGGAGGCAGTGAGAATAAGTAAAGAGGAAGTGATGACCGTGGAAGGTGAGAAAATGCAGAATGATTTTGAGGGAAACAAAACACTCTTTTGGAAATGGGTCAATAATACAAAACGTGGCCCAAAAGAGAACGCTGCAGGAGTGATGAATAGGAGCAACGAAATAGTATGGGACGATTGTGAAGTGAGGAAAGGCTGGCAAGAATATTTTGGAAAGCTGTACAGTAGCGAAGGGTTAAATAATAAAAATGTAGAAGGAATGGTGAATGAAGTAGAGAAAACGGTAGGAAGGTTGAAAAACGGTAAAGGAGCAGGCATAGATGGAATCACTGGTAAAATGCTAAAGTATGCAAAGCTTATACGAAGATAGTGTGAATTTTCCAATGTATGCCTTAAGAATGGAAAAGTGCCGAGTGATTGGAAGAGCGCGATCATTGTACCACTGTATAAGAGGAACAGGAGTGATTGCAAGAACTATAGAGGAATAAGTTTGCTCAGCGTACCTAGTACAGTGTTTGGAAGAATACTGATCGATAGACTACGAGAAACTACACAAACTAAGATTTGGGATGTGCAGGATGACTTCATGCCAGGGAGAGGATGTGTCGATCAGATGGTTGCTCTCCAGCAGGTGATCGAAAAGTGTTAAGTGTAAAAAGGAAGCTGTACTGTGCATTGGTAGATCTGGAGAAAGCATACGACAGAGTGAATAGGAAGAAGCTGTGGGAAATATTAAACCAGTATGGCGTAAATATAGGTCTAATAAACGGTATAAGGGCAGTATACAACAGTAGCCGGGCATGTGTTAGGGTGGGAGGAGGTGTGAGTGAATACATTAATATTGAGCAAGGAGTGCGACAAGGCTGTGTGATGTCACGCGTGGTTGTTCAATGTATACATGGATAATATGTTAGGCAAGCACGTACGAGTTCTGTTATATGCAGTGACACAGTCTTATTAAGTGACAGTGCGGATGAGCTACAAACTGATCTGAAGAAGTTTGATACAGTCTATGAGAGCATGGACCTAAAGGTAAACTAAGATTGTGGTGTTCAATCGGAAAGGTGAAATGGAAAGTAGAGTATTTATTCTGAAAGTTAAAATTGTGGAGCAAGTGGACGAATTGGTGTATCTGGGTAGAATGTTTACTGCAGGTGATACAATGGATGGCGATATTGGGCGAAGGGTCAACGCTGGGAGGAAATTGATTGGAGGTATGTGGACGATAATGAGAAACGAAAGCATGAGTATAGCTGTGAAACGAGCAATCTATAATAGCGTGTTTGTCCCTTCAGTACTATATGGAAGTGAGACATGGGTATGTCAAAAAAGCATGGAAGAAAAATAAATGCCGTAGGTATAAGATTCCTGAGAAGCACATGTGGTAAAACGAGAAGGAATAAGATAAAGAATGAGTGTATAATGGCGGAGTGTGGCGAGGAAAAGACGATGATGGATAGATATAAAAGTAGTACATTACGTTGGTTTAGTCATGTTGAGAAAATGAACAACGCAAGATTAACGAAGCAAATATATGTGGGTGAGGTTAGAGGTAAGGCCGGGTCTGGTAGGCTGCGCAAAACTTGGCTGAATGTAGTAGAATATATGATAAAAGAAAGAAAAATAAGGAGACAATGTATGAATATTGCAGAAGCTAGACAGGTATAGAGAGATAGGAAGGCATTGAGAAAGATTGTGAATGAAAAATATATAAGAGGTAGGGATTGTTTTGCCTACCCCACAAGGGAATGTCGTGAAGGTTATGTAAAGTAATATAATGTAATGTAATATAATGTAAGTACTGAGTATATCATAATGTGTTTAAATAGGTACAAAGATGAAATACTTTTAGAACCAATAAAGTTATCAACCCATTAAACTTTTTTTTACATTAAGGATAGGGAACAAAAATTATTAAATTACAAAAAATGAATACTATTACAATTTCTGTTTTAAAGAAAAAAATTTAAGTTTATGTGTATGTTGGAGAGAATTGAAAAAGTTGCAAAATTCAGATTTCATTATGCAGGTCATTTGCCACTTAACAAAAAAAAAACTTCAATAAACTAGACAACGATTCTTGCCATTGTGACGTTAGACACATTTTCAATTGCTCTTTGAGTCAATAATTTTAAATATTAATTACAAAAGAACTATTGATTTTCAAGGCGTTATTATCTGTGTATCTTATATACCAGCATATGTGCAAGTTTCCTATTAATAACATTTCATATTTACTGAGGAAGATAACTGCAATTGCCGTTGATACAGATTTTCTACCAATTCATAGAACACGATTTTCCCATTCAACGATAAGTACTTTTATTATGAATAAAAATAAAAATTTGAACACTGTAAATGTTAGATATTTACTGTACCCGAGATAAGTAGGTAACACAGAATTGTTTGGTATCCTTTCTTACTTCAATTAAAGAGAGAAGGGAAATTTTTCCAATTTCAAACTATAAATTTAACTGTTTCTTGGCAAGATATCAATTTTATTTTTCTAGATATTTAGTTAAGACTTTGGCTACCTTTAATTATATTAGCTTTCTCTTCAGTAAGTTGAATGAGTACCATTATATGCAATGGTAAAAATGTCACATTTTAGATTAATCTTAAAGGGGATCACGTTTACGTGATTAAATACTTGAATATGCCTGTTGAAACGCTAAAGAAGAATGTGCACTATCTTTCAAGGTTTTTCTTTAAATTAAGTTATACATTTTCATATAAAAATTAGTTTCTATACATTGTTAAATGTAATTATTAGTTTATAGTTTGAAACTTGTAGAGACACTACTAGAACCACATTAAGTTCCTTGGCAAAATTCCAGCATTAGAGAACAAAGTGAAAAGCAATTTCTGGTCATACGACTTATTTTTATGCAGGGAAGATTGAAAATGCGGAAACAGGTGCATGAACTTCCCAGAATTCCCGAGAAAAAAGGTTTAATACAATCCTGAATCCTGTGTATCACAGGTGGTTTTACGTATTAATTAGCGAAAAAAGCATTCTGAAGGTAAACTGCTTCTAATTTGGTTTTTCAAAATTTTTTGTAACCAGTTCGATTTCGTATACACGGTTAAATTTATAGTGACTTTTAATGTGTAATTGACGACGCCTCTGGTATCAAAATTCAGCATCTATTCGGAGTCGCGTCATTGTTCAACACGAATTCTTGTCTTAAATCTGATCAGTTAAATTCGTGTTTTGTTCCAAGAACTGAGATTTGAGACATTTTGAGTTGCATGCCGATCTCTGATATAAGTTTACGGCTAATATATTTCACGGCGTGTCACCGGCTGTCGGCGGCTCGCACGGTTTTTTTTCATTTTGTCAGAAGTAAAAAAAAATTAATTTGCAGTCAAGGGCGCCGAAATAATTTGACGTCATGTGTCTAAAGATATGAACGGACATCGACGCCTTTTTGTATTTTTAAATCGTATTGAGTAATCAAGCATCATTCATAAATTCATTAGGATTTGAGAAACCGCTATTTTTATAACATACTCCAAAGTGCTCATATGAAGAAAGATATTATAAACATTGTTATCGCGCGATGACATGATTCCATGACGTTTGCATATAATATCGTGGCGCCAGCGTAAATATTTAGTTACAACACAAAACCGACTCAACGGACGTTGCGGCTTCATGTGAGGTCGGTTATCCATCTATTTATAGGATTTACCTTTAATTCAGTAGCAAACGTTTTTACCTTCATTTCCAATTTTAGGTTAAAAAACATTTTTTACCGCAAATTAAATGATAATAATTCATTAAGTTTTCAAACGTCGTATAATATGTTGATAACCTCTATTGATATCATTTTTCTATAGTGTTTGCAACAAATTGAACAAAAATTATTATCGGCAGTATTGATAGACCGTCAAGTTTTTTTTATCTTGAAAAAGTTCAACAGTGGCGAATTCTTTTAAAATTAAAACAGAATGGGTTTATTTATAGTTTATCCATATCTTGTGAAGTATTTAATAGTTACAGGATATGGGTAGTTATTAAAATGTTATTATTAGCATGAAGCTATTTCTTACGATTTTTATAATATTTTATTTATGACCAAAATTTTTCATTTTTGTACAAATTAAACGTTGTACAGGCTTACCCATTTTCGACACTTTTTCTGGTTATCTCGGTAATTATTGAACTCACAAACTGATTAGGTGCCATGAGATGTAGGTATTTGGAAGAAACTGAAAAAGGTAAAAGTAGAGTTTTGAAATGTTTCCTGGTTTAGAAGATACGGGCGTCAAACGAAAAATTGTAGTTTTTAAATTTGTCCCCTGTACGTTTTAAGAAGAAAATGTATATTTTTAGCCAAAAAAGTTGCATTTTTAATTGTCTTTTCATACATATAACATTTAATATAGTTTATTATTTAAATAAGTGAACAATTCTAATTTTTATATTAAATCGGTAAGTAGGCCATGCATTATGAAGTAAAAAAACGAAATGAAAGTTTACATTGTTCACTGAAGACTACTGCCCCTCAGAGTAATATGCAATTACAAGTTTAGACTAGCATCTACTTATTTTTTCTCCATAATCGTACGATGTTTAAGAATGCCTACTTAAGAAATAGTTTAGTAGGCTATGGATAAAATCTAGTTGCCACGAAAACAAAACAGAATGAGTAATTTGATTTATTGACAGACCGTAACGTGTTTCCAGTTTTCTCTTAGACAAAAAGGTTTATGAAATCTATGAAAAATATGATGTTATGTACATATGTCGAATGTCAAAGAAATAAAGGAAATTCCCTAAACTTATGTTACCCTGCGAGACAGCAACTATTCGGTGATATTTTTAAAAGATTAGGAAACAATCTGTAGAATATGAAAGCTTTAGTAAACCGAAACCTGTTCAATATACTAGGGAAAATAAAGAAAACGAAATAATAAACGTTCTTGGGTTCGTGGAATGTGAATTTTTATATTTTATATTTTTTTCAGCAAGATGGTGTTCCCAGCCATACTGCCTTAAGAGTAACAGAATATTTAAATATAAACTTCCCAGATAGATGGTTGAGAAAATATGTACCTGTTAGATGGCCGCCGCGCTCACCTGACCAGACACCCCCAGTTTTTTTTTATGGGGTCCTCTAGAACCAGAAATCAATAAACAAACCAATGAAACATAGGAACAGCTTCTTGAAGCAATTTAGTATTTAGAAAAATAAAACCCGTACATATTCACTGGTCTACAAAAATGAACTTTTTTTCGTTTACAAGAATTAAAATCACAGATTCTAAAAGTATTTTTCGTGCTGAATTCAAATATCATTTCAGTTTTTCCCCATCTGGCAGGAGTTTAAATTTTTTATAATGTTCTTAAAAAACCGTAATTAGCTATCTAACTCAAAATTATAACTACTCATTCTGACTTACCTAGAAAGTGGTAGATAATGATTTTTGGGCATATTTTGTATCTGGAACCTCTCTCCTCTTGATCCAGTAATAGTCAACCAGCATATTGAAACCCCACTTGCCTTGGTATCTGTTCTCGATTGTAGAAATTTGCTGACGAAAACGCTCCAAGATTTTCGGGGAAGAAGTTTAAGTGAGAGTCCAAGAAGTGAATTTTTAAAGACATGTTCCATCCCATAGCTTTATAAGAATGCAGAAGATCAGCCGCTATATCACGATAGTTTTCTGCTTTATGGTTTCCAAGAAAATTGCAACATAAACTTTTGAAAGACTGCCAGATTTCTTATCTCTGTTGTCCCATTCACACAAAAACAGCAAAATTTGGTGAACCCAAGTTGCAAACCAAGCAATAAAGCAATGACCTTTAAATCTCTACAGATATTCCATTCATATTTTCCATATTGTATTTTCTCTAAAATTAGTTTCATGTTTTCATATGTCTCTTTCACATCAGCAGCATGCGCTACAGATATTGATGGAAGTTCATTCAATATGTAGCAGTACAGCCTTCAAACTAACTTTAGAGGAGTCTATGAACAATCGCCAATCATCTGGCCGGTGTTGATGCCCAAACTGAACAAATATCATTACAAAACACAATACCATTTTCTTCAGAGAAGCAATCCTTCAAAACACTATGGCGGCTACGATTACTACATATTCTTACATCTGTTTGGAGTAGATTCCACCATTTGAGCCTGGAAGTTAAAACTTCAACTTTAATTGCAGATTTAAATCCTGAATCAGGTCATTAAGGTCTTGCTGATTGGAAAAGGATGGTTCTGATGAACAGCTACTGGTTTCATCTGAATCATTTTCAGTTTGGGTTAGGTAAGAATCAGAGTTATCACTTATGGTCGTATCCGCATATACTGGTACAGGGAACTCTTCATTATGTAAGACAGGTCTTATTGCAGATTGCAAATTCGGATACTTAACTGTATATTTTGTCTTAGATGTGATTCCTTTAATATTTGTCAAACAAAAATAACAATCAATTAAATGATCCTTCGGTTCCCTCCAAATCAGGGGTTTCCAAATGGCATATAATGTGTACCATTTTTCCACCCAGTCAGCAGTCTAACACACGAAACACAGTATTTGGGGTCCATCTCTTATCAAAATGACCAACTTGATAACCAAAGTAAAGTTGATAACACTTCTTTACAAGTGGGGTCAAATTTCGCCTCTGAGACTTGAAGGTCAGCTCACCACAAATATAGCAGAAATTATCTGCATGTTTTACACACTTTCTTGGCATGATGAAAAACAAAGTACTGAAACACAACATACACATATACTTCCAAACAGTAAAGAAGGAAATATTTTACTAGTGAACATACTCACAGTCAGCTCAAACTGGCACATCACAATGCCAGATTAACAGGTCTGCGCATGTCCGAACATAAATGAACCTGCGTAGTGTTGTTTTATGGTGCTTCAGCATGATATTACAAATAATTTCCTTAAATACAGCTTGGGTAAAATCACTACATATGAGGTAAAGGTTCATATCACAGGTCAAAGAAAACGCTAAAATCAGATTTTGAAAAGTAGCTTTCACAGAAAAACTATGCTTGGGAAAATTCTGACTACATCTAGAATCAGAAATTATAAACGCATCAAT
This sequence comes from Vesta saturnalis, assembly GCA_036346205.1. Lineage (NCBI taxonomy): Eukaryota > Metazoa > Arthropoda > Insecta > Coleoptera > Lampyridae > Vesta > Vesta saturnalis. The sequence continues at coordinate 2,272,178 of JARFJB010000743.1, forward strand.
GAAACACAGGAACAGCTTCTTGAAGCAATTTAGAATTTAGAAAAATAAAACCCGTTCATATTATTGGTGCTCTAAGATCGGTTAGAAATCGTTGCCAAAAATGTATTGATTGCAATGGAGGGCCATTTGAATACCTTCATCGAGGAATGTACCACATTTTATTTAATTTTCTTACATCATAATTTATAGCCTACTACTGATTTAATATAAAAATTAAAATTGTTCACTTATGTAAATAATAAATTATATTATATGTTATGTGTACGAAGAGACAATTAAAAATGCAACTTTTTTGGCTAAAAATATACAGCGTGTTCCATTTAAAATGACCCGGTAGATGCGATCTTTGGGCGGCTAATATTCTGCTTAGCAAACTAAGAATCTTCCATAGGAAACATTTTCTTCGACTACTAGAAATAAAACATACAGGTGATAAATTTAAAATCGACAATTTTTTGTTACCCCCGTATCTTCTAAATCAGCCAATATTTTTAAGTTCTGCTTTTACTATTTTTAGTTTGTCCCAAATACGTCTCATGACACCTACATGAGTTTTTTGATAAGTTCAATAATTACCGAGATAATCAGTAAAAGTGTCGAAAATGGGCAACTCTGTACATATAACAGTGAGTCCATTTAATAGAGCCTCGGTCGATTATGGATGTAGACAAAACCATAATATATATTTTAACATTACTTGTATGTATACAGTGTGTGAAGCAAATTCAGGAGACACTGTACCATTTTTTAAATAGCCCACTCTGTATATTGTTGCATGTTTGGTTATATTGAGTGCTGTAGAAATTGGAACTATTTTTATGTAAAATGGTTCTTTCAAACCTTGTAGTCAATTAAGGCAGATATATTACTACATGATTAGGTATTCCAAAATGTTTAAATTTTGTGGAGATTGGTGATAGAATCTTGTATTTTAAAAATACTGATTTTGCAAGCTTTATCTTATGTACTTTCCTCAGAATTGTAAAAAATTTGCCACAGTACCTACATAAAGGATAACGATAAAAGTATTTAATTAAAGTGTTTAATGATGCGAATAAATCTTCATTAAAAACTTCGGATTTCCACAATTCAAAAAAGACAAAGTAATTTCTAAACATATTACAATCAGAATTTAAAAAAGCTTTTTTTAATTAATTTATTAACAGACCTTACCACAAAAAAAAACTAAATTCCAACTTTCATCGATTTTCTCTAGAAATTGATTTCAATAATTGTTCAAAATATGGATCATTTTTACAAAATATACTTTTCCAGCATTTTTCTGAATGATTTTCTAACATTCTTCAGTACCTTATCATATCTTCCCTTATTGCAGCTAATTCTCGGTAAATTTTGGATTCAACAAAACTCCGCAAGAAGAAATCGATGGACGTTAATTCGGTGACCTAGCTGGGAAATTAAGTGGCCCTTCTCTACCAATTCGTTTAAACGGAAAATTTTCATTCATGTACTGTCTAATACCTGCCTTCTAACTGGAACCACATTGTGGTAAGTTCGCTATTAGCCCTGGAAAATTGCCTTGTTTCCAATAGTTCCTGATGTAGTTGAATGTGGTAAGGATCGCATTTATTCCCTTTCAAACATGCAACTGGTGGCTTATTAATACCTAAGTCATTGTTTATTCCTCTAACACTTGCTTGTAGATTTTCTACTAAAGCAAGACAAATGGATAAGTGGTTGTCTTCATGAAGGACATATTACGCTCTAGTTTTTCCTGTAATGTAATACTTCCAGTTCGATCGAAGCGCTCCTGTTTGATAGAAACGTTCCTTTAGTTTTTCAAATTTTGTTGTATCGGGACTTCTTTCTGGAAATTTTTGAGCGTAACATCTCGATGCCAATAAACATTCACCGAGTGCATATACGATATCAATTAATTCTTGCTGAAAATAATTCATTTTCATTTTAATCTTCCATTACAATGATGACTAGCGAGCTCTTGCTAAGGTGGAAATAAGAGAATGCTGGATTAAGAAACAAGGCATAGCTGAGAAACCTCGCGGTGGTAAGCGAAGGAGAAAAATTACAGAATAACTCTCATGGCACCATATGTGCAAGAAAATAAAAGAACGTTAAAAGCAACTGAAAAAAAAAATTCAAATAGAACAGCAATGTTTCCACAGAATGTTTACGAAAACATTTAGATGGTCTGTGGACCTACCTGAACGAGGAAATAGTGCAGATAAGAAAACATTAGAACAGATTTTGCCCGGTAACTTTTGCAGTATCATGCCGAAAGTGTGCCTCTTATTTTCTTGGACGAAACCAATTCTTGGATCCTTACAAGGAGGATCCAAGAAAAGAACTCGATGCGGGCATATCGCTGCAAGTAGAAAAGTGTCAATATTCATGCTATCGGGTGTATAGGAAATTTGGGACTTACCCACCGTGATATTAGGGAAGAGGGTGCATTCGGGATGCTCAAGACAAAATTCATTTGTTCGGCATTGTTTGCGGAATGCATTTCAACTTTATCAGACATCTGTGACGTTAATCATTGATAATACACCCTACCACGCTTCAGCAAAAGAAATATTTCAAGAAGATTAAAAGCTGCAGGGCTATTCGGTTGGAGAATCAGCTACCACAGATTCTTACAGAAACTTGAAAACATAATTCGGACAAATATTCGTTTTATCAATGTAGCTGTGTTAGGAATGTTGCTCACATCCAAAGGATTATGCCTGATGCACTGGATTTGGTAGATATGGAGTTTTAATGTTTCTAGTTAATGTGTTGGTGATAAACCCTCTTACATTCCAGCAGGTTACCGGCGCCCAGATCATACGGTATTGCGCAAAACATCAGCCTTGGTAAAATATTATAAGAATTCTTGATACATTTAGGCTTACCGATTTCGTTCAAACTGTTTATTACCCTACTGCTATGCAGTAGCTTACAAAACTTTACAAATAGTTCATATCAGGTTTCCAATTACGGTTCTTTCCCATTTTGCTCCATCCTACATTTTAACGACACAAATTTTGTTTTGCTTGAGTAGAAGCGAAGATACTCAATGTGAATATTAGATAACTTACAAATGCTGTATGTAGTGTACCGTGAAAAATCTACATGACGTGATTGGCTGGTAATTATCAATTTTGGCCTTTTGTCTCTATTTTATTTTAAAGGCGTACATTTTTGCATTTCAGTTTTTGCAGGATGAAACCACATAAGTGTTTAAAATCTTAGTCACATATTTAAGAGAACAACGTGTTTTGCCAACCATCCACATCCATGCTACACTTTTCTGAAGATCTTTTGTTTTCTGGTTATTTCGTCTGTTCATATCTTCTCCAATGCAATGAGTTCTGATTTCCTTTGTTTATACTGTTCCCCTGCTGCTAGAATTGATACCATTCTATTTCTTACTACCTTAAAAGTTCTGTAGCGTTCCAAATACTTCAGAACCTCATTTTTTATCGTTGGGACAGTTTGTGTTTCAAAGCGTCATCTATGGAATTTTCAACATTTACAAAAAGGTAAAATCATTTTCGAACTTTGAGGATGCGCCTATAAGACAAAGAAAAACTTCTGAAAAACTGACACGGGTAGTTATTTAAGGTTACTCTATTCTAGACTGTACTGTAGCCTGTAACAATTCATCATTGGTGAGTGAAGTAGTCGCATTTTCCTTAAGTGTCACACGTTGCAGTACAAAACTTAATGCACACAGTGTCAAAATGTGCTGCACATTTACCATCGTCATATAAATCTTTTAAATCGCGTTATTTTTTAAACAATTAATTCATGGCTACACAAATATGTTCCTAATGGGGTGGTTATTTGAATCAAAATAAGTGATCTCTCTCTGTAAGTTTGCTGCCGTTATAATTAAACACAGTCTTTTTTACCTCTACTGTAAATTTTCTGGAATAGGCAATGATTTTGTTTTTTAGCCCATATTTATGCCTCTTTGGTTAGGTTAGTCTTGGAAACAATTGTAATCACTCAACTGCCATTTTGAAACATTTGTGGTATTTGGTAACTATTATACTAATTATAATAAATAATTATCTTTTGGGTAATTAAATCGTGAATTTTCTTTATTTATCTTTTATAAACATTTACACGTTTCGATAACAATTACACTTATCGTCCTCAGTAAATGATAATATTTTTTAGAATTACTTACTTGAGATATTAAAACAAATTTATGAAATATGAAAACGCAAATATAAGCCTGCTATTAATATAATAGTTTGTATAAAGCCAGCCAACTATAGAAGCTAATTTTAGTGAAGAATAGCTAGATACTTTATGAAATAAATATTATTAAACTGCCTTGAAGATGGCAAACCAGAACACGCTCTAACGGAAGAACGTATTATCATTTATGGAGGACGATGCCTGTAATTGATATCGAAACGTATAACTAACTATTTATAAACTATAAATAAAGAAAATATACGATTGAACTACCCAAAATATACCTAAGTATTTTAATTATGTGTGATAATCATGAATGTTTACAGTTTCATATTACACTGATCAGTTTATTTTGTTTATATGTGACGGAAATTTTAAACATAGGATGGCATTTGTTATTAGGAATCGGTCTAAGTGTCATCATCATCAACGTGCAGTCATTTAATGTTTGTGTTCAAGCATTACAAATATATATGCTGAATGTATATGAAATGCACGTATTGTGTATCCTACGGTGAATAAATGGTGTCGAAAATTTAATAATGGAAATTAGGGGACGAATGATAAACTCCGACCTGGCACATTGTGCATTGCAGCCAGCAATATGGGATGGGCTGCATCTTTATCATGCTAATAATGCAAAATACTATTACATTATTAGCACGGTAAAGAGGTTTTGATTGGCGATAAAAGTTTACTGGCGAGACTAGAGCCAGTAAAAACTGTTACCTTGCGTATTATGGTATCTGTTACATTTTTACAAATAGATTTTACATTGTTTATGTTAAAAAAACTGGATCTATGACAGGACCTATAACAAAAAAATACACCTACCGAACGCGTTTCAGTAGCTAAGGTATCGTCTTCAACGGTCGCTTATGGTTAACTCGAATAATAATGTTTACGAACTTTATGAGGGGCCATATTGATATGTTTATCCAATTTCTAAATCGAATTGGACGAAGTTATGCCTCTCATTTAAAAGGCTTTTCTTTTCTTTACACAATTGTGCCATTATTTTTGGAATCGAACTTGAGTAATAGTAAAAAAAATTCTTTTGAAGCTAAAAAAATGATGTCCGAATAAGTAACAAATAAAAAGATGGACCAACAATCTTTAACAAAAAAATTGGACATTATTACCCTTTTGTTACATTTTTACTTGTTCTCGTAGTATTTTAAAATTGCAAAAGCCGATTTCCAATATAATAAGTACGTTAATTTCAATGGGAGTTCCACTATAAAGCGCTCAAAAATATTTTCCCCACGTAAAAAGTAGTCTAACCCTAATCCATTAAATTTTATAAAACGTGCTTCATATTTGGACCAATGAATTAAACAGCCATCCTTAAGCGTAAAGCAAGCACATTATATTACGACGATTTGGCTAATTTATGCACAATAATGACTAGTGTTTTTAATCGAAAATCTGTAGCACGGTTTACTAGAATTAATGTTGTTGGCAGTACAGTATTTAATATTTTCAATTTTTCAATTCCATTTTCACTGTGTACTTAGATATGCAATTACTCCTCTAGTTAGTAATGTGTGTTGCCTACCAAACTAAGATTCGGATAGAAAAGAACTCGCATTCCACTAGACCTTTAGTTTTTTCACCAATCTGACAGTTTACATACTACAGTCTTGACTCATAATCCTGTTTCAGCCTTAATATGTGTAAGTAGGCTCTTTTGCCAAAAGAAGTAATTTCTTAATTACTATGTTTATATCAAACATGAACATAATATGTACAATAAGCGAAATATATTCTTTACTGCCTATTACGGAAACCCCTTCGTTTGTAAAAAAATCCAAAACCTTTATTTATATAAAATTAATATGGGTTAACTGAATATTACACAATTTCCATATTACTGTCCAAGCTCACTTGGTCTAAAAATTAAATAAATAAGGATGTTATAATGTTATCCCTAAAAGAAAACGCATTTAATACGTTAAAAGTAACATCAAAAATTCAGCTTTGATGATGACTATTATCATTAACGTATTTAATCTTATTAGTTAAGACTCAAAAAGGTTATGCATTTCGGTTGTTTATACAATAATCGAAGAAACTCTGATTGGTATTGATGAATGCAATTTGTAAACGCCAGACTGACGCCCCCAAGGTGCGATAGAAGACAATGACACTTCCAAGTTTTCCGTTTATCGCGTTAACATCAATCACTTTTGTCATCTACGCCGATTGCTTTTTAAAGAATGTTAATATTATAGGTAACATTACATAATACATAACAAAAAATTAAGCTTCAAATTTTATGACTGCAGTGTGGGTATTTAGAAGATTATAATTCATTGATAAATAAAGAAGTTCGTGGGTTCAAGTTTAAAGTATACTAATGCAAGCATTATGGCTTTGTATTATACAGAACGTAGATTCTTACACCGACGGCAGTTACCATAAACGTTGTATACATCTGTGGTTATATTGAACAATCAATTGCCATCTGTGACACCCACTACTATTAATTTGCCTCCACAAATTGACATTATAAAAAATTTCTTCCTTTTACAGATCCTGATGTTATACAAGACGTTGTCCCCCAAAACACCGTTGAAGAGGAGGAAAGAAGTACCAAACGTAAGTAGCTAGAATTTTAATTTTTAAATTAATTAATTCAGACAACTTTTAGACTTTGCCGCGCTCTTAAGCGGTCGTTCTTCTCTTATTTTAAAAAATGATGAAATGCAGTTAATACCTAACGACCAAAACAAAAATAATGTGGTTGCAACAGGAAGATTTACGTTTCAAAAGAAAAATTTGTATTATTCCTTTTATATATCGGACAAAGCCGCTCGCCCTCGGTCTTTACAATTTGTTGATGCTGAAGGTACTATTTTAGAAGAGCACACACTCTCGGGTGTCGGCGGTCTTGTTAATAGCTTGTATCAAAATGCTACTAGAAAGGTGTGTGGAGTATGGAGGCGTTTACCGCGAGATTATCGACGTCTCTTAAAGGAAGAAAGAATGTTCGCGGTGCTTGTGTGGGGGGTAAAAGACCAATCTGAATTTACTCTCAGTGGTCAAATAATGAAATACGTTGCATTGGGAACGGAATTATTTAGTTCATTATTAGAACCTGCACCTGGATCAAGCTCGGCAATGATGTCTGGAGCGGGAGGTACGGCTATCGTTTCCGCATCAACCACTGTTTCACCGTCAATTCATATCGCTGTAGTTTTCAATGGAATTTTCTTACCAGATGAAATATCAGATGTACCTGTTACTATAAATTTATCTTTGGACGAAAAACAGCAAGTTATTTTAGAAGAAAAAATAAGAGTTCAAAAACCAGCCCGTGAGTTAAATTTAATTGAAGTAAGCTCACCAGTGTCACCTGCAGATCTTCGACTTTTAACTCGAGGTCGTTTAGTTCTTTCAATTTCATCCGTATCGAAACCGCAGATATTAAGATTAAGTGGAAATGTTATCACAAAGGCCACTTGTGAACTATTTCAAACTGCTCTGAATTCTCCTGTTAACGACCGTTCAGTTAATCTACACGGAAGTTCCGGATTAGCTTGGTTATTTTTAAATAACGAAGGTTCACTAGTGTATAGTGTTCAAGTTGAAGATTTGAAAGAAGATCAGAAACCCGTTTTTATATTTTTAGTCGACGTCACTACTAAAAGAAAAATGGAGCTTGAAGATTTAACCCCACATTTTATTGACGGGTGGGCAAATGGTACAGTTGATAAACTTAGCCCAAGGGTATTGGAACCTTTGTATTCAGGAAATTTAGCGGTTAATGTTGCCACTAAAAGTGAGAATAACTTGCTTCGAGGAAGATTAGCGGCACGCCTTGTAGCCGATGCAAGAGATGCACCTGCTCCAATGCTTTTAAAGAGGGTGGATAAGACGTTACCACCTTCAGCTGTGGGAGTATCGTGGATTACAGTGGACAGTTATTGTCATATGCATTACGATGTTACAATAACTGGTTTAGGGTTAGCTGATAAAAAATACCAATTATCTTTGGATTTACTTCCAATGATTGCTCCTGGAGCACCAGTAATCACGCACATTTTGGATGAATTTAGTGGGAATCAAGTAGAAGGTAGTCCTACAGAAACTTTACCAAAAGAAGAATTAGTTCGTTTGGATGCTGGGGTTGTTTTTATTAACATAAAAGAGAAGGCTACAAAGACCACGTTGTTATCTGCCACATTAAGAGAAGTAAGTTGATTCTTTTTCCTTTAACTTTGTGATGTAACAAAATTTTTTTAGCTGCAAGTACCGGCAACGTGTTTGTCACATATCACTGATAATAATGTTCCAACACTATCTTTGGACACCGAAGTAAGCGAAAATGGAGCATGTTTTCATGAGAAAAAATTTTATCAAGAAGGAGACCAGTGGACTACTACCGATCCTTGTACCATGTGTTATTGTCAAAATGGAAATTCAAAATGTGATACATCTGTATGTCCAGAAATCATTTGTCCTGGTTTTAAAGTAAAAGGTTCAGATGAATGTTGTCCAATTTGTTCAAATTCTACATCAACGCAAGAAAGTAATACAAGTGCACCTAGAGGTTGTTCATTTGGGGGAAAATTCTACTCTGCTGGAAGTAGGTTTCACCCATTTTTAATACCCAATGGGTTTGATTTATGTACAGAATGCCACTGTGATTCTACATTATTGGAAGTTAAGTGCACAAGACAAGGTAACGAAAAAAAATGTTGTAAGCATTGCGTTGAATCAACGAAGGCAATGATAGATTCAGAAAATGGAACTTATGTTAGTGATTTAAGCAGTCCGAATGTGATGATTCCAAACGGTCCACTAAGTGTCGTTCCATATAAGACGCCACAACAGGTAATTTCTGAAGGGGGTTGCAAGAATCCGAGTAATCCAAATAAACCGTACGAAAATGGACAGAAGTACCATCCGTGGATTGCATCGCTGGGTGAATACAAGTGTGTTACCTGTAAATGCAAGGTAAATTTTTTTTATGACTTGATTAAATTTTATTCTATTTGTCCTTTTAGAATGGTAATCAATCGTGTGAACGACAGCGATGTACGAGAGCCATTTGTCATAAAATGTTCAAACCAAATCACCATGGTGCGCAAAGTGCAACAACAAAAGAATTTTGTTGTTCACAACAACAATGTAAACATTTTCGACGGCACCACAGGGCGCGCAATAGTTGAAGTGACGTGTAATTTATATGGATAATACATTGTATAAACAGTATGCACCAAGTGATTATTACAATGTTATTGAGAGATGGAACTTTGACGGACCGCGAGTCTAAGTTACCCTTGTACCAAAGAAGACTGAGGCAGTTGGAGAAGAAAGCTTGAGCTGTCATATTTATTTCTAGTTTGTAAATTATTTGTAAGATACAGATTTAAATGTACATTTGGTTGAAAAGTATTTGGCGTACTAATAATGAGGTAGGCCATTTTATTTGACCGTTATTTAAGTTAATTTATTTTTTCATTAAGATATATTTGTAGCAACAATGATGACTGCATACATTAATAAATTGTTAGTGTTAGAAATTGTCAATTTTATAAATGTTTAAATATATTCCATAGGCAGAGACAGAACACAATACTCACGAGCTAAAGGCTGATGTTGGAAATTTAGCAATACAAAAATACAAATTCTATGCGATGTATTAATACATTTTTTCTGCTTTATTGCAGCATAGTAAATGTAGCCATTAAAGTATGTCAACATATCAAATGGTGCCATCCAAACAATGAAATTGCTAGGTACTTAAATACTTGATGCTGAAAAACTAAAATTGTTTTTAAGCATTTACTAAGTTCTTTAATACGTAATTGGAATCTCTCCACGCAATTTTACAGTATTTTCTTTAATTAAGGTAGTTTTAGGTTGTATGTGCAGTGTGAATGTGATTTGTACTTTACATAAGAACTTGTAAATAAATATATAGGTTTTTAATTGCATCTTATAATATATGCTTTATACACTGAAAACTAGTTTTTTGTGCAGTTTATATAACTGAAAAATGGTAATATTGACTAATTTTATGTTTCATTTAAATTTAACAAAGTATAGCACTGGCTACTTGCATTATGAACATAGGAGGAAAGTTTTACATTCTAATAGCGATAGCAATTTTTTGTTTTAATACAAATTGTTAGGGTGTAAAAGAACTGAGTTCAGGACCTGAATGTTGGTAACAATGCCGTATTACTGTTAAGATGAATTATAAGTGTACCTGCTAGCTAGAAATATATGCTTCAAGAAATTGTTTTGTACTTTCATTTTTCGTTGCAACTGTTGAAGAAATATTCTCCAACCCAGTGTGTGTGTGTGTGTGTGTATGTATGTATGTCTGTATATATAAAATGAATTGCGTTGTTGTTGTAGTTACAGAAAAAATGTAACATGAGTTAGTTTAGTTTTTCACAAATATTTAATAATTTATTTTAATTTTCCAAAAATAAACGCCCAATCTCTAAATATAATGATATCCTAAGCTTAAAAAAAATCTCTCTCATTCTCGCTTAAATTATGTGCCCATTTAATTACTATTTGCGTTTGTAAGAATTTCATGAATTCTGTTGGAGTCGGACATTGTGTAATATTAGCGTAGTTTTGTATTGAAGTTCAAGTGTGTTAATAAAGAAAGTGATTTCTAAAATCCCATGGTCCTTCGTGTTCTCAAATAAAGTAACAAGTGTAGGACAAAAATCCTATATTTTTGGTCTCATCGAGCTGTATAAATTAGTTTCCTACATGCTTCATCGAGCCAGGATAAATCGGTTATGATTTGGTTAGTCGCAGTCTTTTAAGGAAGCCAAATGCAGTTTAATTTGAAGGTGAACTTTCTAATCTCCAAGGAGAACTAAGTTAATTTTCAACTTTCCAAGAGGATTCAGGTATTTTCCCAAGTAGTTCACAATAAAGAACATTTTGTGTTTTACTTTTATATTAATCTTTATTGCGCTATATTTAATTTACTTAAAACGTATTTCATAAGGTTTAATTGTCACTATGGATATGTTAAACTTAAATCAACTCACACAAGTGCTAAGGCTCAAATTACTAGAATTCATAATTGGGTTTTGTAAAATAAAGACATTGGAAATGATACCAATAAATTTAAGCCAAGAGAAGACGTTTTGCAAGATGCATTTATGAAATATAATGCTGCTCAAGATGAAATTGAAAATTATTTAATTGATATAGAGGATCAAACAGATCCTGAGGATAGGGACGAGATCTAAATCAAATATTTTGATACCCTTGCTGCAATTAGAAATTATCTCCAAAAAATAACATTTTCTCTGACAGTCACACTTCTCAAAATGACAATGTCAATGTCAATGTTATCCCAAACATCAACATGTCCTCAGGTTGCTCCCCTGCAGTAAATGCAAATTCTGGTCAAGATAAGTCAAAATCCTTTATATGCCAGCCACTCTCAGAAAATTCAAATTCACACTTCACCTTGCGATAATCAATGCTCTACTTCTCGGATTCCATCTCGTAATAATCACAACAGAACGTCGGAGAATTTAGCTCTCGATCAAGTGAATGATTAACCCTGTAGTTCAAATAATATCTCAGCTTTATCTACAGAAGCTCTCACATACTTTTAGTTACAGATCAAGCTACTATCTACTCAAAACAAAACGAAAATTAGAATACTTGTGGATAGTGGAAGTCAAAACTCAACATTTACTTGCCAACTTAGGTTATGGTACATATAATAAAAATTTAAATATTTCTGGAAATTCTCAGTCTCACATTCTCGAGTCAAATGATTACTATACTTTTGCACTCTAATGTTGATTGCTCAAAAAGATTTAAAGTATCTTGTGTAGTACTTGACAAAATTACAAATAAGTTACCACAAACTCTCATATGTCCAAGAAAATTAAAAATTCCAGATCACATATTTTCAAACCCGCAGACTCTGAATTTTCCACTCAGAATGAAATTGAAGTTTTACTTGGTGCGGATGTTTATTATGATCTATTAACATATGGGTTTGTAAAAATGGGGAAAAATCTCGCTACTCTTCTCAAAACACACTTGGGATGGATAGTCTCAGGAAATATTCCGCACTATTGTATTAATCAATTGCCCTCATTTTCTCAATCTTATCACGTAACTACATTCTCTGAAAACGATACAGAACTCGATTCAATCCTTACAAGTTTTTGGGACATTGAAGAACTGCCAAATAAGTATGTTTTCACTCCCGAAGATGAAATTTCTGAGCAAATTTTCACTCGTACAACTAAAATTCTCGAAAATGGTCGCTCAAGTTGATGTACCCCTTAAATCACCCACTGAGCACTGCAAGCTTAGTGAATCACTAAATCTTGCTCAAAGACGATTTCTGTCTCTTGAAAAGAGATTCGAGAAAGAACCTAATCTGTTTACAGAGTATGAAAAAATTGACAAAAATAAATATTTCATCCCTCACTTGTGTGTCATACGAGGGTCGAGTTCAACTACCAAACTCAGAGTTGTGTTTGACGCTTCATGTAGAACATCATTAAATTTCTCTCTGAATGATGTTACCTTAACAGGTTATCGTGTACAACCTGATTTATATGATATCCTTTGTCGTTTTCGTACAATTAGTTACGTACTCACCGCCAACATAGAAAAGGTGTATAGGCAAATTAGGTTAAACCCAGATCAACAAAATATTCTTTGATGTGATTCTCGCCAAAGTCCTTTATCATGTAATGAGGTTCTCACCGTCATATATGGGACAAATTTTGCACCCTTAGTCGCCACTCGTGTTTTGAAAGAAATAGCTATTCAAGGAACACAATACCCCCTTGCATCTAATGCTCTTCTTGCTCAAACATGTATGAATGATGTTTTAGCTGGATCCGATAGTTATGATGAACTGAAAACTCTTTACTCTCAATTAAATTCACTCCTAGGTCACTCTTGAAACCCCTCTTTAGATAATTTTCAAATATCATCTCCTGACACTCAAGTTGAGAATCATACAATAAAATTGTTGGACCTTTATCGGTTCAAGAACTCTCGAGGTCTTTAAATTTTATTTTAAAAACTTCAAAAAGAACATTTCTCTAAAGAAATATTTAAACTTTCTAATAATAAATCACTTTCAAATAAACAGCTCTTAACTTTCAAACTTTTCATTGGACCTGATGATTTAATTCGGGTAGGTGGGAGATTACAGAACGCTGATATTAGTTATTTATGAACAAAAGCATCGTGTTCTCTTGCCACCAAATAATTATATAGTTAATGTTATGTTACTTCACGAGCACAAACGGTTAGCACATGCTGGTCCTCAAAATACTCTCTTTAATTTTCGATTGAGATATTGGCCTCTTAATGGCTTTCGTCAGGTGAAACGCCTCAAAAGAAATTGCATACTTTGTTTTCGGTTCAACTCCACGGTGTCTCAACAAATATGTCAGACTTCAAATTTCGCGGCCTTTTGAAAAATGCGGAATTGATTTTGGAGGTCCGTTCATTATAAAGTCATCCAGATTGAGAAAAGCTCCAATTCAAAAATGTTATAGGTATTGTTCTTTTTATTTGTATGGTAACCGAAGCCATACATATAGAACTCGTATCTAATTAGTCATCGAAGCTTTTCTTATGACACTTAAACGTTTTATTTCACGGAGAGAAAACCCTCAAGTAATTTATACTGATAACGCTACAAATTTTATTGGTTCTAAAAAGTATTTTAGAGATTTGTATGACTTTTTTTAAAAATTCCTCAAATTATGACTATTCTATCCTATCTTTCTTCTAATGAGATCCAGTGGAAATTTATACCACCCAGGTCTCTGCATTGGGGGGAATCAGCAATTAAAAGCACGAAACATCACATGTACCTATCGCCTTATTGGTAATTCTCAATTCACGTTTTCTACAATGTTAACCCAATTAGAAGCAAGTCTTAATTCGAGCCCTCTGTGCTCTTCCTAATGATTCTTCCGATTTCCATTCTGTGACGCCTGATCATTTTCTGATAGGTACTGCTTTAACAGCCTTTCCCGATAAATCTGTTACGCATATTCCAGACAATAGACTTACATTCTGGCAACAATGTTCCAAAATACAACAGATTTTTTGGAAGAGATGGTCAGTCGACTATCTCAATCGTTTACAGAATATACCAAAATGGTTGAAACCTTCTGTTAATTTAAAGGAAAATGATCTAGTCTAATAAAAGTAGAAAATATTTCACCCCTCAACTGGCCGCTAGCTAGAGTGATAGAGGTCATGCATGGTTCAGATGGAAAGGTCAGGGTTGTATGTTTGAAAACATAAGATAGTGAATTCACCAGAAGTATAACTAAACTATGTCAACTTCCTCAAGTTGACAGTATTAAAAAAAAAAAATTCACCTAGCTCACTATTAAATGTTGTTTTCGATAGTTTTGTTTTCCGTCACTCTATTTGTTTTACTCTCTTTTGTTTTTAACTACCAGAAGCCTTGCTTCTGCTGAAGGGGCAGGATGTTGAAGAAATATTCTCCCACCCGGTATATATATATATTATATATATATATATATATATATATATATATATATATATATATATATATATATATATATATATATTGTCAAAACGTGAACGCAAATCTGCTGTTAGTTTTCATTGCGTCTTTGCAGTATACGGTACTTTCTGCTGTGTACGTTTAGTTTTCATTGATAGTGTAACCTGTGTCCACAATGTAGCCGACCAAAAACGTAAGCGTAAATTTAAGGGTAGCTGAAAACTAGGCGATTATTGAGAGATAATGATATATGCACGGGGAAAATTGCCATCAATTTTAAATGGTATAATTTTTAAAAATACAAGTACATAAGTGAATATGTGTATTAAACGATAATTTGTTGTTTTTTAACCCATTTAAATCGTGTTTACTTCGCTTTACACTTGCCTAAAAGGTTATTTAGCATTTTTATAATGATACCTCCAGTAATCCATAATCTTCTATTACCCAACATGGTCCTGGTCCCATATGTGTCGGATTATCGAGATTGTACTGTATGTTTAATTTAATTTAATTTTGTGAAGTACCAATTTGTCATTCTGATAGTACAGCAGGCAGAAAGTAGCTCTGTAAGTCAGGCTAAACAGATGTTGAATATAAAGAATACTCTCCCACCCTCAACTACTTTATATGCTATCAGATTCACAACAATTGGATTATCAAGTAAAACTTAAACTCCACGTACAGCAGAACGTCTGTTCAACCCTACCTTATTTATGTAACTGTAGTATTAAAGTTTAACGTGTTGAAAATGATATTTTTGCGATCAGGGTTTATGGGAACTAAACTTTGAAATAAAAACAACTTCTGGTTATGTAGGAAGTGACCATTAACTTGGTCATTTAAAAAAAAGCACGTCGAGTTTTCAATTTTTTTTTTAATTGTCTTATAATTCTAGACAGAAAGTTGTAAGTCCATCCCCTAAATTAAATTGTTTTCAAGATATTTTGAAAAATTTATTATAAGAAAATAGGCATGAAAAGTTCACAAGTGACAACTTTCATTGCCAATATTCATTTTAGAATCAGCATTTTGGATGGTTAAAATTAAGAGACATCTGGAGAACTTCAGACATACACAACTCACTTTTTTTATATGGAAAACCCTTTACATTATTTCTTACCTTATTTTGAATAGTTTTTTAGATCTAACACTTTTATCGAGGCAAAACAAAAGAAAATATGTCAAACTACCTACTAATTATTAGCATTGACTTGAAAAATAAATTCAATGTTATTAGTATTTTTATGTGTTGTTGATTGTCACAATGAAAAAGAGAATAATTGTTCCAATGGTGTTTTGAATTTTTTCTTCATCCATGGAGGAATGTAGAAAATGGTGTGTATTGCTTGGGCTTTAAGGGTATATATAAGAGTGTGGTCAGGATAAGATTGGAAGGAATGAAGTTAGGATTTTTCTAGCGTTGCCTAAATATCCACACATGATGTGCTTATATGTAGTGATCATGCCGCTACATGTATATGAGGAAAACGCCTTGAAAAAAACTCATACCAGATAGACGGTAACAGGGATACAACCCTATATCTCCCGAATGCTAAGTAGATTGTAGATGCCACAGGTTCAACTAGCTAGGTGCTATTTAATGGTTATTAGTTGTTAACTACTACAGCGGATGCTATTTAACATTTGGATATAAAGCAATCATTTATATCAGTATTCTTCTCATGTTCTAGGTGTAGAACAGCTTTATTTCATTATTTTTCAAAATTAAAACCACTAAGTTCTTTCATTACAGACATCTGCAAAATATCATGATTGAGAATTAAAAATAATGTTTATTCATTTTAGTTTTAATAATAAATAAATAAAATCAACATGAAAGTAACAGTAACAACAAATAATTAAAGTGACTATTTAACTCACACTCTCCATGTCAACTATCACCAATTACAATTTAGTATTTTTTATATTTGGACCAATCAGAGCAGAATTGTGCGACAACTCCGCTAGCGGAGTTTTTTCTCTTCCTGTGAAATTTAATTGCCTTCCGGTAAAATGTCAAATTAACATAAACGTTGATGTTTATTTTGTTCGTTAAAGTAATGCAGACTCCGACTACCATCGAAACCACTATATAATCTGCAACTTGTTCTAAATTAAAACTAATTCATTCATTCATGACTTGTCAATTGACCGTCAATTTTGTTCGTTGAATAGTCTTTTAAATACCACTCGTGGCCGACGAATTGCATCAAAGTACTTAATCGACGGTAATATAACAAGACGTCGATAAATAGTCTACTATTTTTAGTGCATCTAAATTTCTAGTATATTTTAAAATCAATTTGTCGAGACGTAATTTTTACATTAATAATCTGATTAAAGCCCGAGAGCTTTAGCTCGAGGGCTTTAATCTTTGATTCACAGCCCAACAAAATAAATTTTTTTTCTTGGTGCCGGAAAACTAAGAACTGATTTTGGATATTTTTGATGTGCTGATTCCAAAAATACCTGGCTTTTTTTTGTAGCAGCTCTAATTTTTTAGATACGGGCTAATTGATCTTAGTTCTGATAAAACGCAAAAATAATGAAATTATTACATCTTTGGAGGACAAAAGTGAAATTTCATACCTAGATCATTAGAGTCTAATTAGCTAGTTTGAGTTATTTGGTATTATTTATTCATTAGTGTAAAACCCAACTTTCCAATACTCCTATCAAAAACTAATCAGTACGCCATATTACCTCGTATGTATCTCTGCTTTACTAGAAACAGTTTATATAAAGACATTAGAATCTAATTAGCCAGTTTGAGTTACTTGGTATTTATTCATTAGCGTAAAATCCAACATTCTTATAGCTACCCCCTCAGAAACTAATTAATACCCGGCTATATTACCTCGTATCTCTGCTGTACGTGGTACAGTTTCCTATTTAATTTACATAGGTAAAGTTGTGGTATCATTTGGTATTCTTTAGTGATAAAACATTTAATTAAAATCATGGCATCCAAATGCTGACGAAGCTGTGCGAATCATCCAGACGTTTTTTGCTATGTATGTGGCGAGTACACTTTTCAAGAAAGTAGAAAACCTATTTCTGAGTTTGTTATCTGGCCTATTTTGGCGTTCACTTGGGAGACCAGGATAAATCTTGGGCGCCACATTTCGTATGTAAAACATGAGTTGAACATTTGCGTCAGTGGGCAATCGGAAAGAGAAAGTGCCTAAAGTTTGGAGTACCAATGGTTTGGAGGGAATCAAGAAACCATCACGATGACTGCTATTTTTGTCTCGTAAATAACAAAGGCATCAATCGGAATTATATAGAATTAGTGGAAAATATGCTTTCGAACTTTAATACTCTCGGTTGTAACATGAGCATAAAAATTCACTACCTCCACAGCCACTTAGATCGGTTTCCAGAAAACCTAGGGGATGTGAGTGAAGAACAGGGGGAAAGATTCCATCAGGACATTAAAACTATGGATGATCGATATCAAGGAAGATGATGGATGAAGGATGATGGCCGACTACTGTTGGAGTCTTCAGCGAGACTGTCCTGGTAAACACCATGCTAAAAAGTCCTATAAAAGAAAATTTTTAAGTGGTATGTAAATATATATTTATTTATTTCATGAAATAAATACCTTACTTTGGATTGTTTGTGGTTTTTTAATCGGCAGTTCGAGAATATAATAGTAATAATGTAAAATGTATAAGAGTTAAAAAATAAGCTGATTTCTTTCTAAAAAAAAGGTCAATATAGCATATCTCAAAAACTAGATCTGATAGAAAAAATCTGACGGCAGTTTTGGATTCTGCACCCAAACATTACATAAAAAAAGTTACAAAAACCCCTGCACCAAAATATGTGTTGGGCTGTGTATTATTAATGCCCAAATTATGTCGAGATAAATTGTAAAATACACAAGAAATTTAGTAGCAATTAAAATAGGTGATAATCTATCGAGGTTTTGTTATATTTAATAAGATTATTTCCTGAGCCAAGAACATTTCTATGTGTATAAGGAAAATAACAGAGAAAGGATATTGTATGAACTAATAAAATAATAAGTAAATACTTACTTATTAAACAACTTCTAATATCAACAATCAATGTTACATTATTCCTCTATTTACAATTAAAAATACAGTTATGTATTTATATATATTTATGTTAAAAGATTAAAATTTTCGGGTGGATTCTTTGTCGTTGAACACCATCCTGTCGGTGACAATTGAGCATGCTGATAAAAATAGTCGACTATTTGGCACCAAGGTGAATAGTCGCTTTATTTTATTTTGATTGGTCATATCAAAGCAGTTTCAAAGCACGTGATTGGTCAAAAATTCAAATTTGACAGTCAAGAGAAATAATCGTGTTTATTGCTTCAAAATTGGTCTCGTTATAACGCACTCGACCAATTTATATCGAAGCAATAAACACTCAAATCATCGGCCACTTGAGGTATTGCATATGAAAATCGTACGACACTAATCAGCGACTAATAGAAATACTCATTTTACTGTGATTACCTGGATACATAAACATTTTTTGAACCTTTTTTACACCTACCCCAACCTCAAGCGAAATTAATAAGCGGATTTTTTTTTGATATCGAAGATGTCAGTTTGACATTTATACTGAAACATATAATTATTTTTTTTTGTATTTCTGAGCCGAGCTCTAAGACACAAACGGAAATGTCAACCATCTCTATGCGCATTAATACTAATGGTTATTAGCACTACCCGTCACTAGAATTTTGACCTACTAAAGGAACTACACCTTCAGTAAGAGATCTTTATATATATATATATATATATATATATATATATATATATATATATATATATATATATATATATATATATATATATATATACACACACACACACACACGCACGCACGCACACACGCACACACACACACACATGTCAAGGAAATTATATAACACTAATCTAATAACATTAAAGGTCTTACCTTGATAAATCCTGCTCTCCTGAAACAGTTGGCGATAATCTGTGCATCAATACCTTCCCATGCAGCGGAGATGAAATTCATAGCATCCAGCAAGGTGATGCGATTATCATTTACATTGTCGATACATTGCAGATAACGTAGAATTACACGCTTTCTATAAAAATGTTTGAGCACTTTTATCACCCCTTGATCCAGTGGTTGAAGCTTACTGGTTGTGTTGTGAGGCAGAAATACAAGTTCAACATTTTTCAGATTCACATTTTTCGGGTGAGATGGACAGTTATTGACGAAAAGCAAGATTCTGCGATCGGCTTTCACCATTTTTTTGGTCCAACTCTTTCAGCCAAGTGGCAAACAAGTCACTAGTCATCCATGCACGTGCTTGGCTTTTGTATTAGCAGGACAGTCTTTTAATGTTTTTGAAACATAGCGGTCTAGCTGACTTTCCAAACATTAATAGGGTCAATTTTTCTGAACCATCAGAATTTGCACCAACAAGTACAGTGACCGTTTGTTTGCTTAATTTACCACCGTGACATTTCTCCCCTTTGAATACATACGACTTGTCGGGCATTAGTTTGAAGAATAAGCCACACTCATCCGCATTAAAGCATCGCGCGGAGCATAATTACGAATAAGCCTGGGGAGCACTTCAAATCGTTTACCACTGATTTGCCGGTACACGATGTGTTTACTTGAATCTATCAAGCCAACCATTGAAGGCAGAAAGGTCGGTGTTCAGTTTGCCTTCAATTTCTCGTGCCTTTTCCTGTATGCTTGGGTCACTTAAGGGTATATCTGCATCATGGGACTGGTGAATCCATTCAATAACAATTTCTTCAACGTCTCCGTATTTACCACATCGAACTTTGTTCCGTTTACAACCACCATTCGCTGCATTGGTAATAGCGATTTAGTGTAGAATTTCCGTCGTACTTCCTTAGAATTTGTAATTCCTCACTTACCGAAAACGATTTACGCCTTGACATATGTTATTTCCTGTAGATTTTTATACGCTTTCTCATCAATAGGATTATTTTGTAACATGCCCAAGAACTTCTTGCTTTCCTCTAATAAATATGTTTTCAACAAAGCCAAATCTTCCGCTAAAGGAATAAGTGATGGTTTATTCCATTTTTTTGTTGCAAATCGTTATTTGCGATTGATGAGATTTCGTATCTCCATTCGTTAATAATCAGTTCTTTTAGAATTTTCATTTTATCGAGATTATCCTTTTGTGGGTTATGCTTTTAAGTATTAAGGAGTAGGCGACATCGATACATTCTTTTAGCATAGTACCCATATTTGAGGCTAATGAAGGAGAACCATATGTTTCCGTTTTTCGTCATACTTAGCAATCGTTTTGTGCTCCGCACAAGTATATCAAAATTTTCAGGACTCAATACATTAATAAAACTTTTTACATTTTGTGTTTTCCTAATTTCTAGTAATAAAGCAGCTAACTGCCTCATTTTCCGTGATGCCACAATACGAAATTGCTTATCGCGGTGACCTTTTAAATATCTACGTGCTACAGCACATATCAACAGATCCGTCTTTGCAGCTAAGGAAATGGAATCTGCTCTCATTGTAGGAAATATTTCTTTCCTTAATATATCATCGTGTTTATATGCACACAGCAGAGATTGCCCTTCTGTTTGGGCATTATTTCTTTTTGATTTTTCATCTGTATTATGAGGGCATACCTTAACATGCCGATATAGACTTTTTCTTTTGTAGAACCCTTTGCAATATTTACAGGGCAAATATGTCGATGTATTTGTAGGTTCTGGGTTACCAAATTCAGGTTTTCGAACAGGTATTACGTATTGCTCGGTTGAGCTTTTTAAGAAATTTCCATAATTTCTAATCTTATTAAAAAGCCCTTTCCTTTTTTTACTACCTTTAGGTTCAGCCAATATTTCTTGAACTTCCATTTCCACCGAATGGTGTCTCAATATATGTCGTGAAAATTTCATTACATCTGTTTCACAGAAATAACAAAAATCTTTTTTATTCCACAATCTTTTTACTTTTTTTGATTGGTTCAATAGGGTGATATTAGGAACCTGCGGTAAATACTATTATATTACACAAAAATCTAAACTACGCAAAATGAATAGGGATATTGTATTTTACTGATGATTTATTAATACTTTGCATTTACAAACAATGTTTTATTAACAAATAGATCAAGGAGTCGGTGCTTTACACTTATAAACAAAAAGCATCTAATACTTTTGCAGTTATTAATTGTTTTCCTGTCAACTAACAAACTGTGTTGATTGACAATATAGTTTTTCTGAAGTTTTGATAATCGTTGTGGTTTATTATTTAAGTTAGAGAGAATATTTGTTTAATTAATTACAAAAGCAATGCAGAGAAATCATTTAACGATGGAACAGGCAAATTTGGTGATACAAATGCATCATTGGGGGCATCTAGGAACGTCGCAGAGTGTGATTTCTCGTACCATATCACATTTTCGTGAGACAGGTACGAGTAGTAGGAAACCTGGAAGTGGTCTCGTCGAATCACAACACCTCGAAAAGATCGACCTGTAAGAATAAATGCAAGAATGTGCCCTTTCTCTACGGCTCAGCACCTGCAGCAAGTCCTTCAAAATGCAACAGGAATCCGAGTATGTACTCAAACGATAAAAAATCAATTGTTCGAAGTAGGATTTACTTGGTACCGTCCTCTGAGATGTCCCGCTAGCACTGCTGCTGCACAAAGAAGGCTTCGTGTAGAATGGTCAAGAAGCGACACGATGGGAGGACATATTGTTTTCGGATGAGTCTCGATTTTGTCTCCATAATGATAGTAGACGTCAAAGAGTTTATCGAAGTGCTGGAGAGCGTACCTTGCCTCAAATATATCCAGCCGGTTGTCGCGTATGGAGGAGTAGTTTAATGGTATGGGGTCGGAATATCTTTAGGATGGCGTACCGAACTCCATATCTTTAATTGTGCTTTGACAGGTCAGCGTTATGTTGAAGACATTATAATTATTTACGTATTAAATCACCGTAACGTCGGTGGCAGAGAAAATCTAATTTTTTTAGACGATAATACAAGACCCCACCGAGCTCGAGTTGTTTTGAACGCTTTTCAAAATGAAATAAATCATTTACCACTTCCAATGTTCTCACCAGACTTAAATCCAATCGATCACGTGTGGGATTTTCTTCAGAGGCAACTAGATCAACATATTCCACAGCTGACCACAATTCAGCAGCTAAGAGACGTATTACCGGTTATCTGGCAGGAAATACCACAAGAACATATAGACAACTGCATCCTAAGTATGCTTGCAAGGTGTAAAGCAGTTATTAACGCCCATGGAGGAGCAAGACGGTATTAGCCATTCAAAATTTTCATTTAAATTACGTAGGGTGAAACAACTCAGTAACCACTTTTTCCTCAATTTGTATTAAACTTAGATTTTAAGTAGGCTGTTACTGTTACCTCCATATTTAGCTACAATAAATAACTTTCTGTTTTCCATTTTGTGTCACTTTGCTTATAAATATCACCGATTTCACCTACACGCCGCTATAAATACAATATCCCTATTCATTTTGCGTAGTTTATAAAGAGTATTTGCATTACTTTGATATCATTAAGTGGTAGATAAGGTATCTCCGGTGAAACAACTCTCTGATTTAATACCTAAAATATAATTATAAAATGCATAATGACGACTACATCTAAATGTATAGTTAAACCTGATTTTCCTTATCTGAATATTCCGATTCTTGGTCACTAGTAGGAATGTACATTGGATCTTTGTCACTGTCGTCTTCAACATCACTTTCTGCACTGCTAATTGTTTCAGCGTCTTGAAGTAACTTTGAAATGTCTGTTCTATGTTTAGAAGAATGATGCTTATTGTCGTATTTTCTACGTGTTGAACTGTCTTAGATTTATTCGTTGGAAACAGTCGTTTGTGCATCAGTGCTTCCACATTTTCAAAACCTTGATTTTGCTACACATATACAATAATACAAATACAAGTTTATGAAACACTTAATTAATGAAGTATAAAAGGCTCATAAGTCATAATCAATACAATTAACAAAATTCTTACTTTTAAATTAAAACTTCATGTTAAAACGCTTAACCAAATATAACGGTTGTTGGAGATATAGCGCCGAATTAGAAAAAACAATACAATTTTTAATGAAAATTGAAAATTTTTATTGTCGCTGTATTCAGAAGCATTTCCGATTTAGGCGTGGAGAATAACATCTGGCTATGACCCACGGCCGCGCGGCATTGGATAATACGGTCGTTGAAGTTAGCCATAATCCGCTCACAATGGCTAGATGCCATTGAAGACCATTAGTATTCCGATCTCTACCTTTAATTCCGGAATAGTTTGGGGTTTGCTTCAGTACACCTTTAATTTAATATACCCTCACAAAAAGAAATAGCGAATTGTAACATTTCAAGCTACACGATGGCCTTATTCAACAAACAACGAAAA
The DNA here is from genome assembly GCA_036346205.1 of Vesta saturnalis. Lineage (NCBI taxonomy): Eukaryota > Metazoa > Arthropoda > Insecta > Coleoptera > Lampyridae > Vesta > Vesta saturnalis. The sequence continues at coordinate 2,296,299 of JARFJB010000743.1, forward strand.
AAAAAATAGCCAGCCAGATTATGTGAACGCTTTGGGATTTCCCTTGTGGGGGTATATTAAATCAGAAGTCTACGAAAACAAATCCTTTACAATTCGGGAGCTAAAACAGTAAATCCGAAGAATAATCAATGTCATCCAGCCAAATGTTTGTGAATGGATTATCGCTAATTTCATCGGTCGCATTATTCAACGACGCGTGGCCATAAACGGCGATATGCCTGATATTATTTTTATTAACTTAAATCAGAAATGCTTCTGAATACGGTGATTAATTTTCTACTTTCATTAAAAATTATGTTTTATTGCATTTTCCAATTCGGCGCTCTATCTGAAATACCGATTATACACGTGGGTATACATTTATGCTTTGATCCACATCAACTTAGATCGTGATCAAAGAGTAAAATCATATCATTTGTGAGTTTTTTCAATTACTTCGTTATTAGTGTTTCAGATTTAAGATGGAATGAATTGTTAAATAGGGAGGAGCATGGTCGACGAAACAGTTTAGAATGATTTTATACCTAACCATAATAAAGAAAAAAATCGAATCTGTTTAAAATAAATGATATACCATTTTGTTTGAAATGAAAATTTCTTCGTCGGATGAGTCTTTCTCGCTTTCTGTCTCAGGTACGTAATCTGTATCAGAATCTACAATTTGTTTACAAGATGTAAATTTATCACTTAATTTATTTGAATAATCTAATGTGGACGCACCGTGTTGGTTATATTTATTATTAGATCTGAGATTAATATCTAGTTGAGAATTCAAGGCTCTTGAATCACATTGAAATTGATTAGCTAGGCTATCAGATGTAGTGATGAGGGAAGAGTGTTCTGTGTGATAATTGCCATAAGGTATCACTTGATTTGCGCTCTTACTTTGTGTCTGTTCAGAAACATTGCTATTATCTAAAAGAAAACTTCAAATTAAAAAAAATATTTGCAAAAATAAAAATTTTCAAAGCATGATACAGAATAAATCAAAGTTGTAACCAGTTGAAATTAGAGCTTTTTATATTTTAGGTTTTGATTTATGTTTCAAAATTATTTCAAGTTTCTTGCACTTTCTGTTAAACTGAAAGCAGCATTCAACATTTTTTTTGTAACAGAAAACATCAGTGGCGGACTAAGCCTGTCAGAGGCCCGGGGCGGAAAAACTAAACGAGCCCCCAATTAAATTGATTGGGAAACTTTTAGAATAGGTACTTAGATAATAAAATATCGTATGGCGAGTATCACTTTTGATGTGAACGATACCTAATTTTATCTTTTTAGTAAAAGTTCTGGCTTCCCATCTAGTTTAATGCCAAACAAGTTTAAAGATTAAAAAGTATAAAGAAAACTTTTGCAAACTGCCTGTTTACTTGCTAAGAATGTTTTTAAACCGATTGTATAGAATTTGATTAAAATAACTTCTCGAGATTTGGAGGCCCCGAACGGAGGCCCGGGCGGACCGCACCTCCCGCCCCTCCCTTAGTCCGCCAGTGAGAAAACTATCATATTTATCGAATTTACAAGTTCGTCTGATAACTGAACCATAAAATCTATTCTGATACAAATTTTAATATACCTTGTATACTATTATACCAGGTATTATTTGAAGTAAAACTTAAATTTTTACATGGCCGTCGCCAGAAATTTTTTATGGAGAGCAATTGTTTTCCAATACTGTATTCCACATCACATTTGAAAACGTGAACTAGATGTATGTTATCAGCGACGAGTATACAAGGCGCGGCGTGATTCCTTGTCCTTTTGTAATTTGCCTTCCTAAAGGCGCATAGCATAATGCTATATGTTTCCATCTAATGGGATAGTATAGGAATAAGGGTAAAGTTGCTGAATTGTTAGTTTCCCGAAATATCGTGTTATAGTACCTAGTAATGTGGGTATAAGTTCCCCCGCACGAATTATGTAAAGGCCGCGGTCAACCATTCTCACCTGTTTTCGTGAGCTAAATTGTATTATTATTTATTTATTAAATTCGAACAAGGATATTTTTGTTATCTTGATGGAGTGGAAGGAGTTATATAATTTATCCAATGCTTAATAAATTTAGAATTTTTTCGTAGGTGCGTAAATTGGATCGCATTTAACATCTTACAATTATGTTATTATTCATTTTTTAGTTATTTTACAATAGCGTAATTTTAATACATTTTAAATTTTATAAAATTTATCCGTTCTTTTAATTTTATTTTAATTAAGTAAATGTTCAACTATAAGCTTTATAATCGTAACAGGTAATACGATAACTAAGATATCCTTATTTTGGTGTGAAATCATCTTTAGATTTCATTGATTTTCTACAAAGATGTAAATAATACATTCAAGCAGGTGGCGAGTATTTTTCCTGTTTTTCAGCTCGCGTTAGCAACTACCATGTTAGTTTCAAAAATAAAGGGTGTCATATATGACATCCTAATTTAAGTGCTACTATTATTGTCCAAAGTTTATTTTAAAGTCAATTTACACCCGTAATCTGTCCGATGAGCTAGGTTGAGCAAAAAGCAAGTTATGAATTTATCGTCGATCAATAGTGAAACTGTTTTTTAATTGTGACACTTTCCTGGTTTAGTTTTCTCTGCGTTCATGGTGTTTTGGGTGCCCTTTTCAAGACTTTAGCATTATTTAGGGTGGGTTGCACAAAATTATGTTGATGCGGTGTTACATTTAATCTAGGGCTTAGACAATATGGTTTGTCGATTTACCGATGTACTGAACAATCATATACCTACCGGATCCGTCGACCTTTGTGCAATCAACCCTTAATCCGTCAATTTTCTAGCCATTACTTGTAATTATAATAACAGGTACAATAAAATACAACTGATCCTAATTTCTCGTCGCAAAACAAGAGTGAATACTAACTTTAGTACTAAAAATTCGCCTTAGTGGCAAACGGCAGTTTCATATTTTCAAGCTTTTACACATTTTAAATATGCGTACGCACAACTTGTCTACTATTTAGTACTAAATTTACTCTCGTGTCAAACGGCTCTAAAAATCGACCCTATTAATTAACACAAGTTCTTATTTGAAACTTTCAAGATACTGTATGAGTTGTGTTACGTGTACCAACTTGTTAATTGTTAAGTATTTTTACGTAATTTGTATTAATAATTATTAATTACACTTGATATTTACTGAATTTTATGTGTATTTATTTTGTTAAATTTTGATGGGAAAATGATGTCAAGTTTACCCACTTAACCAACCGCAAAGTTTTTAAATTGGTAAGTTTTTGTATCAATAGGAAAAAACTAGAGATAGGATTTTTAAAGTAATTTGGCTATCGGGGTCTGAGGTATCAGTTCATTTTGGAAAAGGGTCTCTGGCCCAAAATAGTGTGGAATCCCTGATGTAAAAGATATTAAAAACCTGCTTAATATTGTGTTGTGATCTAGTCCATAAATAAATATGTTTGAAGGGTATTAAAAATATAACAAGACGTGAAATAAAAATCAAACGCTACTTTCTGTTTAAGCTGGAATTAAAAAAAATTATATAAATTTAAATAAAAAAAAGATTGTAATAAGAAAGTTAAGATCAGTGTTTAAACCTAATGTTGCAATTAATTGAATGGTACACTAAATGGTTGCGAATATATTAAATAAAATAAACTGATTTACTTGATTGGATTTAAACCCAGTTCCTCTGGATAGATATTTCAATCAGAACATTATTTTTTCCATAAAAGTTTTAACATTTTTATAAAAATTATTTAGTATATGGTTAATGTAATTTTAACTAAGCTATTTTAAAAACATTGCTATTTAAGATTTTATTCTAAAAGCATTAATACATTTTTAAAAAGAAGTTAATGAGAAGAGTATGAAGACAAATTGAAATTAGTAGTCATAGCATATATAACGTAGAACAAATAAATTGTGTTCTAAGGGATATTTTAAAGAAAACCGTCAAACAGTTCTGCTTAAAAACCACGTACGGACAGACGGACGGACAATACATTAACATAATGTGTATGCAATACGTAATAAAATAGGAAAATGGCCGATTAAGAGTTTACATATATGCACAAAAAAAAAAAGATAAAGATGGTAAAAATGAAATAATGTAGCAGCAAAGAATAAAACATTGTAACACTTTGGTGAAGTTGACATTTTATAGTTACTCAATTCGTTAAAATGTACTCCAATTAATTCCCACTAATTTTTGAATTAGATTAGTTAACATGTTTTTTATGCATACCTTATGTAGAATAAAATTAAGTTTTATTTAAAGTTTATAATACCTAATATGAATTTATTGTACAACAGTATTTATTATTAAATGCCTACAGATACAAGGATCCAATTCAAAGACAGAGTAAAATAATTTCATTCTAATGTACAAACAATATCAGAAGTTTAATTTATAATATGGTAACGATTTAAAAAAAAACGACGAAAACGATTACATTAAGAAAAAAACCAGATAAGAACTGTGTGTAGATAATCACTAATGAGTCATCCGCGAGAGATACTTAAACCTTTACATATGTATATATAAACTTGCAATCAGCGGTAATTGTATGCTTTATTATAAATTTTACTTACGAAAGGTATTAAACAGTGGCAATTTTGAGAAATGTAATGTGATTGATTATACTTTTAATTAGTATTTTTAAACATAGGCAATAAACAATTTCGGTCAGTACTAGCCTTCTTTATATACATATAAACAAGGGTACTAGCATTTAAAACATAATTAGCAGGCTTGTTTTTGTAGCGAACAATGGATTTCATCTCCTAACCATTGAGTAATCTCAATGTCCTAAGTTAATAATACAATTTATCGTCTACTACTGGATAATTCCATTTTTATTGAGATATAATATTTATATATAGTGAATAAGTGAAACGTCAAAAATTAATAAATATAAAAAAAATGTGCAAATAGTGAATAAAATAATGATATAAACCATGGTAGACGAAACTTTCTGTATCTTAGTATATTATTACCATTAAATATCTTTTACCTGCACGAGCCAGCTTTAATATTAGTTTTGAACGACTTGACATTATATAGGCACTAAACTATAATAAACAGTCGTAAGTTCTGCTGAAAATGTAATCTACAACTAAACAGAATGGGTACACCGCTGTTCACTCCAATCCTGACCTTCAAATAATTCAAATGAGTTTCAAAATGATTGGCAACGATGTAAAGACCTAACAGTGATAGGAATGTAAGAGTATAATTAATATAATGTCCTCACACTGATAGAGGATTCGAAAAAGTATATAGACCTCACTACTTAAGCGAAACATAATGTCCTCACTATGTTTTAATATACTTGTAAAAATTAGTTTTACGTTAATAAATTTAAGTGAGTATACTCACAATACTAGTACGCATGAACAAAAACGTGTGCGTTTTAAATTTTCAGCGTTCTATTATGATTCCTTTTGCTAGTCCTCACTTAGTATGAAATACGAACTGTCCTCACTTTGTTATCAGGCCGTAATATATATATATATATATATATATATATATATATATATATATTGTCAAAACTTGAACGCAAATCTGCTGTTAGTTTTCATTGCGTCTTTGCAGTATACGGTACTTTCTGCTGTGTACGTTTAGTTTTCATTGATAGTGTAACCTGTGTCCACAATGTAGCCGACCAAAAAACGTAAGCAAGTAAATTTAAGGGTAGCTGAAAACTAAGCCATTATTGAGAGATAATGATATATGCGCGGAGAGAATCACCATCAATTTTAAGTGGTATAATTTTCAATTATACAAGTCGTGTTTCTTTGTTAAGTACATAAGTAAATATGTGTACTAAACGATAATTTGTTGTTTTTTAACCCATTTAAATCGTGTTTACTTCGCTTTACACTTGCCTAAAAGGTTATTTAGCATTTTTATAATGATACCTCCAATAATCCATAATCTTCTATAACCCGACATGGTCCTGGTCCCATATGTGTCGGATTATCGAGATTGTACTGTATGTTTAATTTAATTTAATTTTGTGAAGTACCAATTTGTCATTCTGATAGTACAGCAGGCAGAAAGTAGCTCTGTAAGTCAGGCTAAACAGATGTTGAATATAAAGAATACTCTCCCACCCTCAGCTACTTTATATGCTATCAGATTCACTTAATTTGGCTGAAGCAAACAATTGGATTATCAAGTAAAACTTAAACTCCACGCACAGCAGAACGTCTGTTCAACCCTACCTTATTTATGTAACTGTAGTATTAAAGTTTAACGTGTTGAAAATGATATTTTTGCGATCAGGGTTTATGGGAACTAAACTTTGAAATAAAACAACTTCTGGTTATGTAGGAAGTGACCATTAACTTGGTTATTTAAAAAAGCACGTCAAGTTTTCAATTTTTTTAATTGTCTTATAATTCTAGACAGAAAGTTGTAAGTCCATCCCCTAAATTAAATTGTTTTCAAGATATTTTGAAAAATTTATTATAAGAAAATAGGCATGAAAAGTTCACAAGTGACAACTTTCATTGTCAATATTCATTTTAGAATTAGCATTTTGGATGGTTAAAATTAAGAGACATCTGGAGAACTTCAGACATACACAACTCACTTTTTTTATATGGAAAACCCTTTACATTATTTCATTATTTCTTACCTTATTTTGAATAGTTTTTTAGATCTAACACTTTTATCGAGGCAAAACAAAAGAAAATATGTCAAACTACTAATTATTAGCATTGACTTGAAAAATAAATTCAATGTTATTAGTATTTTTATGTGTTGTTGATTGTCACAATGAAAAAGAGAATAATTGTTCCAATGGTGTTTTGAATTTTTTCTTCATCCATGGAGGAATGTAGAAAATGGTGTGTATTGCTTGGGCTTTAAGGGTATATATATATAAGAGTGTGGTCAGGATAAGATTGGAAGGAGTGAAGTTAGGATTTTTCTAGCATTGCCTAAATATCCACACATGATGTGCTTATATGTAGTGATCATGCCGCTACATGTATATGAGGAAAACGCCTTGAAAAAAACTCATACCAGATAGACGGTAACAGGGATACAACCCTATATCTCCTGAATGCTAAGTAGATTGTAGATGCCACAGGTTCAACTAGCTAGGTGCTATTTAATGGTTATTAGTTGTTAAATACTACAGCGGATGCTATTTAACATTTGGATATAAAGCAATCATTTATATCAGTATTCTTCTCATGTTCTAGGTGTAGAACAGCTTTATTTCATTATTTTTCAAAATTAAAACCACTAAGTTCTTTCATTACAGACACCTGCAAAATATCATGATTGAGAATTAAAATAATGTTTATTCATTTTAGTTTTAATAATAAATAAATAAAATCAACATGAAAGTAACAGTAACGACAATTAATTAAAGTGACTATTCAACTCACACTCTCCATGTCAACTATCACCAATTACAATTTAGTATTTTTATATTTGGACCAATCAGAGCAGACCAGGCACACCCACACACACACACACACACACACACACACACACACACACACACACACACACACACACACACACACACACACACACACACACACACACACACACACACACATGTCAAGGAAATTATATAACACTAATCTAATAACATTAAAGGTCTTACCTTGATAAATCCTGCTCTCCTGAAACAGTTGGTGATAATCTGTGCATCAATACCTTCCCACGCAGCGGAGATGAAATTCATAGCATCCAGCAAGGTGATGCGATTATCATCTACATTGTCGATACATTGCAGATAACGTAGAATTACACGCTTTCTATAAAAATGTTTGAGCACTTTTATCACCCCTTAATGTAGTGGTTGAAGCTTACTGGTTGTGTTGTGAGGCAGAAATACAAGTTCAACATTTTTCAGATTCACATTTTTCGGGTGAGATGGACAGTTATTGACGAAAAGCAGGATTCTGCGATCGGCTTTCACCATTTTTGGTCCAACTCTTTCAGCGAAGTGGCAAACAAGTCACTAGTCATCTATGCACGTGCTTGGCTTTTGTATTAGCAGGGCAGTCTTTTAATGTTTTTGAAACATAGCGGTCTAGCTGAATTTCCAAACATTAATAGGGCAATTTTCTGAACCATCAGAATTTTCACCAACAAGTACAGTGACCGTTTGTTTGCTTAATTTACCACCGTGATATTTCTCCCTTTGAATACATACGACTTGTCGGGCATTAGTTTGAAGAATAAGCCACACTCATCCGCATTAAAGCATCGCGCGGAGTATAATGACGAATAAGCCTGGGGAGCACTTCACTTTGCCAATCGTTCACCACTGATTTGCCGGTACACGATGCCATGTGTTTACTTGAATCTATCAAGCCAACCATTGGAGGCAGAAAGGTCGGTGTTCAGTTTGCCTGCAATTTCTCGTGCCTTTTCCTGTATGCTTGGGTCACTTAAGGGTATATCTGCATCATGGGACTGGTGAATCCATTCAATAACAATTCTTCAACATCTCCGTATTTACCACATCGAACTTTCTTCAGTCTACAACCACCATTCGCTGCATTGGTAATAGCACCCCTATTTTTTATTATTGTCCGTAGAGTGGACGAAGAAATTCCTATGGATTCTGCAAAATGCTTTTGATTTAGTGTAGAATTTGCGGCGTACTTCCTTAGAATTTGTAATTCCTCACTTACCGAAAACGATTTACGCCTTGACATTTTCTAGTAAGATGACTTGCTGTACACTGCACAGAATTC